>CM034239.1:33902949-34451645 GCA_019916065.1 Vitellaria paradoxa | reverse complement strand
AACAGCTGTGAATGCCGTTGGATTTCTTACTAGCGTATATATATTGCAACTTGTTTTTTTCTTTATTTATTTATTGGTTAATGTAGCAATTATATATATATATATAAATGTAGCAATTATATTATATATATATATGGGGGAGGTGGTAACCGGGGGCATAGTTCAACTACTAGATTGGATTTATGTGAATTTTAGAACGTTTGTCAATAACCGGGGACATAGTTCAACTACTAGATTGGATTTATGTGAATTTTCGCTACCCCAATAATAGCAAGTTAATGTCTTTGACTTTTTACTTTGGACCACTCCGTACGTCGACCGCATTTCTCACGTTGCTGGCGGAGATGGTACAACAATAATAATTTAATGTTAGATTTTTTGTGGATTATCAGAATATTGCCTATACAAATTTCACGGCCGTGAATTGATTAAATATTTTTAATATAGGTCTTGTTTGGTTAAAACATAAAATAAAAAATAGGTGTAAGAGTGAGCCGTAAGAAAATTTAATTAGAAAAATTAAAAAAATTGTAAAACATAAATTTTTTTTTGATGTTTTTTGAATCCAAACACCCTTGTAAATATGAAGGGTTAGTCCACAAGAATATAAAAATATTATGTTATGTTGAATTCGTTTCTCAGATTGCTTTGTTTGAAGGATTAACTAGGCTGAGGCCATCAACCAACATAAGAGTGCTTAGTTGATCAAAAAATAAAATAAAAATATAAAAATTTAATATTAAAATAAATAATAAAATTTAATTAAAAAAAGTATACATGCGTACGCTTCCTTGCATCGGGTCCAACTGCGTATTGGACTTTGTCTAAACTAATAATTTTCTTCAATGAGCTTACAATAGCTGTACTCTTGCCGACGGCGTAAAGTGTGCGGATTGGTCCAATAAAAATAATTTAATTTTTTTTTGACTTTTTCGTTACCCCAATAATAGCAAGTTAATGTCTTTGACTTTTTACTTTGGACCACTCCGTACGTCGACCGCATTTCTCACGTTGCTGGCGGAGATGGTACAACAATAATAATTTAATGTTAGATTTTTTGTGGATTATCAGAATATTGCCTATACAAATTTCACGGCGGTGAACTGAATAAATATTTTTAATATAGGTCTTGTTTGGTTAAAAAAATAAATAAAAAATAGGTGTAAGAGTGAGCCGTAAGAAATTTAATTAGAAAAATTAAAAATATTATAAAACATAAAATTTTTTTTTGATGTTTTTGAGATCCAAACACCCTTGTAAATATGAAGGGTTAGTCCACAAAGAGATATATAAAATTATTATGTTATGTTGAATTCGTTTCTCAGATTGCTTAGTTTGAAGGATTAGTTAGGCTGAGGCCATCAACCAACATAGGAAGTGCTTAGTTGGTCAAAAAGTAAAGTAAAAATATAAAAATTTAATATTAAAATAATAAATGGTGAAATTTGATTGAAAGAAACTATAAAAAATTTATAAAAATGAGTGAATTTTGATTAATTTTGACCAACTAAACACCCTCATAGAAAGTTTATACGATAAAAACATATAGTTTATTTTGTAACATTTAAAATTAGAGGTATTCAAAAAACTTCTTGTGGAAAAGATACCCTAATTCTTGAAAAAGTGAGGGGCTGACATCTCACATTGATGTCAGTTCCATAACATCAAGCTCTAAACTGTTCAATTAAAATTAAAACCATTGAATTAAAATTTAACGATCTAAATTTATTTAAGCATTTTTAAATTAAAAAATATGAATAGATTTAGGCAATTAAATATTAATTTAATAATTCAAATTTGATGTTTGGGTGGCACTGAAATAGTGATGCTCCCCCCAAGTCCCAATTCTTAGGGATGGCAATCGCGGCCGAACCAAATGGGTAATCGAATCGAAATAGATTTTTTTACCTGAATCGTAACTAAAAAATAACCGAACCGGTAACCGAATGAGGGAACCGAATGGATATCGGTTCGATTTTGGTTCAGATGATAACTGAACCGAACCAAACCGGTAATAGGTAACCAAACTGATTTAATTCCATATATATATATATATATCCCTAACCCCTAAACCGGCCTACTCACTACCCATTGTCCCAAACCAGACCAACCCCTAACTTTAAAAAGTCCTAATTTTTTTTCTATCGATCTTCCAAATCTCTCCTCAATGCCAAGTGGCCTCCGCCATCTCTCGAACAATTAGAGCTATAGTCACCGGGTCTGTTTAGAGGTGAGAGACCTCTTTGGTTTAGCTTTTGTCTGCTTTCGTGTTTTGTTTTTTTGTCTATTTTTTTTCTTTTTTAGTATTTGATTCCTATTGGTTTGTTTTTGTTTGATTGGATGAATCTGTTTATATATCTGAGCTTTATGAGAGCAAAACCCCCAATTTTTAACTTTGATTTGTTAGTTGACATATCTGCTAGATTCAAAATCATACTAGATCTAGGGTTTACTGCTCCCTATAAGAGTGTGCATCTGGGATTTATTTACTTAACCAATCATCTTATAAAAAATAAAGGAAATTTTGCTTATCAGTGCTTATCAGTTGAATTTAACTAAAACTCTAATTTTCAACTAGAACAATCAATTTCACATGCTTATGTGATGTTTTAATGTAAGAAATTTTGAAGTCTGGTTTGATAAAACAACTTCTCTTATGAAAATGTAGCTGTCTATATTCATGAGAAGTAAAGATTAAGAAAACACAGACCTAAGCTTTTATATTTCCCATATGGATGATTACACGGTAAGCAAAGCCATAAATGTCTGAAACACCTTCACCTGACGGTTCAAGTGCTCAGTCCACAAATCCGGTTGATGCTTTTGGACTAAGTGGTAGCCTCGTACCATCCTCATCATCCCCTCCCAATACCATTCTAGGTGAAAATATTGTTGATGAAGCTGGTTCGAAGAAATAGGGCAATGAGGGTGAAAAAATGTTAAGGAGTGTGTATTGGACTCACTTTAATAGGCTAAAAATTAATGGGGAATAGAAGGCCTTTTGCAAGTATTGTGGAGTCAAACTTTTTGGAAACACTCAAAATGGGACTTTGCATTTGTCAACACATTAAAAAAAAAAAAAAACACCAAAAGAAGGATAACATGAGGCAACAAGTTCTAACAAGTAATTTGATGAACAAAGACCGTACTCCGCAACTAACTTCATATAGTTTTGATCATGACACGGCATGGAAAAAACTTGCAAAAGCCATAATCATGCATGAGTATCCGCTTTCAATTGTGGACCGTGTTGGGTTTAAGAGGTATTTGAACACACTTCAACCTTTATTTAAGGTGCTGTGTAGGAAACCATTAAAGAGTGACATATTCAAGATTTATGAGTAAGACATTGAATTTGGTAGTGAATAATGCAAGTAGATTTGTAAAGACCCAAAATTTTTGGCTCTTTTATTTTGAATTTATAATATTTAAAATTCTGATATTTTGGACCGCCATTTTATTTTATGTATATGGTCTTGTGTTAATTTATTTTTATGTTATATGTATTAATGTGTGCATAAGTATATGTGTAATTATATTAATAACTCATCAGTAGAGAGGGGAGGCGTTGATCTTTGTTTATTAATTTGTGGGGAGGCTAAGAGTTTGCAGGTTGTGTGGGAGTTAGAGGAAGAATTAAGGAGGTTTTATGATTGCATGCATCTGAGTAAGAGAGAGAGAGGGGGGTTTTTACTTAGTGCATAAATACCCCTTTTCACATTTACACCGTCAATTTCATTATCTCCCGTATATACTCTTTACACCTCTTTCATCTTTTGTTGTTTTATTTTCTTTCTTCTCTCTTTTTCCTTTCTGTGTGAGAAAATAATAATAAAATAAAATAGAGAGAGTTGTGCCTACTATTTTATCCATTGAAAAAATGACGAACATGATTGTAGAGGAAATTTGGAGTGAAATCGACGGAGACTGTTTGTAGAGCCAACTTGAGTTGGTGTTTTATTTAGAGTTTTTTATATACTTTGTCGACGTATATAATTCGAGGTAGTGGGATTGTTTATTTGATATAATTTTTCTTATCATGTCATGTGTATATATATATATATTGTGTGTGTGTGTGTGTGTGTGTGTGAGTGTGTGTGAGCGCGTGCGCAAGAGATGAAAAACTTGTTCTATGAATTGATTCTTGATTATGTGAAATTCTAGAACTTTCACACTGGAATGGGTACACTGTTTTCCCATAAAAATCATACTTAGAGGTTGATTTAATTCTTGAAACTTTTATATGTTAAATTAGACATGTAGATGAGTTTCCTGTAAAAATTTATAATTTTGGAATTTAAAGGAATTTATTAAAAATAGTCAAACTTGACTATTTGGTTGGGATTTATTAGCACATTGTTTTTTCATGAAATTCATACTTACAGGTCGAATTAATTTTCGATTTTTATCTATGGGAGTACATATCTAAAGTAGTATTCAGTAAAAATTTCATACTTTTTTTTATTTAAAATGGATTTTATAAAAATTGTGAAAATTGACTGTTTGTTTTAAATTGCTGTGCTGACAGGAGTTTGATTTTTGGTATAAAAATAATACATAGAAATTAAATTTATTTCTAAAAATTTTATGTATGAAACTAGATATGTTATAATTTTTTGACTAATAATTTATTTTGTAAAAATATTGAAACTTGGCTGCTTGGTTTACATTGCTATACTGACAGCAATCAGAGATTTGGTATAAAAGGTATAAATAAAAGTTGATATAATTTTTTGAAATTTTTATATGTTAAACTAGATATATGAATGAGCTTTTTGTGAAAATTTCAAAACTTTTGGATTTAAAATGGATTTTATAAAATCATGAAAGTAAGCTGTTCTGTATGGTTCTAGCTGAAATACCCATTTAGTATTCTTAAAATCTATTATATGGCTTTATGAATAAATTTTAAATCTTGTTTTATGAAACTAGACTTAATTATAAGTATTTTAGGCTTTTGAATTAGTATAAAATATTTCATTTTCTATTTTTTATGAATTATCAAAATTTATGTCTTGAATCCTTCATTGTCATAACATGCTTGATATAAAATTTTATTTACTAAGCTAGCTACATATATATTCCTAAATATGGTTGCATGATATTTATTTGATAAATCTTGTATGAGAATATTTTATGGAAGGGCAACATGAAACTTAGGCCCCAAACACATTCACACTTTATAAAACTTATAAAGTAAAAGGAAGAACAAAAAAAAAAAAAATCAAATTAGGGAGAACTTTTGTATATGTTGTGCTGTTAATTAAAGGAATTACTTGAGATTTAATTTTTGGGTTATTGGGGTCATTAAGGGTACTAGAAAAGGTGGGTTCTAGAGTCCAAGGGTTGAAAGTCCTAAAACCTGCGAAGAGTAGTTAGCATAACCAATAGGCTAGAAACCTACAAAATGTATTTACAGCTTATTCTAGCGTATATTTAGTATCGGGACTGCGGGACCGGTTTGCCTACTAAGGCAATTGAGTACATTTGGGACTGCGGGACCAATTGTACCCCATGATAGAGGTCTAGGGATGTGATGAGTATATTTGGGACTGCGGGACCAATTGTACCCTATGACTAAGATCTAGGGATATGATGAGTAGATCTAAGACTGCAGGACTAGTTGTACCTCACGGTTTAGGCTTGGAGTTTATTTTGGGTTTAGTTCTAAGGCCACAGACTAAACTTACAGAGTACTTAACCCATAGTATGATATTGATGTGTGGTGATGTGATGATGTGATATGATTATTTTTAGCATAAGACTGCGGGATCATGGCTAAGTAACTATATAATTTGAATGTAATAATTAAATATAGATATGTTGAAAATTATAAGATTTTAAATTTTATTCTTATTAAATTAGTGTTAATAGCTTTGCATGATTAAAAATTATATTTCATAAACACTTTCTGAGCACACGTGGAATTTATTGCTCACCCCCTACTACAGTTAGTAATGCAGGAGTTGATGCTCGTAATGGACTAGTGGGTTAGCTAACCGTCTTAGGTTGTTCTAGCTGGATGATTTGTTTTACTTTGCATTCTAACATTTAAATTTTAATGTAATGGAGTTTTGATTTGGGCATGGTTTTGTAGCCCATTTTTTAGGGCATTTTAAAGGCATTTTGAATATTCAAGAAATTGAATAATACTTATTTTAACTAGCATCTACTTTAATATGGTACGTTCTTCACGGTTTGATATTTACTTAATGGGTTTTGTTCCCACGCCCCCAATTGTGGATTTCGGGGCGTGACAAGATTAGCTATCATAACGGATATGTGGACTTTGCAAAGTAGATTGTAATCAAGATTGGCTATCACAAGTAGATTGTAATAAAAAAAAAAAGGCTTCATTGCTGTCATAGCCCTCTTTGTTGATGACACTTGGACTTTGCAAAGTCGCATTTTGAGGTATGTCTAACATACACTATTATCTTATTCACTTATACGATGTAGACCTTTATTGTTCCATGTTTAATTAATTAAATATCAATGTTACATGCTAGGTTCATATATGTGCCATGTCCACGTACAAAAGATGTTCTATGTAACCAATTGTTGGATTGTTTGATGGACTGGAACATTGATAGGAAGATTTCTTGTGTAACTGTTGATAATTGCTCTACTAATGATGCTATGATTGAACTTTTAGAGGACAAACTTGATAGTACATCACTATTATTGCGTGGAGAATTGTTTCATATGCATTGTTGTGCGCACATTCTTAATCTTATTGTTAAAGATGGGTTGGATGTAATAAAGGTGGCTATTGAGAAAATTTCGAATAGTGTAGCTTTTTGGACAGCAACACCTAAAAGAATCGAGAAATTTGAAGAAACGGCATGCCAATTGAATGTGACTTATACTAAGAAATTAGGACTTGATTGTGCAACTAGGTGGAATTCCACATTCTTGATGCTTTAAACAGCCCTATTGTATAAGGAAGTATTTTATCGCTTAAGCAAACGGATGCTCAATACGAATCAATACCAAATGAACATGAGTGGGTGTTTGCCAAAGATGTTTGTGCGAGGCTAAAAATCTTTTTTAAGGCGATTGAGTTATTATCTGGAACTTAATACCGCACTGTAAATCAATGCTTTCCAAACATATGTGAGATTAGACTTGAATTGAGAGATTGGCTTAATGATAAGAATGAGATGATTCAAGAAATAGCTGAAAGAATGGTGGAAAAATTTGACAAGTATTGGTCTGTGATACATGGTATTGTGGCAGTTTCTTTAGTATTGGATCCTAAGAACAAAATGAAAGTTTTGGATTTCTACTATTCATTGTTGTTTCCAACAACTTTTGAGGATGAAGTTGAGAAAGTTCGCCAATTTTGTTACAAATTACTTAACGAGTACCAATGTCCTAGTTCAAGAAGGGAGGGTACTGGCCAATCTTCTTCCGAATCAACTTCCAATGATCTAGAGGGCCTGTCAAAGTATGCTGTCTATCAACTTCATGCATCAAAGAGAAGTAAGACCATCAATACTGCAAGATTGGAGTTGGATCTTTATTTTTCGGAAGATGTCTTGCCATTAACCTAGGCTTTGATGTCTTAAATTGGTGGAAATCAAATCAACCCAAGTATCCAATTTTAGCTACCATGGCTAGAGATTTGTTGGCTATTCCGGTATCTACGGTTGCTTCTGAATTTGCATTTAGCACAAATGGTAGGTTGGTGAGTCCATATCGTAGTAGACTTCATCTTGATACAATGGAAGCCTTAATGTGCTCTCAAAGTTGATTGTGGGCTAAAGAAGTGAAAGGTAATCAAAATAGTATCATCTTGTAATTTTTTGGGGGATTCGTGTGTGACATGTGAGGTAATTATCATTTATCTTATGTTTCTTGTGGTTTTACATTACATATTGCTCACATTGATTAAACTTTTTTTGTCTATAATTAAGTATGTCTGATTTGATTCTAGCAAAGCTTGTTAAGACCATCGAATGAGGTAAATTGAAATAATTGCTAGTTTGCTGACCTAGAGATGATGTATCTCATGGTTCAATTTTTGATATTATTAATTGTGCATCTAATTTTAAATGGAAACGATGAAAAATTTAAGTTAAACCCTTTGTTTGTGAACGCTGGATAATGGTGTGTTTTCATCTAGTAATTAGATCTTACATTATGGAGTTTTTGGGACCTATTTCTCCCTACTGCTGTTCTTTGATGCTGTGGAATGTTGAAGCTTGATGTGGTCTATGGGATCTCTTATTGCTTACATCTGGTGTTGTTGCTGGAATTTGCTTTGGATCTACTTGCTTTTGTTTTTGTTGTTGGAATCTGTGTTTGTTGGAATTGTCACTAGTAGGTATTGTCACTGTTAGTGGGATTATCACTGTTTTTGGAATCTGTATTTGTTTTCCTTGTAGTTTTGGACCTAAACTGCCACGGTTGCTAGAATCTGTTTTGGATCTCTTAATTTTATTTATTGTTTTGGTTTTCCTTGTATTAGTAGTGGAGAGAAAAAAAAATAGTTTTTTGATGAAACCGGTTACCCGAACAGTTTGGTTATCCGAACGATTTAGTTTCGATTACCCAAAATCGAAACCGTTCAGTTTCGGATTACGGTTCGAGTGACCGATTCAATTATCAGTTTTGTCAATAACTAGTTTGGTCCGGTCCATTGCCATCCCTACCAATTTTTGCAGTTTCATGTTTGCGTTGAGAAGGAAATCTAGCACTTATTAACTCAAAAGTCTTCATGCGGGTCTTATGTAGGTGGGGTGTAGGTTAATCTCTTTATTGTCGGGGAAGAGTCAAGGGAACGAGATCCACTACTTTTAAATCAAAAGTCTTCGACAAATCTTGTGTGGGTAGGATGTAGGTTAATCTATTTTTGTCGAGAAAACTTATGAATTAATAGGGTACCAAATATATAGATTTTCTAGAGATAATTTTTTAATTAATCAAAAACTCTTATCTCAAGCATGGAATTTACAACGCATAAAAAAAAAAAAAAAAAAAAAAAAAAAAAAAAAAAATATGATGCGTGTTGGAGATCTGGGGTAGATTTAGGATTTTTAGTAAGGGGGTACCGGGTACTTAAGAAAAGGATAATGAATAACCTTAGGGTTAGGGGGTAGAAGAGAAATAATCTTACTTTTAGGGAGAGTTAGAATTATTTATGGACATTAAATTGGTGAATTATTTTTCATAGTATAATGATTCAATTGGTACTTTTAGAGGCGCCTGAGATTTAATAGTGATGTTTCTTGTTACCAAAAAAAATATAACTATTATTAAGCTTTATTGTTCATAAAATTTATTATGTTATATTTTATTTTTTGATATTATGCACAAAAGTATTCAATAGTGTAGAGGGAGAATGTACTTTATTTCATAAAAAATACTTAGGTTTGATTCTTATAAACTTTTTTTATATTAAAAAAATTTAAGCTAGCCTTAATTTTGTTATAAGACTAATATACTCTAATTTTAAATTAATTTAATTCTTTTAATACAACTAAAACATCAAGGGTATTTTGATAATTTTGCATCCAAGATCAAGGGGGGTTACTTGTCTTCATTGCCTTAATGTAGTTCCGCCCCTTTTGGGGATATCAGAAGGAGTCAAAAATATAAGCAAAGAATAACACAATAATTTTTGCATGATTCGACAAGGCCTACATCTAATGGAGAGCTTTACTTTATTATAGTGGAAATAAAAGAAATTTTTCTCTCAACTCTCTTCATTTCCTCTCTGTCTTACAAATATTTTGCCACACACTATCTCTCTGCTCATTAACTTTTGCCATACCAAAAATCATAAATCTTCTGCACATATTTATATTACTTTATTTGACAGAATTAGTGCAGGAGGTTTAACAGAATTTTGCCAAATATAATTTTTTTATTTAATTTAGCCAAATGTTGGCTATCAATTTTGGTGTCATCTAGCTGTCAATTTTGGCATCATCCACCCACGTGGGTGGACACCATTGTAAGTCAACAATCACTGTCTTCACCCAGCGTGGGTGGATTTGTCACATTTTGCAGAATAGAACGTCTTCTGGTAATCTTAAAGCACCCCCTTAATGATGCTCCTACACTCTTTTATTTGAGTGCCAATAACATTAGTTATAAGAATCATAGCCGAGATTCCTTTCTGCAATGCTTCTGTCCAGTGAAGGCTTGCCCTTGGTCTTAGTTCACTACCCCTTCTTATCGAGGTGCCCTTGCACCCCCTTTCACCGTGCAAAGTTCAATGTAGTGTTTCCTTGCTTGAGTTCATGCCTGCCAAGCTTCTACAAAAATCAATTTTTTCTTTTTAAATCACCTTTGTCATTATATCTGATGGGTTCTTGTCTGTATGAACTTTGTCCAGCTTGCTTCTAATCCAGGATGTCATGAATCTAGTGATATCTCAAATCATTGTGCTTTAGCCTAGAGTGAAAAGTTAGATTCTTGCATAGATGGATTGCATTTTGACTGTCACAATAAAGGACATATTTTTCTTGTGCCAATCCAAACTCTTCTAAGAATTTTTTCAACTACAACATTTCCTTGTAGGCTTCTGTCACTGCTATGTACTCTACTGCTATAGTGGATAGAGTTACACATTTAGGTAGTCTTGACTACCAAGACAATGCTCCTACAAATTTTATCAAGTATCTTGAAGTTGACTTTCTAGAGTTAATTTCACCAGTCATATCTGCATTAATAAAATTGTCTAGTACTATTTTGTTAGTACCAAAACACAAGCATACTTTTAAAGTACCTCTGAGATACCTGAGAATCCATTTCGCTGCTCTCTAGCGTTCCTTTCTAGGATTGGAAGAAATTTGTTTACAACTCTAACTGTGTAAGCAATATTAGGCCTTGTACACACCATTGCATATATTAGGCTTCCAACAGTGGACTGATAAGGCATATTATTCATTTTTGCCTTCTCTTTGTCAATCTTGGGACTCTGATCTGTGCTTAACTTGAAATGGTTTGCGAGTGGAAATGATACAACCTTTGCTTTGTTCATATTAAATCTTTCCAACACCTTTTCAATATACTTTTCTTAGGATAACTATGACTTCTTGCTTTGTCTATCTTTAGCAATCTTCATTCCAAGTATTTGTTTCATTGGACCGAAATCTTTCATGGCAAATGACTTGTCGAGTTCCTTTTTCAATTGGTTAATTTTGGCAATGTCATAGCCAACAATTAACATTTTATCAACCTACAGTAGTAGGATAATGAAATCACTTTCAATAAACATCTTAAAGTAAACACAGTGATTAAATGTGGTCCTGCTATATTCATAATCCATCATGAATGAATCAAATTTCTTATAGCGCTGCTGTGGAGTTTACTTTAGTCTGTACAAGCTTTTCTTCAATCGGCATATAAGATTTTCCTTGCCTTTGACTTTGAACTCTTCCGGCTGCTCCATGTATATCTTCTTCTCCAAATTACCATGAAAGAACACAATTTTGCCATCTAACTTATCAATCTTCAGATTCAAACTAGTAGCTAATCTGAGTATAACTCAAATTGATTTGATTTTCACAACTATTGAAAATATCTCGTCAAAATTAATATATTTTCTTTGACCAAAACCCTTTACCACCAATTGGGCAATGTACCTTGGTTGATTTCTTTCTTCATCCTTTAACTTGAACAACCATTTGTTCTTGAGAAGAAGTTTTGGCTATTAGTGGCTACGTGCTGGTGTTTGAGCTTTCGGAGCCATCTTTGATTAAACCCAAGCCATCAGTAGAGTGTCTCCCTTGTCCTTCTAGGAAACCTTTACCTAGTGAGCTTCAGTATGCATTTCTAAGGGGGTGAGAAATTTCTAGTAGTTTTGTTTGGGTGAGACATTTCCAATAGTTATGTCTTCTAAGTTGGAGAAAGCCTAGGAAGAGAGCTTGTTAACAGTTTTAAATGCTCACCTTAAGGCCTTAGGTTGGACAGTGGTAGATCTTTGAGGTATTAGCCCTTTAGTATACACTCATCATATATACCTTGAGGATGATGCCAAACCGGTGAGGCAAATGTAACATAGGCTTAATCCTAACATGAAAGAGTTTGTGAAGGGAGAAGTGCTCAAATTGCTGGATGTGAGTATCATTTACCCCATCTTAGATTCAAGGTGGTGAGTCCCACCTAAGTGGTTCCTAAAAAATCTGGTGTCACTATTGCAGAAAATGAAAAAGGAGAGTTAGTACCACAACATACCCAAACTAGGTGATGTATGTGTATTGACTATAGACGCTTAAATGCTGTGACCTAGAAAGACCATTTTCGCCTTCCATCACTACAACACTACGCAACTTTGCCGACCAATTTTGCCGACCAAATGTAATTTAGTCGGTAATTATAAGGCTTTTACCGACT
The DNA here is from genome assembly GCA_019916065.1 of Vitellaria paradoxa. Classification (NCBI taxonomy): domain Eukaryota; kingdom Viridiplantae; phylum Streptophyta; class Magnoliopsida; order Ericales; family Sapotaceae; genus Vitellaria; species Vitellaria paradoxa. The sequence continues at coordinate 34,439,297 of CM034239.1, read as the reverse complement.
ACTTAGTCGGCAATAGGCAAAAATACTGGATTCCGTTTTCTAAGGTTTTACCGACTAAAGAAATAACATTTCTCAACCAAATATTTAGTCGGCAAACGTAGGCATCCTTTCCGCGACCAATCAGTCGGGGATAATGTAAAAGTGCCCCCTTCCTTTTTTTTTCCGCCAAAAAATTTAGACCTTTCGCGACCAACGGCTTGGTCGACAAAGGTTTTAAGAATAGTTTGTATATTTCCCGACTACTTAGTCGGAAATTATCTCATTCGGCGACCAACTATGTGGTCGGTAAAGGATTAAGAAATTTTTTTTTCTCATTACCGACCAACTGGTCGGTAAAGGATAAATATAATCCCCCACGCAAACAGCTTTCCTTTTGCGTTTCTGATTCTCTCACTCTCTCCACTTGGGTTTCTCTGCCGCTGCTTTCTTCCTGTCACTCTCCTCTTCCGCCGTTGCCACCTGAGTTTCTCTGCCACTATATTCTTCCTGTCACTCTCCTTTCCACCGTTGCTGTTGGTATGCCTTCAATCTCTCTCTCTCTTGATATATATATTTATATATATGCAGGTGTTTTTGTATGTGAAATCTTGACGACTTGTTCTTATCCGTGTTGGTGGTTGAGCATTGGATTGTGTGGATGATTAGTGTTGTGTATCATGAATTTAAGGGCTTGGTTCCATTGATTTTCTGTGTTTAAACCCAAAAAAAACATATATATATATACAGACATCTCTGTTAACAATGCCAAACAAGTGGGCGGCTTCTTTTTCCTCTCTCTTCTATTCCGTAACCATCACTCTCCCTGCATCACACGGCGTCAGGGCAATATATATATATATAAAGATGAGAGAGAGAGAGAAAGGAGTGTTTGGAGTTATATAACTTTATAAAATTTACAATTTTGTAATTCGTAAATTTTGCAGAGGTACAAAGAGGCCATAGCATCAAATCTTCCAAATCCAAAACATCAAATACCCTTTTTTCATTTTATCTTTTTGGTAAGTTTTTTTTTTTTTTTTTTTATTTACTGTCTGAACTATGGATTTTTTTTTATAAAGCTTTATTGACCATTGGATGTGGGTATCCCACTTATAATCGGATGGCCAAGACTCTTGGACCCACCTTGAAGAAGCCAGGTTTCTGATTTGTGTTAAAGATCTGATGCCCCGGATATGTTGTCGGAACAAGGATTTTGTCGATCCACTCAATGGCAATGTCGTAGTTTACTCTCAAACCAAGTGGTATTTATTATCCCTTGCTAAATGTAATTCCAATCTAGCCATCTATGATTTCTACGCCGTCCAAGTCCAAGTATGGACTGAAAGCAAAACTTTTTACTTTTAAAAACAATATATATTTCAACGTTTAAGTTTATAGTTATTTTGGCAAAAGCTGAAATTATTATTTCAAACAACTTTATAAGTATATATATTAGAATTGTTTTTTTTTAAACAAAAATTGTTTGGGTAAAAAATAAAAAATGTATTTTTTGGTTTTTACACAAATTAAAATTTAAAAAGTTTTTTTTCTCATTCATGCACAAAACGAGTATCTAAGTGTATATTTATAATTTTATTATGACATGCTTAATTTGTGCAAAAAATTCGAAAACGAAATGAGTGAAAAAAAAGGAAGGAACGTTGTGCAAATTTGTTCATGCCTGTGGCAAAATCGCCTGCTAATTCTTTTTATAAATAAAAGTACGGACAATTTTTTTATTAGAAAATAATTTACAAACAATATGTAATAATCATTATAATTTTATTTTCTACGGACAGGCATTTTCGTCCATTGAGTTCGCAAACATCACACAGTATTAGCCCTGAGAAGACGAATTTATGTCTGCAATTAGCGAGACAAAGGAGAGAATCAATTCTCTAATTTGATTTTCTTTGTGTTACACTTCTGTACGCACTGCCATTACGAACACATCGATCTACGCTCCTAAATTAAATAGGACCATGGGGCATTCTTTTATCTTTGCTACGTCAGACGGGAATATGACCCGTGATTTCTTGTCTTGTCCCTTAATGAATCCCTTCACTGGCTAGGGCTTGCTAACTAAAGTTGGCTGGCCCCTTAAAAGATTTGTTAGGGGAAAAAATAAAAGGAAAAAAAGAAAAGAAAATGTATACAAGAAAAATGTTAAATTTATTTTAGTTGTCTTTGGTATGATTAGGAAAATGAAAAGAAAATGAATAGATATTGAGTAATGCTATACAACTTATATAAAAAAAAAAATATTACTTGAAAATAATAAAATTATAGAAATCTATTTTAGTAATAATAATATTACTAGATTGCTTTCAATGACATGCCTCGTTTGGTTTATTATGAAATCAACTTATGTTTGAACAGAATTCATTATAAAATAAAAAATATTATCGGAGGCTTTCTCATCTAACGTTTCTAATTGATACTAGATTTAACACTCAAGGAGGATAACAATTCCAATTACTCAGGATTTTCTCTGTACTTAGGCTGCACATTACATCAAAGTTATTCTTCAAGAAAAATTAATAACTGCATTAGTTAGGGAATTTGACACCATATCAAGAGCTATATTTTAGATAGTAGGAAAGATATTTTCATTGGAATTTAAACTAGATTTGTCACCCTCACAAAATGGAAAATATGGATTCTAGTAGTCAACCCCAAAGATTGAAGTTGCTTAGCACTTATTTGCAGCCTTTTGAAATTTCAATTATTTCAACCTCTAATTCTATTGTTATCATATAATATGGTGAGTCTCAAAATTTTTGTGAGTACACAAACTAATATTCTTGCATCTATGTTTTGATGTGATTTTATTTGGACTACACGACTTTTTTTTTTATGAGAATGTGTTTTGATATACTTAATTATTATTTACAAATAATAATTGTTGTAATTTTTAGTAGAAAATATTAGATATATGTTTTGATTTTTTGTTGTAGGTTGTTATAAATGGATAAAAGTTGGATGAAACTTAAAGATCGAGTGAGCGACGAGTACAGAATAGGGGTTAATGCGTTTATTGAATTTGCTACTGCAAGTGTTGGATTGGATGGAAAGATTCGTTGTCCATGTGTGAATTGCATGAACATTTCATACCTTGACATTAATATAGTCAGGTATCATTTATTATTGAGAGGAATGTCAACGACATACACAACTTGGTTACATCATGGTGAAGATATTGCAGTTAGTTCATCAAATGTAGAAAATGTTGCCATGAATGACGACGACGATGATTTTCAGGACAGAATAACAACCAATGAAAGTGAAAAAGTGATGAATTGCAGGGAAATGGTAATGAGTTTTTGATATGTTAGAAGATATTTATTTTGGAAATTTGAGCAATGATCATGATACAGAAGAAAGTATTGACGACATAGAAGTAGAGGACGTTGGAAACTTCAACAAGCTATTACACGAGACTCGACGTGAGTTATACCCAGGTTGTAAAGAGTATAGTGTGTTGTCATTTGTTATCACTATTATGCATGCAAAGGTGATGTTTAAGTGGAGCAACAAATCTGTAGACTATTTATTAAAGATATTAAAAAACCTTTTACCCAATTGTAATGAGAGGGTTCCTTGGACTGTTTACGAGGCTAAGAAATTGTTACAAGATTTGGGCTCAGGGTATGAGTGCATTGATGCTTGTAAATTTGATTGTGCACTTTTTTGGAAGGAGAATGCAAGCCTAGATAAATGCCCAGTATGTAAGGCGTCCAGATATAAACCACAAGGTAGAAATGATAAGAAAATTGCACACAAGGTGGTGCGGTACTTCCCACTTACATCGAGGTTGAAAAGATTGTATATGTCGAGGAAAACGGCTTCAGACATGAGATGGCATAAGGAGAAGCGAGTTGATGATGGGATATCGAGGCATCCTGCAGATGGTGATGAGTGGAAGAATTTTGACAGAACACATCCTGAATTTGCTAAAGAGTCAAGAAATGTGAGGCTAGGCCTAGCTACTGATGGGTTTAATCCTTTTGGAAACATGAGTATTTCATACAGTATGTGGCCTATCATGGTTACACCATATAACTTGCCACCATGGAAATGTATGAAGGGGCAATTTTGCATGATGTCATTGCTTATTCCAGGACCAACTGCAGCAAGTCGAAACGTTGATGTTTATATGCGCCCATTAATTGATAAGTTGAAGGACTTGTGGGAAAATGGTGTGTGCACTTATGATGCATCATCAAGATGCAATTTTCAAATGCGTGCAGTTATCATGTGGACTATTAATGACTTCCCAGCTTATGGTAATTTGTCAGGGTGGACAACAAAAGGGTATATGGCTTGCCCTAATTGTAATGAAGAACATTCAACCCAGTCATTTAGAGGCAAGATTGGGTACATGGGTGCTCGTCGTTTCTTCCTGAAGATCATTCTTGGTGAAGAAGCAAGCTTTTTGATGGTAAAGTTGAGAATAGACCAAAAGCACGATTTTTAACTGGTGAACAAATATTTGAACAAGTGTCGGTAGGTATGTATGAGCCCTTTGGGAAGCATCCAAACAATCTTAAGAGGCAAAAATTGATGAGCAAATCTCAAAGAGCTATTACCAAGAAATTCAACCTGAATTGGAACAAAAAAAGCATTCTATTCAAGCTACCCTATTGGAAGACACTCAATCTCAGGCACAATCTTGATGTCATGCACATCGAAAAAAATATATGTGACAGTTTAATTGGCACACTGTTGAGCATTCATGGAAAAAACAAGGATACCCCAAAAGCCCGCATGGACTTAAAAGATATGAAAATTAGAAAAGCCTTGCATTGCAAGGAGCGACCTGATGGAAAACTTATAATGCCTCCCGTATTGTACACATTGTCTCCACAAGAAAGACAAAGGTTCTTGGATTTCTTACAATCCATCAAGTATCCAGATGGATATGCAGCAAACATTTCCAAATGTGTAAAAGATAGGGATGGTAGGTTGTTGGGTCTTAAAAGTCATGATTGTCATGTTCTATTGCAAAGAATTCTTCCGGTTAGGATGCGTGGGTGCCTTAGCAAAGATATTTGCACTCTATTGTTTGAGCTGGGTAATTTTTTCCAAGAGTTGCGTGCTAAAACTTTGAATATAAGTCAGCTCAAAAAATTAGATGAACGCATTGTTTTGATCCTCTGTAAGTTAGAGAAGATTTTTCCTCCTGCATTCTTTAACGTCATGGTTCATTTACCTATTCATTTACCCCATGAGGCCAAACTTGGGGGGCCAGTGCAATATCGGTGGATGTACCCGATTGAACGGTAATGTATTCTCCAATTTTACTTATACGATTACGTATTGAAGTTTGATAAAAAATGTCAGACGTGAATTATTTTGGTTTTATGTCTTTTATATTAAAGGTTTCTTAGCACTTTAAAAAAGTTCGTCACAAATCGAGCTCGTCCAGAAGGTTCAATTGTAGAGGCATATGTTGTGAAAAAATGCCTTGCCTTCTGCTCAATGTATCTCGATGAGACTGAAACTGTGTACAACAGAGAAGAGCGGAATGTTGATCGTGGTGATCATGGTCCTGGGTTAGCAATATTCACTCAAAGTGTTCGCCCTATTCTTCCTATGTATCGACCTCTTGACGTTTCCATTAAAGAATGGGAGATGGCTCATTGGTTTGTCCTTTATAACAGTTCCTAAATAGACCCATATTTAGAGTATGTCTCCATACATACGTCTTTCTTATTTAAGAAATGAGCAATTAATTATAGTCCTTATTACATACTTTCCCTTTTTACATAGGGAGCACAAACGTATTTTGGAAGCTGAAAGTACAAGGGACATCATGAAGAGACATATGGCGTTGTTCCCTAATTGGTTTAAATGCCATGTAAGATATATTTATAATATGTCCTTTACTTATTTATTCACCTAATTGACTTCAACATCAATTAATGTGCTTTAATTGTCATTTATGTAGATGAACCAAATGAGATCTCAAGGGTTGCTGGAAGCCACTGATGAATTATGGTCATTAGCTAATGGCCCTAATCCAGTAATAAGTTTATATTCAGGTTGCACATCTAATGGTGTACGATTCCATACGAAAGACTTGGAAAATCGTCGAAGAAGTCAAAATAGTAGGGTGGTAGTTGAAGGAGATCATAAGGGGAAAACTCGTGACTTCTACGGTTTTATATGTAAAGTATGGGAAAGTGAGATTATGTTTGATCATCATGGGTGGTTTGGTTGTTGATGTTCAGTGTGAATAAATGGTTGATACTGGAAGTAGTAAGACTATATGCATTGATGGCACATTGCACTGTCATAGATACTATGGAAGTCGATGGTATAAAAATGACCCATTTGTTTTACCAAATTAAGTAAACAAGTTTCTATGTCAATGATACAAAAATTAGGAGGAAATTGGAAAGTTGTACAACGTATTGAACGACGTGGAATGTGGAATATACCAGAAGTAATGAGTGAGGAGATACATAATGATGAAATAGATGATGTTTCCAACAAAATGAAACGACTGATATTCCTCCTATTGTCACTGAAGATCAACTTGGAGATGAGTTATGTAGAAATGACATTGAAGCTGAAATTGTTCAAAATACTTCATTAACTCGAGGAGACAGACTCGTGATAAACCTTTTGGGCTAGATAATTTCATATGTGACGAGGATGAGGACTCCGTTGAAATGGAACATAGTGTCGATGAAGACGAGTTCCATTATCATTCCGAGTCTGAGCGGTGATTCATGAGTTTGGCGCGGACTCACAATATAGAACCACTAATTCATTATACGTAGAAAAAGGTGATGAAATTTCCTTTATTTATTTTTATGTTTGAAAAAAATTCTTTCTAAGTTGGAGAAATTTGTTAAAAAGTAAGAAGTTAGAGGTGTTTACTAACATATAAAGATATTTTATCTTACTATATTCATTTTGTTTCATAGTCATTATGATTCTGATTAAGTAAGAGTGTTTACTAACACAAGTTCTTCATATATAATATTGTATAGGTTGTCAATATGCCAGCTGGTAGGAGATAGGACGAGTCAACGCTCGACTGCTAAGCACGCATTCGACCGAGTCACCCGAATGATGTTGATGTATCATTACCATAGGATCACTATGTGATTGGAGAGGCACCTGACTATATCAGGAGGATCACCCTGTGTTGGCAGCAGGTATTTGTTTTTACTTTTTTTTAATATTTTATTGTTCAATTATATTATTTGATTATTAATTATTTGTCATATGGCAGCTTCCCCAGTAAGATCACGTACTCGTGGCCCTACAAAGGGTAAAGGTGTGCAACGGAAAGTGGAAAAAAACTAAACGGGAAACAAGCTTGAAGTTGAAATTTGTCCATTAGCATGTACATTCATTGGAAAAAATGCCACAAAGATTGTTTACCAACTCGGCGTGCAGATCTGCTTGTCAGCACCCTTGCAGGGTGTTAGTACTTGGACCCAAATTGATAGGGCAGTAAAGACGCTATTATTCAAAATGTGTTGGTAATATATTATTTCAATTATGTATTGTTATTAAGTTATATGTGTTTATGTTTTTTGATTAATGTCAACATTGTTATTTATAATATATTGCAGCTAATGTTTGACATTAAGACTTCTCTGCGCAATATGTTCAAGAGGCCATCGAAAAAAAATGTTACTCATTATATAAAGATTGGCGATTCTCATGGAAGCAAAAATACTTGGAGTTATTAAAGGATGGAAAAGACCCTTATCTTAATGCCCCTAACCCGGCGAGACAAGAAGACTGGAATTATATGATAGACATTGTATGGAGTTCTGATCAACACAAGGTAATTTAATAGTAACCATTTTGAATTCCAAAATCTTTAAACATATTGCTCATAATTTATTAATTAAGTTTATTTTTAAGAAACGAGCGGTCCAAGCAAAAAGTAATCGTGCTCAATTGCCTTACAATCACACGGCTGGATCCCAATCATTTCCAACAAAATTATCCCTTCAGGTAATATGTTAGTTTTAAAATCATATTTTTGATTTGTCGTTTTAAATTTGCATGCTCTAACTATTTCTATTAATAGACTGAGAAACTTGGAGATGAGGGTCTCCCATTCTCAACATTTTATAAAGACACTCATTGGAGTAAGAAAAAGAATGATTACATTCATCCGCAATGTCAGCAAAATTATGTATGTGCCATATTTAATTTTGACAATTCTTTTTTCTTATGCCATACCTTACTAATAGTATATAATTTGATTATTTTATATGTTTAAAACATGTATAGGATGAAATTGTTAGACACGAGATTGAGGCATTGGAGTCAGGTGACTCACGCTATACACCAGAACAACTCTCTCAGATGGTGCTTGGAGAAAGATCAGGTTATTTGCTCGGGTTTGGGAAAGGTCCAAAGCCATCCTCCTCGGTAAAATCTTCGACGTCATCTAAAGCATGTTACACTGAGCTTGAAAAGCTAAAGACACAAATTGAAGAACAGAATGAGCGGATGCGACAATATGAGAATGATAGAAGAAACTATGAAGAGAAATAAGAATGATGGAAGAAGAAAGGAGAAAGATAGAAGAGGACAGGAGGGCAAAAGACGAGGAAACACAAAAACAAATTGAGTTATATTTGCGATGATGCGGGATAAAAATAGAGGGGATGGTTCCGAGGAGACATCAACCTGATCTGGTAAGTAACTTCATTCTCTAGATTAATTCATATAAATGTCCATGTTTTTTCTCTATTTCTTTATCATTCTAAGAAAGTAATAAAACTATATTATTTCTAGCAACAAGCAAGCTTGGTATGATATTTTTTTGCCTTCATTCTGTTTAATTCCTATCCTCTGCTTGGGAGGATTGTATACTTATTTACAGCTATTGGAAATCTAATTTTGATGTTATATATAACTGGGTCCTTTATTTATTATTTATTTCGTACATGCCTTATTCTTGTTACTCTTTTTATTCCATGTTTTGAGTTTTCAAATATAGTAGCAGATGGTATATACTAGATATAGCAAGAGTAATTATCTTCATGTAAAGTTTGTAACTGGTCTTGCTAGCATAGAAGAAGAATAGCTAATTTATTAGTATTCATGTTTATGATTATTATGAATGAGACATGTATGTTCAAATAAAATCCAATAATTACTAAAGAATGCAACAAGATAAAATATGTTCTAATTGTATTGTAAAAATGTTGGAGTTGGAGTTGATTGTGTTGCATTCAAATGATTTCCATCTCATTTTTTGATTGTGCTGTTTTTAGTCACTAAAATATCTAGCTCATTTATTGATTGTGCTTATTTTAATTTCTAATGATAATTGTTGATCACAATGCTTTCTTGGTGTCCCAACTCCCAAGTGTGTATTTTTGGAATAATATGTTCCAGTGACTAAAGTTGATAAGCCTAATTTTGCTGTATGTTGTCACAATGCAGAATGATTATAGTTTATCTCATGATTTGAAGGCATGGCTTGCTTTTGCTGAACCAGTGTTGGATCTTGAGCAAAGTAGACTCTTCATTTGGATGGTTGTTGATGCTTCAGGAATAGATTTTTCTTTTGTATTCAAGCAATGTTACTGCCTTTGTTTGATCTAGTTATTGAGTTTTGATGGTTTGTTTTTTTCATTTTGGGAGCTATGTTGTTTATTAACTTTCTTCTAGTTATGAACTAGTGCACACATGTGTGTGTGTAGATTATGTTTAGCTACTATTTTCTATAGATATTGAACTGGTTTGTGCAAATTGTATGTGAGTTTTGAAGACAAAGTGTTAATTTCCTTAATTTTAAGTGTTGAGAAAATATACATTTTTTATAGTAGATGTTTTGTTTTATTTTTGGTTAATTTATGTGGTTGTGTTTAATGGTTTATATGTAATACCACAGGGAATTAAATTCTGCACAGGAAAAAAATTTCGGAAACAAAAATTCAATAAATGTTTTTTCTCCCCCTTAAACAATTGCCGACCAACTAGTCGCCGAAGCTCCAACAATTTGCTACCAGTTGGTTAGCATACAAACTGGCATAGGCGTGGTATTCAGGTGCCTTTGGCGACCAATTAGTCGCGGAAAGGTTATCATTTGGCGACCAACTGGTCGCGGAAAGCTTATCATTTGGCGACTATTTTGTCACAGAAAATTTACATTCAGCAACCAACAATTTGGCCGCAGAAAATTAATTTTAGCGACCAAAAAATTATTTGGTCGGTAATGCATTCCCCGACAGAGCTTTGCCAACTAATCGCCGACCAGATTATTTTGGTCAGGAAAACCTTTTGCCAACCAAATTATGACATTTCCCGACCAACTTTTTTGGTCGCCAAAGATGCTTTCTCTTGTAGTGCATTCTTAGATCCAGTGCTTGAGAGAGCAATGGCGAAATCTTTCTATTGTTTTCTTAACAGGTATTTAGGGTATAAGCAAGTTGAAATAGCACTTGAGGATCAAGAAAAGACAACCTTCACATGCCTTTTTGGTACTTATGCATATAGACGCATGCAATTTAAGTTATGTAATGCACTAGCAACCTTTCGATAGTGTGTGATGAGCACATTTAGTAATATGGTCAAAAAATTCCTAGAGGTATTTTGGATGACTTCTGCATTTATGAAGATGATTTTGATAAGTGCTTAGGAAAATGGGAGAAAGTCTTCGTCTATTGTGAGGAGAGCAACTTAGTGCTTAATTGAGAGAAATACCATTTCATGGTAACTTCAGGGATAGTCTTGGGACACATTGTCTCATCTAAAGGGGCAAAAGTCGATAAGGCGAAAGTTGAACTCGTGGAGAAATTACCTACTCCAACTTGTGTTAAGGATGTGAGATTTTTTCTTGGACATGCTAGATTTTGTCGTAGGTTCATCCAATCTTTTAGCTCCATAGCTCCTCCCTTGTGTGACTTACTTTTTAAGGATGTTCCATTTATATGGACATTTGACTGTCAAGGGGCGTTTGATTGGTTAAAGACCATGCCTACTATTGCATCCATAATTCAAAGTCCAGATTTGTCTTTACCTTTTAAGCTCATATGTGATGCGAGTGACTATGTGGTGGGGGTTGTTTTGGGGCAAAGGAAATAGGGCAAACTTTATGTCATTTATTGTACTAGCAAGACTCGTAATAAGGCTTAATTGAATTACAACATTACTGAGAAAGAATTGCTAGCTGTAGTGTTTGGTCTTGACAAGTTTAGGTCTAATTATATAGGTACCTATATCATAATGTTCAGAGACCATGCGGCCCTAAAATATTTTCTTTCCAAACAAAAGGCCAAACCCTACCTCATTGGGTGGATTTTGCTCTTACAAAAGTTTGACTTAGAAATTAAGGACAAGAAGGGAGTAGAAAATGTGGTGGTCAATCATTTGTCTAGGTTGCCATCTCACGTGTCTAACCATAGTGACCTACCAATAGAGGAGCATTTTCTGGATGAACATATTATGCATGTGAGCTCCACATCTCAGGATTACTCCCCTTGGTATTTGAACATTGCCAACTTTTTGGTGACTGGCCTAATGGCCTCACAATAGACTAAGATTGATAAAAGGAAATTTCCATGCAATGTGCATAATTTCTTTTGGGATGAGCCATACCTTTACAAATATTGCTTGGATCAAATTGTTAAAAGTTGTATCCCTGAGATTGAAGTACGTAGTGTCATTGAGTTTTGTCATTCCTAAGCATGTGAGGGTCAATTTTCCTCAAAGAAACAGTCACTAAGATTCTTAAAAATGGATTTTATTGGCCTTCGCTATTTGGGGATGTATCTGATCATTACCGTAGGTGTGAGGGTGTTAAAGGTTAGGAGCCCTTGCTAACCGGAACGAGATGCCTCAGAAGCCTAAAATCCCTAAAGATTTTTGACTGTTAAGGCATTGATTTTATAGGGCCACTTCCTAAGTCATTCGGATTTGAGTTCATACTTGTGGCTATAGACTATGTCTTTAAATGGGTGAAAGCCATTGCAACTCGCACCAATGACCACCTGGTAGTGGTTACGTTTTTTGAAGGAGTTTATCTTTTTATGCTTTGAGATGCCTCTGGAGGTAAGCATTTTTGCAATAGCCCCGTTGGTGTCTTGCTGCGTAATTATGGCGTGACACATAAGGTGGGTACCTTAGACCGCCCAAAGAATAGTGGCTAAGTAGAGTTAGCAAATAGAGAGATCAAGGGCATACTTGAGAAGAGTGTCAACCCCACACACAAGAATTGGTCTTTGCATCTCATTGATGCTTCGTGGGCATACCGGACGACGTAAAAGACTATTTTAGGAATGTCTCCCTACTACCTTGTCTTTGGCAAAGCTTGCTACCTACCCGTTGAGATGGAGCATAGGGCCAACGGGGGCAATTCAACAGTTTGTTGAAAGTTTGGGTGATGCTGGTGTTCTTTAGGAGCTATAATTGAATGAACTTGAAAAGTTACGTAATAATGCTTTTGAGAATGTAATCGCCAAGGTCAAAATAAAAGACTTGCATGACATACACATTAAAAAGAAATGTGAAAAGGTGCAATTGCAACTAATGAGAGAATAAAAAGAAAGGGGGTAATCCTACTATTTCTTAGTGTTCTTGTTGCAGTATTCATGATACGGAATCTAATGATCATCTTTTTGGTGAAAGTAATGTTGTAAGCTCAATTTGGAGCTTCTTTTGGGCTTTGTTGGGTCTTGGTAATATTGATTCTTTATGCTGGTCTATTTTGTGTATCAGAGGATGGGGTATTAGTCATGGTAAGAAGCAAATCTTGATTATTGCAAGATTAATTCCTGTTTTTGTTCTTTGGGAAGTATGGATTGCTAGGAACAAATGTGTGTTTGAGGGTATTGCCATTTCACCTCTTGAGTATTGCTCTCTAGGTGAAAAGTTGGCTGCTAGAGTTTAGGGGGTGTTTTCTTTGCCAAAACTAAACAAAACCTATCAACTTTTAGTAATTTTTTGTATTTTCTTCTAATTAAATTTTATCACTTATTACTTTTACATTAAATTTTTATATTTTTCTTATACCTTTTAGTCAAACTTTTGTCAGTCAAATGCCCCTTAATTCTTCTTACATTAAAACCCTATGCACCTGTATTTTTTTTATAGGGGAATTTCTAAGGAGACTTGGGCATTCTTGTTCCTCAAGTTTATGCCAAAAGACCTGTTTTGGTTCGTTGGATTCCTCCTGCACAGAATTGGTTAAATATAATGTTGTTGAGGCTTCAAAACGGAATCCAGGCTTAGCACTTTCCAGTGGTATAGTTAGTACATGTTCAGGTTTTGTCATTGCAGCATTTTCTCTCTGTCTTGGTGTGAGATTGCAATGAGACCAATACAGAAAAAGGAAGCCATAGCAATGAACTAGTACAGCTCGAACTCAACAGGGAAGAAAGCATGGAGATGAGTACTGGAGAGAAAGATGTGCTCGGAAAAGGTGAAGTAAATGAATTTTAGTCTGAAGTGATAGATACAAGCAACCCCAAGGAGGTGGAAAGCCAGCACACATGCCTTCAATCCAAGCCATGGATGTGTTCAGATGGACGGCCCAGATTGGTTTAGACAATCTCTAATCTTAACCTTACAAGTATCTCATCAACCAACGGTAAAGATGAGTTAAATGGATAGTTGAAGTTGGTGAGCAATAAATACAAGCTGAGGAAACAGTTGGGAGTAAGTTCTTGGGGAATATATGTCTGGTAGAATGAAGAAACGGGTGGAGGAGTAACTGGATCACGGGTCAGGTCCAAAGCAAGGGGAGATGGGTTGTTCAAAGCCTAAATACATATGTAAAGGCCGAGAGAGTGGCTTGCACCATATTGGGCCATCTCTTAGCTTAGTTTGGTTGTTGATTATCACAGGGCAGCCGTCTTGATCCAGTCCAACAAATGGGGTAGTTAATCTGTTAGTTTGTCATGTACTCTAGTTAAGAGTTAACCATGTTACTAGTTAGTTACAACATGTTGCTATAAATAGAGAGTTGTAAAGTCAGCAATACATGAACAATATTCTTGAGAAAAGCTTTCTCTTTGGAGGCTGGAAAACCCTCAAATCCTTCCCAAATTGATCACAAACTTCCTTCTTCTTCCACCATAGGTAGAGGAAAGAATAAGTTCCAAGGTGCCCCTTCGGGGTGGTCGAGCGGGAGTTCGGGGGCGCCTAAGGGCCTGGGCTGCGTGCGGTCCTAGGTTCGACTCTCCTTTGGGAGGGTGGGTTACCGCTTTGGCGGGTTTCTAACAGCTCCCCTCGATCGAGCCGGTCAGCCAGGGCTTGCCTAGACTGGTTTACCACCTCATGGGTCATTACCGGCTTGGTCCACGGGGCGGGTTTCACCCAGTGCGCACCTTCACGTAGCGGCTGCGGGCTTCTTCCCGACCCACAGAAGAATAAGTTCCAAGGGGCCCCGAAAGGGGTAGTCAGGTTGGTCAAGGATCAGGGCCGTAGGACTCGAGCCACGTGAGGTCTCGAGTTCGACTCCTTCGGGGGTGGTCTTTCCTCTTAATGTAGAGGCGATCTTCAACGGCCTTCCCGGCTGAGCCGATCAGTCAGGACTTGCCTAGACTGGTTTATCTCCTCGTGATTCTTTAACGGCTAGGGTCACGGGACAGGCTTCACCCAGTGCGCACCCATGAATAGCGGCTGCGGGCTTCTCCCCGACCCCAAAAGAATAAGTTCCAAGGGAGCTCATTCCAGAGATCTAATAACTTTCATGAGTTGCAGGGTCTTCTTTTAAGGCTTGTTAGTTTGCTTTTAGATGAATTTAAACAGAATTTTGATTGAAATCAGATTCTGTGTTACTGATTAATTGGTTGTTGAAGAATTCCAGGCCTCGTTTGAAGTTTTTGAGGATTTGGACATATGTTTCTGATTTTTTAGAATTCATGGGCGTTTCTTTTCATCATGTATGTGTAGGGAGGAAAATTCGGCTGCTGATTCTTTGGCAAAGTTGGGTGCTAATGGTTGATCTGACTACTTTAGTTCTTTGGTTGATTGGCATAAGGAGGTCAGAGCTTGTTATATTTTAGATAAGGGAAGAATTCCATCCTAGAGGTATTTTAGAGCTATTTCTGGAATCACGATCTGCGGAAGGAAAGGAAAAAAGAAATAATAGGAAAGCCAATTGAGGTAAAAATTTCAGGAAAATTATGGCTTAGTTAGAAAAATAATAAGAAGATAAACATTTATCAAAATATATATATATTCTTAGATAAGTTTGAAAAAATAACACTTTGTAATAATTTTTTATTTTTTTTTTTCACTTTTCTTCTCTCACGATAAATTCATGTTTCAAACATATCATTAACTGTTGAACCATGTGTTGCATTTGAGTTTTGAAGGTTGGGTTTTGAGGTTTGGTATGCTGTAGTAAAGGAGCTCTTGCAGCGGGTAGAACTTGTTTAGTCCGTTGTTGGTGCAGATTTGGTCAGGCTCTGTTGAGATGGAGATATGCTGTTTGATGATTTTCAGCTACGTTGTTATGGGGATTAGTTTTTTTTTTTTTGCTTTTAAATAATTAAAAAACTAGGAATCTACTGTTGGTTGAAAAATAATTAGAGAAATAATGTTAATATGGACACCAAATGAGATGGTGAGTTTACTTTCTCAAAAAACATCAAATAAAATGATAAATTTAATAATTTTTGTCAGAACTTGCTAAAAGAGATGACGATTTTAACTCTCCAAATAATATGACAACTTTAAAGACATCAAATATGATGCGACTTTAAACTAATGTAAGGCTAATCTCTCTATTTGATGTGTTATGAAAAAAAAAAAAAAAAATTGTCAATTTTTATCAAATTTAGTTACAGCAAAACCAATTTGTTTCACCAATTTGGTATTCCTTCGTAGTGTCAATTTTCCTTACCAAGCGCATGAAACAAAAGAACAAAGGACGAAATAATACAAACAAATATATATATATATATATAAACATGTAAGTTAGAAGTTGTCTTATATCAATTCATGAGAAAAATTATTTTTTCCATATAAGAGATGGATTTCGCTCACCTTTAACACTTAAATTTTAAAGTTGAGCCCTTCCTCTTACGTATTATTAAGTTTTTTAATATCTAAGATTATATTAGTTTTTATTTTTTATTTTTTTTGATGAACTGTAAAAATGCCATCTCATTCGGCATTTGTTGAAGTCACTATCTAATTTAGCTGGGTCCTGACAAAATTGTTAAACCTACCATTTCATTTAGCATTTTCGAGAAAGTGAAATTGGCAACTCATTTGACGTTTTTATTAACAGTATTTCTTTAATTAGTTTTTAACTAGCAACAGATTCATAATTTTTTAATTATTTAGCAGCCCAAAAAAAAAAAAAAAAAAAACCCATGTTACAGGTATGTGCAGATCCAATTTGTATATTGCTCTGTTTTGTTTTGTGTTTGTTCTGTGGAGGGGACTTGATAAGTTTTTTTTGTTTTGTTTATTGTTACTTTTGTTATACGTTTTGTCTCTTTTGGCTTTAGATATTGTCGTCCTTCTGGTTTAAAAAAAATAAATAAGGAAAAAAAATCAATATTTCTTGTCATTTGATTTTTTTTTTTCGTCCCTCACCAATGATAGAAAAATTGCAAAATTAAATACTTATTATGCATATTTGGGGATTGATTTTTTTGTTGATGAGATACAAAATATTCACGGAACAGAAGCACGGTCCACCCTTTCATTGGCCAAGTGCATGTCCCAAATGCGATGAATGCTGCATAATATATATATATATCCGTATATAAGTTATATAAAGATTAAAAATTATTTTTTAATTGTTTTATATTTTATTTTTGAAAAAACAAATGTAATTTTTGTTAAAAAAATTAAATATACGCAATTCGTTGAGAGTTATAATAAATCGGTGTGGGTTCCGAATTATTAAAAAAAATAAATAGTTCTAAAATATTTAGACAATTTCTTATACAATTACACTCATTCTCACGCACAAAATTATGAATTCTATCCATCTTGATTGTGGTGATTGATTCGTTCTATTAACCTCCATCCGTGTATTCCTCCATCTCTTGTGACTAGCGTAAGTTGCATTGCAATGTACAAATTAAATCAATTATTTTTTTAATTAGTCTATTCCTATGCCTCAAATAAGAGTATTTTATTTCAATATATATCAATATACTTGTAGAAACTTTCAACTAATAGTAAAAAAATATATATATTAATGAAATTTATTTACGAAATTTTAACAAATAATTTTACTTCTTATAAAGCAAGTAAAATAGTATTTAACCAATGATTTTTTATCATTTTGAATTTTCTTATTATAAACTTAGTAACACTTCCATAATTTTGTATTTTTAAATGTTATACTAAATTCTGAGCGGTAACTCAACGGATAAAGTTCTAAATTTATTTCTTTAATTTGAGTCTACTAGGGCCATTAAGAGCTTATCGGCAAAATTCTAGATTTACTCCCCTAGTTTGAGTCTACTAACCACTTGAAGGCTTTTCGATTCTTTGGTTAATTGTAGAATTCAGAAATTAATTAAAATTTGCACAAGTTAATCCACGTACCTTGAAAAAAAAAAAAAAAAAAAAAAAAAACAGAAAAAAAAGAAAAACAAAACGTTTGTGCATTAAGCTCTGATTAGACAGAGAAAAAGTAGAGCTGTCCCAATTGATTGTTGCCTGGTAAGGCCCTAGTAGAAAATCTAGAGAATTAAAAATTCCCAAGTCAACGAAAATAACCTACCTTAAATCTCGCTCAAAACTGCATACGTGGGCGTATTTGTTACTGCAAATTAATTTTCAAGTAGGGAATTAATACAGTTCTCGCACCTACAAAATTTGTTTTGGCATCGTTGTTCCCCAAACCAATTAAGAAGATGAAAGTGTTGCCGGTGACAATCATAGTTTGTGTTTTCGTAGTCACGGCAGTTGTAATCTTGATCTGTCAGTGCAAAGGACGGCAGAAGAAGAAAGGAACTGTGCATTCCGTCATCCCACGGAGAAGAGACTCCATTTTATCCGGCCAAACCTACTGTGATGGTGCTGCAACAGCCCACCCAAGTAGGACTCACGATGGCAGTGCTGCCAGGGACGGTCTTGATGGTGGTGGGGGAGTCATTCTGGCTACGGCTGCAGCTGCCACTCTCGTTTCCTCCGACACCGGTGGAGATCAAGAAGGCGGCTCTTTTGGCGGTGGAAGCTGTGGTGGCGGTGGTGACGGTGGTGGTGGTGACGGTTGTGAAGGTGCCGGAGGCGCTTGAGTTTGAATTCGGATCATTACCTACTACCTTTTCGGATGTATATTCAATTTCATGAGGAAGTGTACTAATTGTGAATGTTAAATTAATCAATTCCAACTATTTAGTTGCATTTGCATGGTTGTTTATTTGCTAGGTTCATCATCCTATCAATTACAATGTATGTCCTCCAATTGTGGGTACCATTGATACCTGTGTACTCTTTAATATAGATATATACATTATATATTTAGCAGATTCAAGGGTCGGTTGGAAGCAAATGTCGTTGTTTTCTTTATTGTGATTATGCGAGGTGGCAGCATCAACCTTGCAGCGTTTAATAATACGTGTGTTGCAGCATCATAACCCAGACCCATATATCATTAATTAAAATGAAACATGGTGCCACAATCGCAGCTGTCACATATAGGAAGTTTGTCTGTAGGTGCGCATAGAGTTTTTGATACGCATATATATTTATATTTATATTAATTTGTACATGTAATTAGAATATTTTTGTGAGTTAATATTTTTAAAATGATAAGCTCACACATTTGACATAGATTTTTAGTAGAAATTAAATTTTGAAAAACTTCTCTAATCGTACAATGTTATTTAAAAAAAAAAAAATCAATAATGGCCGTCCATGCTGATTAATTTTTAGATTAAAATTTATCAAACATGTGGCCTTATATTGAAAACTGCATCGGCTTTTTAGGCTTTATTTTTCATATTTGTCTTCTAGACTTGTGTATTGAGAACTGAAAATACCTTGGTTTCCTCCTTTCTTATTATAATATTTATGTTTATAATATGGGTTGTTAATCAAATATATATAACCTATTAACGTAATTCCCACCAATTTTACTCAATATTGATTAATGAAAGACTTGCACTTCATTAGGATCGAGAATTTGAGGAGAAGTGATGGGAAGAACAGCGACTTTCTTCTTCTTCTTTTTCTTCTCATCAAGAGTGGCACAATGAACATGAATCGTATCACTACAAGAGAATTAGAACATCATAACATTTTGTAAATATTAAAAAGTATAAAAAAAATTAGCAAAAGTTTTGATGACATTTGCACAACTTCTATTACAAATGCATGTCAATTTTAAGGTATAGAGAAATATATTACATTATAGAAAATTACTCCAACATTTGACCCCACATGTTTATAAATATTAGACAATTTGTTATAGAGTCGATAGTTTTTATGACATTTATGACAAATGTTGTCATAAATATAATACTATTTATGTCATTTGCTACAAACATTGGCTATAATCAAAATTTTTTGACATCTATTTAAACATTGTTGTAGTTTCAATTGTATACGAATGCTAACCTTTTTTCAAATGTCGATAAAACATATATCATCACACCCTGAAGTACTCCCATACTCTTAGAATGCAAGCTACTACACATGTATACATATAATACCATCACAATTATCATGTCACAATTAGAGTCTTACAACTACGGATGTCAACGGAACGGGTATGAGGCGAATATGATCTTCTCCGTTCCCGTCCCTGTCCTTGTTTAACAATACCCTTACCCGTCTCCGTTCCTGTCCTTATTTCGAGGAAAAAATTTTTCCCATACCTATCCCCACGAGGTAATGAATTCTCTGTCCCCATCCCTATTTACCCACTAAGTATACTAACTATTACAAATTATATATTATATGTATAAAATAAATATTTAAAATTATTATAAATATTATATATATTAAATAAAAATTAAAAATATATATAAAATCTTTGACTTTCATTGGTGCACTTAACTAAAGAGGAAGAGGCCTTTATTTATAATCTCACAAGACCTCCACTTCTTTGTGAGAAACTGATATGGGACTTCTAAATGAGGCACCACACCAACAAAATTAATAAATAAATATTTAAACAAGTACGGGGTGGGGTGGGGACTATCGTACTCGTCCCCATCCTCATACCCGTTCAGGTAACATTTCAAATCTCCATACCCATTCTCGTCCCCACTACAACATCCCCATACTCTCACCAAACGGGACGGGTGAAGGGGGTACCTATCAGGTACGGGTATATTTGACATCCCTACATACAACTACATAGAGCAAAATAATAAGAATTAGAAAAATATATTTAAACAAGTCTCAACCACTAGTTTGGAAAAATGCTTCAACATAAAATATATTGGGCTTAACTTGGCCATACAACCTAATTGAATAATTATACATAGAAAGTATATATAACCAATCTCATAGAGGATTAAAACAATAAAGTACATCATGACCTCACACTTGAGGCACCTAAAGAATACAAGAGTACACAAAATAAACATCAAAAGAACTAGGAAACCTAAGTCTCCTTGTCTATAGATCTAGCAGGCAGTCTCCTCTAAGAACTAGCAACAAAATCTGTAAGCGAGTGAGTACAATATACATGTGTGCTTATTATAAACAACGGACATATAAGATGTCCTATCATGCCACTAACATTAACGTACATATCACAATTCAACATAAGTTGATATTGAACATATCATTATATCTTTAACATTATAACCATCAACACTATTGCCATCACTGCATTTATCTAATTAAACAATATTATAATAAATCTGTAATCACAACAATATCACTTTTGTAAATACATTAAGCCAGGTGCCCTGCATCACTCACACATGGCCATGGTGTCCAATTACTAACATAATATTCCTCAGTGCACGCCAGAGTTATGGACATATGCCATTATAGGCATAACTGCATCTTTTATCTCAGCTAAAAAATAACTATAACCTCAGGCATCTGCATCACTTCATTTGTTACTATCCTATTAGATACGAAAACTATCCCTGCACAGGTCTAGGGACTCTCAATTCATGAGTACATATTTCCTCTATTTTTTAAGTAGCTCCCGGCTCAAAATCAATTACTCAACTCAACATTAGTAAGATATCTCATATCCTAACACAAACACGACTTAACAATTCAATTTAACAGCTTAAACAGGAATCTAAGTTCCATATGATATACATTTACATCTCATAGTCAATCTCAATTTATCATGTCAGCCTCAACATCTAACATAATAACACCTAACCTAAACAGTTTAGATTAGTTCACTAAACATATACCAATATTTCTAAACATAACATACCATACTAACTAGTATGTACTAAACATGCATTTGAATTGGAAAAGAAGAAGAACTTCATACTGGACCTTGGTATTACATATGCGGGATGGAATCCGATGTGCATGCCTTGGTTCCCCTGGCTGTCCTGTGCACAAAAACTCTTGTCCCATGCTTACGCCAAGCCGCCACCTATATCATGCGCATGTGGGAACAAGTCCTGTGCGCACGCCAACCCTAAGCTTACTACTATGAACGTGAGGGGTTTGTCACTTAGTCAGTACACCTAAATTTCTAGGTTCCAACTTCATTTTTTTATAATATCTCCATTTTTTCCTTGTTAACAGCTTACGTAAATACTCCTCCTCAAAATTGGTGCATAAGGATTTCTAATGCCCAACTTTTTGAGTGAGTTGTAGAGGTTTTTGTTAGGCACTATCCTAAAAAGCATGTTTGCCTACTAGTCTTCTCACTTGACAAATGGGAACCGAATAATTTTTTACTTAGGGTTCATTTTGATGAAGTGTTGATTGACCTCAATATGCTTGGTACAATAACGTTGAACGGGACCATAAGAAATGTCAAATGTTGTCTTATTATCACAAAATTAACAATTTCATCCATATGCTCTTCACTAAGACAATGCATAAATTGACTCACTCGACTTACAAAATAAGCGATATCCAAATGAGTATGAAATAAATAAATGAACTTACCAACTAACCTTTAGTACCTTTCTTTATCAGCCAATATCTAATATGTATCTTCTCCAAGTTTATGATTCTGAACAATTGGAGTATCAGTTAGCATATACTCCAGCAATCCCACTTCAGACAGTAAGTCTAGTACAAATTTTCTTTGGGAGAGAAATATGCCTCCTCTTGATCTAGATACTTCAATTCCCAAAAAATAATTAAGTCCTCTCAGATTCTTCATTTCAAATTTGGTTAACAATTGCTCTTGGAGTTTAGAGATCTTTTCCCCCTCATCCCCTGTAATAATCATGTCGTCCACGTAGACTATTAGAGCTGTCATTTTTTTCGATTGATGTTTTAGGAAGAGAATGTGATCCGAGTCATTCTATTGGAAGCCATATTTTCTCATACCCAAATTAAATTGAGACCAAGTCGTATTTTTATTAGGTTGAATGTATAAACTTTCTAAAGCTATGTTTAGATTAAGAATTTCTCAAAGAAAAAATAAGGTCATAGATTATTGTAATTATAATTAAAAAGCAAAAGTAATTTCTTCCTCTTCAACCATACTTTTGTTATTGTCTTGAAACCACTCGCCTTCTAAAAAGCGAAGTTCTCCTGTAGTAGCAGCTACAAACACTACAAAATCCTAATATCAAATATAGATAAATTACTCTATAATCCTAATGAGTTTCAAATGGAGAGTAAATTATATAAATTCTACGTAAGGTTGACAAAGAACTATTAGTTGGTACTAGAAGAAAACTAAATTTGATCCAATAGTGGGAAATTATTCCATGTACTTTGAAGATTTTTATTTCGATGATTCAGGCATAATTGTTATAGAGTTTTTTTAATTGTAGAATTAGAATTGTAAAGATTAAAAATGAGATAAAGTATAAACTATACACGATGATTTCAATAATTTACCCAATAGTTATTAATTTTTTATGGAACATCTTAATTTTTAGTGTTTATATTTTGTATATTTTATATTTAAACAGGCATCATGTGTCAAACATTTGCTAGTATTTATACAAAAGAAGAGAGAGTCAAATCAAAGTTCCAACTATGTCAATTACTGAATAAGCAAATGTTTCCACCTCACCTTCTATTTCAAAATTTAACTTGTAAGTTTCAAAATCATAGGACATGGTTCATTCAATTTCCAAATGCTTGACCTGGGTGTATACGAGAACATCGTCTAAAAAGTGGAGTTAGGAATTTTTTTCATCGTGGGTTATAAGTTAGATATTAAATTAGGTTAGAAATTTTTCTTACCATAAACTATGATTGAGTATTAAATTAAATTATAACTACGTATTATACTGGGGCCAAAATATTATATACTATTAGTACTAAAAAAATTTTGATCCAATATTTTATCTGAGCTATAGTCCACCAAAGCCCATATATGCCTGTGCCTACCCATAACCAAAAGTTATAATTGGCTCTTAACTTGAGCTCGACTTGCCAAAGGTTACCAATTCCAGCCCAATCCCCCAAATCCATTACTCTAACCAACTCGAATGAAAAAGTTCCCATCACTGTACGAGCACTTGTTTCCAAAAATTAATCTTAAGTTTCCCAATCCTATGAGGACTTAGTCATTTAGTTTCCTAGTTCAAAACTCTTATCAGTATTTGGACTACTCTAGTTCAATATATGTTGTGTGTCTATATACGTGTGCAGTCCTAATTTAATTTTATGCAATCTTGGCTGCAACTAATGCGAGGTTAGTTTTCCCATATAGAACAAGAGTATTTTAGGTTTACAACTAAACCTTGCTGAGAAGAAATAGAAGGTTGTAGAGTCATTAGGTGATCAGATGCTGTTTCTGGGTTGAATCAATCTCTACCACTTGCCTTTTAAAAAGCACATTTCTCCTACAGTAGCAACTACAGACAAATTGAAAAAATTTTATGGTACTAACCACCGTTAAAGAACAAGAATTTTTTGGAGTGCCAGATGGAACATTAAGCCCTTTAATTTGTAGTCTCAAGAGAAATCTCATTCAGCAGATGAAACCCTTATAGTATAAAATCTTAATAATGAATTTCAAATAGAAAATAATTTATATAAATTCTACGGTAAGATCAACAAAAGAACTATCAGTCGGTACTACAAGAAAACTAAATTTGATTGGATAGTGGAAAATTATTCTATTTACTTTGAAGATTTTTATTTCGATATTCCAGGCATAATCATTGTAGAATTTTAATTGTAGAATTAGAATTTAAAGACTAAAATGAGACAAACTATAAATTATAAATGCTATGTTCCAAACATGACTTTATGGAGGAAAAGGAAAAATGAAGGAAAAATAAAATTTTTAATCTATGCAAATTTTGTACACTTAACCAAGTAAAAGTTAAATTTTGGAAGTAATTATTTTTTTACCCCCTATACTTAAGGTAAAAATTACTTGCACTACCTGAACTTTAAAAACCTATCTTTACATTACTTGTACTTTAAATTAAAGTGAAAACGTTAAAAAATCCGTCAAACATAATAGTTTTGACTCTAAGTAAGTTTAAAAATTACATTTATAACCTATGTACTTTATATTACCTATAGTTACACCCCTATATAGTTTTTAATAGATATTTTTGTCTTTTCAGTTGAAAATTTAAAACCATTTACAACTTCACTTTAACCCAAAGTATAAGAGATACAAAAGTAAGTCTTTAAAACTTAGGGAGTCTAAGGGATTTCACCTTAAGTATAGAAGGTAAAAAACATTTATCCCTAAATTGTTAATAACTCCTTTTGGAGCTACAACCTTTTTCAAAAAACTCCAATAAAACTCCAAAAGTTTCTAACTTATTTCAATCAAATTTTACTACGTGTCACTTTTATATCAACTTTTAGTTTTATTTTGTTTTTTTAACTTTTTTGGAACTCCAAACGAATATCTATTTCTTTAAGCCTTATTTTTCTATCTCATTTAAAAAAATGAAATAAATTTAACTTTTTTTATTTCGTTTTGATTTCTCACAATTTTTCTCCACTTTTTCTTTCCTTCCAAAATCCATGCTTCAAATATAACATGAAGATGGTTTCAATAATTTACCCAATAATTATTATTTTTTTGACAGTTGTTATCTCTTAATATTTACATTTTTTTTTTACGATCAAAAGAAACATAACTCATTAAATAGATTATCGGTGTCAATTACAGATTTTGCTATATTATGTGCTTGCTTTACTAAACTTATCGAAACTTTCCTAACACAACAGCAGTTGAATTCTTCTAAACATTTACTAAATCTAAAAACACATTTTTAACTTCCCACATTTACGTATAGATTTCAAAAGCTAGACTAAAATACTATTATCAGTTAACATCGTTACTTTTACATATTTAAAAATCACTAATGACTTTAATGCTTTAAGACATGTCAAGGTCTCTGCCATCGGTGCTAAAGGACTTTTTTTTTTTAAATTGATAAGTTATACACAAAATGAGGGAATGCTAAGGAAAAAATAATATTTCGAAAAGTACAATTAATGAAAACACTATATGATATTGCGGTTTTCAAAAAGGCTAAAACTGCAATATGGTTCTGCGTTTGATGGCCAAAACGTAGAAAACGCGAACTCATTTCATGGTTACTGGTACAAGGAACAACAAACGCTACATATACTGTAATTTCAACTTAAGTAAAAAACATGAAATCAAACTACGATTTTGGCTTAGTCGACATACACTTTCAGTGTTAGTCTAGAACCATTGAGTGAGTTCACTTTTTCTCTCTTGGTTTGCAAATATGAAGACGTAGTGATTACAGCAATAGGATCAAAGCACTTGATTTAACACACTCCTTCAGCGTTTAGATTTAACCCAGACATAGACAATAAAACAAGAATTCTATTAAAAAAACACAAATCACAAGCATCTACCAAACTAAAATTTGTCAAATCTTAGATTGATATGCTCACTAATCAAACCTTACAACATTCTTATTAATGATTGAATTTTTCGTGCTAGCATTCTTATTATATGCTTTCTGTTCAACAAATTTTACCATTGTAAGTTTCAAGATAATGAACATAAAAATATGCAACCTTGCATAATGATTTTTCACATTCAAAAATCAATTATTTTTCAACGCATATTCACAAGCACAAAATTGAAACCACAATCAAAACTATTCAACAAAGTGCAATGAATCACAAAAATCAATCTATGCGACCTTAGCTACATTAGACCTACTCAATAAGAATCTATCAGCTTGTAAGAAAGTCTAATAGGAAATCAGTACATAAGACATAGCAATGCATTCAATAGAACAATCTTCAAGATGTTCTTCATGACGTTTTCCACACAAAAAAAAAGGAACAATCTTCACCCATTACAGCAAATTAACCAATCTGTACTTCAACAAATCTGTAACCAAGTATCCAGCTCCTCAACAATTGTAGCTTGCTGCATTTCGCCAAACCACAGCAACTCGCAAAGCTGCACCAATTTAACAATAAAAATCCAGCCTTGATGAATAATTGTGCAAAATAAAGTTCTAGGCTACTTAATTGCTGCCTTGCAACCTGAAGTAGATGAGCACCCAACCCAACTATGCATTCACCCCATGCCGCCACTTGTGCTGCCAAACTATCCCACCAACATAAAGCACAATGCTGTAGTAAACGGCTTAAAATGCAATAGGAAAAACCAATTGCGCCCTCTAGTGACAAAATCCATTAGTAGTATTAACACTTCCTAGCAATGACATAACCCATCATCACTTACTTCATCTTAATTAGCTAGCCATCCACACTGCAACATCTCTAACAGACCAATCAACAGTGCAGCAAACATCTACACCCGCATGGGTAGTAGCCAACCAGACAATGAAATAGCCACATTTGTAGACATTACCTGATCGAGTAGTAGCATGATCCAGCAGACTGTTGCAAGCTCATTCAGATTTCATCACATTTTCTTTTTTTTGTTCTTTGCAAATCAGCACAAGACCAGTGAGCAAATTGCCTGCATCCCAATACAAGAAATATAGCCATCCCATAAAGTTTTCAATGTAGCAAACACCATCTCAACAAACATAGATGCAACAACTCTGAGCTACCACAATGCAGAAAACACCAGCAAACATAGATGCCATTAAAATCTGCTTAAACTAGTAGAAACAAAGGAAATAGTAGGGCAGCATACACACATTGCAACATCAATTACTTCAATGCACCCAAGTGCTCATAGCAGATCATATCTCTGCAACTTGCAGCCCCATTCAGCATGCTCAATAGAAGCACAATGGCCCTATCCACTTAAAACAGCCTTAGAACAGCTAGAATAGCCTACATAGCTCTCAACAACGAAGAACTAATAAACTATTTTTTTAAGTTTAAAAAGACAAAACCACGATTTCATTTGACGTTTTCTGCCTAAGTTGAATCACATAATAAGATAATGTTTTCTGCCTCATGACCAAGAATCGGGCAATGAGATAGCATTTTCTGCATTTTGGCTATCAACTGCGGAATTATATCATGGTTTCAGCCTAATTTGAAAAAAACAGTATTATATGGTGTTTTTTGTTAACTGTACCTTCTGAAATATTATTTTTTCAGTAGCATTTCCTCATTTTGTGTCTAAATTTTCAATAAAATAAAATTAAAAAACAATCATGCTGAAGACGCTCTTGTTGCCTCCAACCTTAATAAGGAAACCCTTTCTTTATTGTCCATTATAACTTAAGCGCCTTGCTCATAGATTGTCTCCATGCTGCGTCTACTATAATGACCAACTCATAATATAGTTGAGGGATTATCTCTGTGTTTGTGAAGATGACTTCATCCATTCGCTACCTTCTTCCTCTGACTAATGCCTTTTCTTTTATCTTTCTTAATTTTCCTACATCAAAACTCAGAGAACAAGTTGTTAGATTAGTATACATTTCTGCCATCTTAATGATGGCTAGAGGTTCTTTTTCTATCCGGTTGAAGACCTTCTCATTTCTTGCTATCCATGTTACCAAACAATAAGCAGCTATCTCATTAGGATCTATTTCCCATTGATAGTGTCCATGAACCATTTGACCTAACCCCTTCCTCCATTATCATTTGTATGTAAACTCAGATTTGATCCAAACTAGACTGCTCTGGCCACATCATGTTGAGTGAATATATAGACACTTCCTTTCTACAGGCATTCCCCTTTTTATCATATTATCTCCCACTCATAATATGTTGTGTAAGATTTTCCATAAATTAATATTTACATTTTGTATACTTTATATTTAAACAACTAAAACAAGCATTGTACGTCAAACGGTTGCTAATATTTACACAAAAGAAGGAAATGTCAAACCAAAGTTCTAACTATGACGATCAATGTATAAGCACATGTTTCTGGTCCACTTTTCGATCTAAAATTTAATTTGTAAGTTTCAGGCTCAATTTGGCAATTCATAGTTAGAAGTTAACTTCTGGTTACTCAATTATTTTATTTTTTTTTTCAAATGATCAAAGTTATTCTATTACTTTTAAAACTTATCTTAAATTACAAATATTAAAAATGTCAAATTAACAAAAAGTTAAAAAATTAACTACTAAAAACTAGTTTTTCTCTCTTTCTAAACACACACACACACACACACACACACACACACACACAAGGCTACCTCTACTCAGGGGAAGGCTATCAATTCCTGTCGGAACCCCTAAATCCATAACGCTAACCAACTCGGATAAAAAAAAGTTCCAATCAATGTAAAAGCAATTGTTTCCAAAATTGAGCTTTAGTTTCCTCATCCTATGAGGAATTGGTCATTCAATTTCCTAATTCAAAACTCAAACTCCTACACGTATTCGGATCACTCCAATTATATATATATATATGTGTGTGTGTGTGTAGTCCCAATTTAATTTTATGCAATTACGGCTACAACTAAGAAAAGTAGAGCAACACTGCTTGGGTGGTCTGATATACACAGCAATCTCTTGCTATCAATCTTCAAATGGCTTTCTATTATTGAAAAACTTTGTTCCAAAACTGTTTGCACTTCTTGGCGCTTGGTTGCCAAAACTCACTACACTAGCCATGCTTACCGTTCCCACTTCTGATGATGAAGGAGGAGGAGAAGATGACTATCCATACTCTAGCTTCTATGATTTGCCAGAGAAAAAGTTCTTCAAACCCAAGAACAGGGCGAGAAATTATAGGAAAAGCAAGTGCATTGGTTCATCACATGGGTGGCTGCTCTATTTGGATGAAGGGAGATTTCCATAGCTCTTCAAACTCTTTTTGGATTTGGGCATTCGGCCTCAGTTTTCTCTACATTCTTCCTTTCATTACCAAGGTTGTTTGTTTTATCAGGAGACCCAATTCACAGTAACAATAACTATGGCATTGTGGTCATCTATGGGTCTTATTCACAGTCAAACCTAGCCTTCGCCAAGTGTGGAAAGTCTGAATGGACTGACCTTAATGGTTCTAATGGGTGCTATTGTGACATAATCTGCAATGAAGATAACTCTTCTGTCTATGCTTTGGGTGATGTGGGATCAATTGAATCTTGGGACTTGACCACCCCCATTCCCACCAAAAAGTTGGATCTTCTTCCTCTTTTCCCTGTATAGAGGGTTGAGTTTGAGAATCAAATGGCGGATCATCATATATACCATTTTAACTCCTAGAGTGCATGAATATTTTATATGAACAGCATGGACATGGACACTATGCCAACGGCTGCATATGTGACTCTGCAACATATATATAAGGTTAAAATGTTAGTAGTTTAGAACAAAGCTTCACACCAACTTTAAGTGGCATATCACCAAGAGATCAGAAATAAAAGAGATGTCCACTTGGTGGTGCAATGTGAACAAATATATCCTGACCAAGGGAATATGAACAAATATATCCTAACCAAGGGTCTCCCTCAAAGACGGTGTTACCTTGAACCAAACAAATGCATCAAATAGAAAAGATATTGATATTAAAAGGGTCGATTCATACCACGGTCCATGGTTTGTACTTCTCTAAAAACGAGGGTATCATGGGAAGTTTCTAAGAAACAATTTGTTCCATACAAATATGCCAAATCTTTTCAATTGTACGGTTCAACCATCTTATTGTTTCAGAATTAGAGAGCACCTATACAAAAGCAAAATAAATAAATAAATAAATAATTGAACAATTCTTAAAAAATAAACCAATATAATTAATAAAGTTGCAACCCTCCCCAACAATTTAAACTTTTAAATAAAATGATAGCTAACACTTTAACTTGGTATCAAATGAGGCAAAATTCCTATCCGAACCTTACCATCACCTAAAAAAAGTCAATGGCCACGTGTTTAATCTCTTCAAAAAAGTCAATCTAGCCACATGTGAGGGGGCGTGTTGAGAGAAAATAAACCAATAAAAATAATAAAGTTACCCCCTGCTTAACAACTGAAGTTTATAGGTAAGATGGTGACTAATAATTTAACATAAACTAATTGTATGTACACATATGAATACTGTATGACTACAAATGAACTAACGTTCAACAAGATGTTCGCAAACAAACTCATTTATGTTCATTTGATAAGATAAATGAACAAGATTGAGTACATTTTCAAACACGATAAATAAGTGAGCCATGCTCAAGCAAGAGCGAGTTTGGTTTAACAAAGAGTGAACGGACTTGTTTATTATCCTTGAACGCGCTCATTTATATCTCTTGAACATATTTGTTTAAGTATTCATGAACATGCTTATAATTAAATTAGCTAATATTGCTCATAAGGTTTTAACGATTTGGGTTTTCTCGTTAATAACTTAGAATGGTTATAAGTTATATTTTTTGTCAATTTAAAGCATGTTTATTAAGTCAGAAAATCTTGCTAGTTGATCAATAACAAGCTTTCTTATATGCTCACGAGCATGCTGGACTCAATCTCTAACTTGCCAATAAATGTAACAAACAAGTATGAACATAATATTTAGTGCTCTTCACCAATAAGCCTTACAAACAAGCCTTGACATGCTGATATTCGGCTCATTTGTAGCTCGACACATACATATTTATGTACTGAATGCATAAAAACACATGCTCGTGCATACTGATTACACTTGAAAAGTGTAATTACAAACTCCCTAACTCAACACTTATTCATGCATTTAAATAATTAAAGTTGAAGTTTTAGTGTTATTATATTATTTATACTTTTATTGTTTATTTACAGAGAAAAGGGCAAGGATGTCGAAGTTTATAGCTATGGAAATGGCCGAGAAAACGAAGGAAATGTCATGGTTCAAACCTCACCTTGGATGGCCAAGACTAGCCCAAAGACTCAACCTAAAGGAGGAAGAAAAGCAAGAAATAAAGACACTTGGGGGTCGGGACCGTCCATCTAATGGTCGGGACCACAGTGTATCCAAAATCCCAGAATTAAAGCACCTCTTTTAGGGTTTCTTGGCATCTATATAAAGAGCTATTGCGCGGCCAAAAAGGGAAGAAGCCCCTTTTGATTTTGCACCTTCAAATTAAGCGTTAGAATAGAATTTTGAGAGTTTTTAGATTAGTTTTTAAACTTGGATGCGTGGATTCATGGTTTTCGTTGGAGTTTTCATCGTTGTCTTTGTAGTGATTCTTCACCTCGTCTTTTATATTCGCTTTACGTTGTAAGTTGCACTTTAATCTATTTCGTTTTATTTCAATTTGTTTCGTAATATCATGTTTTGCTTGTTTCAATTCTCTTTTCGTATGATTGAATGCTATTTTATTGTTTTTAAGATGTTTAAAGTAGTCGTAGCGTAAAACCCTAATCTTGATTCAACGAATCAAGAAAGGGTAGTTCACGAAAAGCTTTGGGGTGTTTGTAGTCTCTTCGCGAAGGTTGCGAAACCTTTTTCGAAGGGATTTACCTTTCGAAATCTATTTTTCTTCTGTTTCGAAAACATTCGAATACGAAAATTCTTAACCAAATCCGTGTGAGATCACTGGTATGAATTTTCGTAACCAAATTTCAAATACTTTGAACAGAATTAAAAATCAGATTTTTATTAATATTTTAGTGTTTAACTGAGAAACTCTAGGAAACAAAGGTCTTTAACCATATCCGCTTGAGATCATTGGTACTGACCTTTGATTATAACATTTTCAAAACTTTTCAAATTAAACCCTGTTCTTCAAACAAACACACCCCAAGGCAAAGTAGTGAACTACCCGGACTTGACGTTGAATCAAGATTCTTACTAGTATTGAATTTCAATCCAATTTAATTTTAATTACAATCGAGTAATTTTGAAGCTGAAAGTGTTTTGTTGATTTTATTTTAAAATTTTGCCATCTCATTTGATTCCCTTTAAAATTCTGAATGTCCTATTTAGTTTAATTATAACTAGTTTAAATTGAACTTGTCTTTAATTTTATTGAATCCTTAAACTTAGTAAACATAAACTTCCAAATTTAATTCTCTTTAGTTTTAAAATTCAGTCCACATCCTAAAAACTTAAACACATTAGGCTCCCTGTCGAATTAGGCTCCCTGTGGAATTCGACCTCGGACTCACCGAGTTTAAAACTGCGACTACCCTCTTGCACTTGAGAGGTAAAATGTCCGAACACAATTTAGGGTCGATCACATACATACAACCAAGAAAGACATATAGAATAAAGAAACCCAAATTGACAACACTGAAATATCTAAGTGAAAATAAGAAAAGCTAAATGCCTCATTATTTATTTATTTATTTATTTTAATTGGAAATGCATCCAAAAGTTTACTGTTTTAGATGCTAGATATTGAAGAAGCCAACCCCACAATGAATTTAGCTTCTCATATATACCAAGTTGAAAACATTCTTTAGTCCAGACCCCTCATAGAATATAAGAATGAAATTCTATTCTTTTCTTTGCCTTAACTTTATCATTCTCATAAACCAAAAAGAGAGCTAAAAGAAAAAAAAAAAAAGTAAACCATTTCAGCAAATGAGTTTAAAATAAAAAAAGAACCCAAAACTCACCCGTCTTTGAAATCTATTTCTTCTTTCCTCGAACCGTAGCTTCTTCCATAGCTGCATTACATATCGGTCATGCACCTTCACAAACGAAACCCTGCGTGTGAATTAACTGACAAATTGTTACTCATCAAACCATCAAATATAGTTACAAATTACATACAAAACTATCATATATATCCAATTTCAACATATATATAAATATATAAATTATTGAACAAATATAAGTAAAATAAGAGGAAAGTAACAGAAGCGAAAAGAAGCAAAATGCAAACGTGATGTAAAATCGAACCATCCAACGTACCTTCTACTTCCCAAATGCAATCCCCCAGTCCATTGATACCATTTGGAATCAATCGAAAATTAACCGTTACTTGAATTCTAAGATATTTCTTTCAAATCAAAATTAACCATTGCAGAATCTGATTGAATGATTCAACATCAAAGCCCCATTCGCACTACAAGATCCATCCAATTCACTCAATTGGTCGCATCAAATCCAAACTCCTAGAGGTTTGGATTTGATAATTAGAACCAAATTTGAGAAATAGATTTTTAAAACAAGCTTCATCTATTATATATATCATCTATTCAAAAAACTAATTTTTTTTCTCTTTCCAAACACAAAAGAAGCTTCCCCTATTGTTTTTTTTTTTTTTTTTTTTACCACCTCTGCTTGGGGGGAAGGCTATCAATTCCTGCCCGAACCCCCAAATCCATAACGAACAAAAACGTTCAAATCAATGTCCAAACTTGATCTTTAGTTTCCTAATCCTATAACTTGGTCGTTCAGTTTCTGAATTCAAAATTCAAACTCCTATAAGTATTTGGATCACTCCAATCCTATATATGTGTGTGCGTTTGTGTGCGCTTGTGTAGTCCCAATTCTATTTTATGTAATCATGGTTGTAACTAAGAAAAGTAGAACGACATTGTCTAGGTGGTCTGATCTTCATAGTGATGTCTTGCTTTCGATCTTCAAATAGTTTTCTACTGTTAAAACACTTCACTCCGGAGCCATTTGTACTTCTTGGCACTTGGTTGCCAAAACTTACTTCTATACGAATTTGCTTCTTTACACTCCATTGATTCCTCGTCCACTGCTCATGGTCCCTGTTCCCACTTTCTGATGATGAAGAAGAAGAAGGAAAAGATGATCACCCATACTCTGGCTTCATCGATTTGGTAGAGCATAAGTTCTTCATACCCAAGAACGTGGCTAGAAAGTATGGGGGAAAAAATTGATGAACTATTTTTGTTCGTATACAAATCAATGGTCAATACTAAATAGTACCATGCTTAAAATTTAATAAATTCACGCCGCATTTATAAGTAACACCATCAACATTGGAACTCGCCAGTACATAAATTCTGAAGGAGATTAAAAAAAATCATCCCACCTACTCAATGTGAAGCATACAATTGATTAAAAATAAAACAGAATCACCATAATGACTAGTATGGAAAGTTCAACAACATTTTCCAGTTGTATTCATCAATCTTAACCAAAATTAAAAGTAAAGGGCAAAAGTAATGGAAAAACCCACCAGAATCACAAAAATGAAAATCAATTGACCTGCGTAGTTGGCTTTTTCTCAAATTTGAAGATGATTTTGGCAGCACATAATAACGTTTTCTTAACAGAGTGAACCCAAAAAAGCATTAATTCAGCTGATTTTTAAAGGCTCCATAGAATTAAATCACGATGAAAATTTTGGGCAAAAGTCCTTAAGTACCTGACTTGATTCACTTTGGATTGGGGAGAAACCCAGATTGTAAGATTCTTACCGAATTGAATCAATCTCACTTCATCTATGGTTGGCTTGTCTCCACTCTGTGCCTAAGCATTTGATCGATCAATCAAAAAAACATATCATCGAACACACGTTTGATTAACCTCGTCCCTAGCACTGAGATGGGTTTGATATGATGAGGCAATACAATAACCATTCGATCTCGATGGGTGGTAATTAACAGCTCAGAGTAACCATTTTGATTAATTACTTTTTAATTCATCATCTGACCATTATGGTTGCCATCTACTTTCCCTCCAACTTATTCCGTTGCCACGATCGCATAACTGACATTAAAAAATTAACGGCTTTTTAAATTCATAATCTGATCGTTGGAACTGCCAGTGTTTTCCCTCCAACATATTCCTTTGCCTACAGCTCACAACACAAAAATCAAACAAATAGGAACAAACTCGTATTAGGAAACTTCAGTTCAGCAGTTCCTATTACTTAGGGGACTCATTATGTAAACTTGAGTAGCAATTAATTTGATAAACATGCAAATCCAAAAAGATACGAGAATCTTGCTTCTTTATAAATTCATTACCGTTAGAGCTCCCTCCAACATATTAATTCCCTCCCTGCGACTCATAACCCAAAAAGATTGGGGAATCTCCATGTGTATCTATTATATAAACACCAACATCCCACCAATTCTCACCTCGTACTCCTCATGGTTTCAACTAAGAAAATTAGAACAACAATACCTAGGTGGTCTGATATTCACAGCGATCTCTTGCTTTCAATCTTCAAATGGCTTTCTATGGTTGAAATACTTCGTTCCGTAGCCATTTGCACTTCTTGGCGCTTGGCTGTGAAAACTCACTTCTGTACCAATTCGCCTCTTCGCACTTCATTGATTCCTCATCCACTGCTCATGCTTCCTATTCCCACTTCTGATGATGAAAAAAAAGAAAGAGAAGATGACTATAACCCATACTCGGGCTTCATCAATTTGGTAGAGCATAAGTTCTTCATACCTCCCAAGAACATGGCGAGAAAGTGTGGGAAAATTAGCAAGTGCATTCGTTCATCACGAGGGTGGCTGCTCTGTTTGGATGAAGGAAGATTCCCATATCTCTTCAACCCTTTCTTAAATTTGAGCATTCGGTCTTGTTTTCTCTACACTCTTCCTTTTATTACCAAGGCTGTTTTTGATAGGAGAGCAATACAACGGAAGCCAAATAAACAATTCTCCAAATAACCAAGTACAAATCACAAAAATAATAAAAAAGCTAGAAAATCCACAACACACAACAATTTAACATGGGGAAAAACCTCTCCAATGAGAAGAGTAAAAAACCCCACAAGGTAACACACCCAAATCTCCTCCACTATGTTTAATAATGGGTACAATCAATAAGTTCTCTTTAGATACATCTAGAGGTATACATCATTATGTTTTCAACAACTATCTTCAAGAACAAAGTCTTGGAAATGACAAATGAACAACAAGAACAAAGTGAGAAAAATACTCCCCAAAATCGGGACTATTGTTTTTGGGGAGTATTTTTCTCACTTTGTTCTTGTTGTTCCTTTGTTGTTTCTAAGACTTTGTTCTTGAAGATAGTTGTTGAAAACATAATGATGTATACCTTTAGATGTATCTAGAGAGAACTCATTGATTGTACCCATTATTAAACATAGTGGAGGAGATTTGGGCGTGTTACCTCGTGGGGTTTTTTACTCTTCTCATTGGAGAGGTTTTTCCCCATGTTAAATTGTTGTGTGCTGTGGATTTTCTAGCTCTTTTATTATTTTTGTGATTTGCACTTGGTTATTGGGAGAATTACTTATTTGGCTTCCGTTGCATTGCTCTCCCATCAAAGTGGTATCAAAGCCAGGTTGGTTTTTTGATTTGGGTGCAAACATGGAGACTAACACAGCTAGAATGGTGAACTTGAATGGTTTGAATTATCATGTTTGGAAGAATAAAATAGAGGACTTACTTTATGTCAAAGGTTCTCACTTACCAGTGTTCTCTACTGAAAAACCCGAGGGCAAAAATGATGAACAGTGGACTTTGTTGCATAGACAAGTATGTGGTTATATTCGTCAATGGGTGGATGATAACGTCTTGAATCATATGAGCTCGGAAGTTCATGCTCATACCCTTTGGTCCAAACTTGAACAATTGTATGCAAGGAAGACGAGAAATGATAAGTTGTTTCTAATCAAGCAAATGATGTCTTTGAGGTATCAAGATGGTTCACCAATGACCAACCACTTGAATACTTTTCAAGGAGTCATTAATCAGTTAGCCACGATGAACCTTAGCTTTGATGATGAGATTCAAGGGTTGTGGCTTCTTGGTACTTTGCCGAGCACTTAGGAAATGTTTAGAACATCATTGTCTAACTTTGCTCCGAATGGTATTATCTTGATGGATTTGGCCAAAAGCAGTGTGTTGAATAAAGAGATGAGGTGCAAGTCACAAAGTTCTTCTTCACATTCTAAAGTGTTAGTTACTGAATCGAGGGCGAGGAGTCAAATTCAAGGTCTAGGTAATCGTGTTGCGTCACGTGTAACTTCAAATAAATGGGCAAATGTTGAATGCCACCATTGGGGGCTAAAGGATCATATCAAGCCACATTGCCGAAAGTTAAAAATGATAACAAAAAGAAGTATAAGAACAAAAACAAGAGCAATGATGATAACAACAGAGAAGGTAATAATAATGATAATGTTGCTATTGTTGATGATTTGCTTCTTGTTTGTGACAGTGTTGTTGAGAATGTTGATTTATCTTGTGATGAGATGGATTGGGTTATGTATAGTGGTGCTTCTACCTATGCTACATCATGAAAAGATCTTGTTATGACTTATGAGGCCGGTGAGTTTTGCATTGTTCTTATGGGTGATAGTGGTCAAGCAAAAGCTGTCGGAATGGGAGATGTCTGTGTTGAGACTAGAAATGGCACTACACTAGTTCTCAAAGATGGTAAGCACATTCCAAATCTTTGCTTCAATCTTTTATCTGTTGGAAAATTGGATGATGAAGGTTATTGCAATTCCTTTTCGGGTAATGAATGGAAGCTCAAAAAAGGGTCAATGGTTATTGCAAAGGGAAAAAGGCATTCAAACTTTTATATGGTTCAGACTAGGATTTCCATATGCTACATCAACACTTGTGAAAATGATAGTTCCTTAGAATTGTGGTGCAAGCGTTTGGGTCACATAAGTGAAAAGGGCTTGGCTATTTTGGCTAAGAAGAATCCTTTGTTTGGGATTTCAAATGCACAATTGAAGAAATGTACGCATTGTTTGGCCGGTAAGCAAAGGCGAGTATCATTTAGATAATCTGCATCAACGAGGAAGCCAGAACTGCCTGACTTAATACATTCTGATGTTTGTGGGCCGATGAAGATGAGGTCACTTGGTGCTGCATATTATTTTGTGACTTTTATCGATGACCATTCTCAAAAAATTTGGGCTTATACCGTGAAGACAAAAGATTAAGTGTTAGATACCTTCAAGTTGTTTCAAGCATCTATTGGAAAGGAAACTGGAAAAAAGTTAAAGTGTATCTGAACAGATAACGAGGGAGAATACAATGGGCCTTTCGATGAGCATTGTCGAGAGCATGGTATTCGTCACCAAAAATCTCCTTCGAAAACACCACAATTGAATGGGTTGGCTGAAAGAATAAATAGGACTTTGGTGGAAAGGGTGAGGTGTTTGCTTTCACAAGCAAAGTTACCTAGATACTTTTGGGGTGAAGCATTGAGTACGGCTGTACATGTGCCAAATCTTACACCATGTGTGCCTTTGAATTTTGATGTGCCGAACCATATTTGCAGTGGTAAAGATGTCTCTTATGACCATCTTCGAGTATTTGGATGTATGGCTTATGTGCATGTTCCCAAAGATGAGATGTCAAAATTAGATGACAGGACCAAGAAGTGTGTGTTTGTAGGGTATGGGCTTGATGAGTTTGGATACCGATTTTTTGATCCGGTTGCCAGGACGCTTGTTCGTAGCCGAGATGTCATATTCATGGAGGATCATACTATTGAGGATATTGACAAGGTAGAGAAAGGTGTTCCTACTTCTGAGAATGAGGAGATGGTAGATGTGGATCCGGTTCCAATTATTCCTACCCCATTGGTTGCTGATGATGTTCCAATTGAAAATCAAGGTATGGATTTACATGTTGATAATCCTTTAAATCCTAATGATTTTGTTGATGTTGATCCTAGTGTTGAAACTGATGTTGAAAATGATGTTGAGCAAGTGAATGAAAATGTTAAGGAACCCATTGTTTCTAATGAGCCGAGATGGTTTGGCCGTGTTAAACGTCCTTCCACTCGATACCCATCAAATGAGTATGTGTGCCTCATTAACGGGGGAGAACCTGAAAGTTTTAAAGAAGCAATGGAAGATGTAAGGAGAAAGGAATGGATGGATGCCATGGAGAATGAAATGCAATCCCTTCGTGAGAATAATACCTTCGAGCTAATGAAGTTGCCTAAGGGAAAAAATGTGTTGAAAAAACGATGGGTGTACCGTGTGAAACAAGATGAGCATACTTCACAACCTCGATACAAGGCTCGGTTGGTAGTGAAAGGCTTTACTCAAAGAAAAGGAATTGACTTTGGAGAAATATTTTCTCCTGTGGTAAAAATGCAATCCATACGAGTGGTACTCGGGTTAGCTGCTAGTCTTGAGCTAGAGGTT
This sequence comes from Vitellaria paradoxa, assembly GCA_019916065.1. NCBI lineage: Eukaryota > Viridiplantae > Streptophyta > Magnoliopsida > Ericales > Sapotaceae > Vitellaria > Vitellaria paradoxa. Next base: position 34,399,893 of record CM034239.1, on the reverse strand, counting down.
GAACAAATGAATGTAAAAACGAATTTCCTTCATGGGGATCTACAAGAGGAGATTTATATGGAGCAACCGGAGGGTCTTCAAGAAAATGGGAAAGAAGGCTATGTTTGTGAATTAGTAAAGAGCCTTTATGGTTTGAAACAAGCGCCACGACAATGGTATCGGAAGTTTAACTCAGTGATGATTAAACATGGGTACAAGATGACCAAGGCCGATCATTGTGTTTTTGTGCGAAAATTCTCTGATGATGATTTTGTTATTCTTTTGCTCTATGTGGATGACATGCTAATTGTTAGGAATATTTCAAGAATTAAAGAGTTGAAAAAGACTTTGAATGAGTCCTTTGCTATGAATGATTTGGGACCGGTGCGACAAATTCTTGGCATTCAAGTCATTCGTGATTGAAATGCTAAGAAGCTGTATTTATCACAAGAGAAGTACATTGAAAAAGTTCTTCGCAGATTTTGCATGGACAAAGCTAAAGTAGTAAGTGTTCCTCTTGCTTCCCACTTTAAGCTTAGTTGTGAATAGTGTCCGTCTATAGATAATGAAAAGTTAATATGAAGAATGTTCCATACTCATATGCAATTGGTAGCTTGATGTACGCCATGGTTTGTACTAGGACTGACATTGCACATGTCGTTGGTATGGTGAGTCGTTATCTTTCAAATCCAGGAAGGCATCATTGGGAGGCTGTGAAGTGGGTGATGAGATATTTCCGAGGAACGTCGAATTTTAGACTAATTTTGGGATGTGAGAAGCCCATGCTGGTTGGTTATACAGATTCGGATTTAGCCGAGAGCTTGGATGATCGAAAATCTACTTCAGGGCATATGGTGAGTTTTGCTAGGGGAGCCGTGGCTTGGCAATCTAAATTACAAAAGTGTGTTGCACTCTCTACTACTGAGGCTGAGTTTATAGTCGCCGTGGAGGCGACAAAAGACTTACTATGGTTGCGGAATTTCACAATGGAGCTTGGGTTGAAACAAGAAAAGTATGTTTTATTTTGTGATAATCAAAGTGCAATTCACCTCATGAAAAAATCTTCTTTTCACTCGAGGTCGAAACATATCGATGTTCACTAGCATTGGATTCGTGACGCATTGGATGCTAAGTTGTTGGAACTTGACAAAATTCACACCAATGACAATGGTTCGGATGTGTTGACAAAGGTGTTGCCAAGGGAGAAGTCTGAGTTTTGTCGCATGATTGCCAGATTGGCAATGCCCTCCAACTAGTCGGTCGGGGGAGTTTGTTGGGTATCCCTCCTGTTGGAGTGGCCCAACTTGTGGGCTGTATTTTTGGCCCAACATAATGGCCAAAAAGGGCTGCCCTAGTTATATAAAAACTATGGAGAATACAACAAAGGTGTGAACTACCGAACAATGGAGAGAGACAGCAAAAATTCAAAAGTTTTGTTTCTATCCCAATTTTAATCAAACAGATTTAATCAGCACGATCCAATGGTGCAATCTCTCTAAATCTCTCTTTGATTAAAACTCGGATAGAAACAAAACTTTTGAATTTCTGCTGTCTCTCTCCACTGTTTAGCAGTTCAAACATTTGCTGTATTCTCCATAGTTTTTATATAACTAGAGTAGCCTTTTTTGGCCATTATGTTGGGCCAAAAATACAGCCCACAAGTTGGGCCACTCCAACAGGAGGGATACCCAACAGTTTTGTGGGGAGACCCAATTCACAGTGGTAACAATTATGGCATTGTGGTCATATGCGGGTCTTATTTCCAATCAAAACTAGCCTTCGCCAAGTGTGGAGTATCCGAATGGACTGACCTTAATGGTTCTCATGGGCCTTATTGTGACATCATCTGCAGTGAAGATAACTCGCGTGTCTATGCATTGGGTGATTTGGGTTCAGTTGAATCTTGGGACTTGACCACCTCTGTTCCCACCAAAAAGTTGGATCTCCTTCCTCTTTTCCCTCCAGAGAGGCTTGAGTTTGAGAATCAAATGGGAGATTATAACTTGTACTCTACTAACTCTTACCTCGTAGAGCCGCAAGATGACTTGTTGATTGTCATTCGATACATTGGCAATTTTGTTAGTGAAGACTCGGGCGATGTTATTGAGGAGGAAGCCATTCTTGACTTTCCCAATGCAGGCTTAGTTTTCCCATATAGAACAAAGGCATTTCAGGTTTACAAACTAAACCTTGCTGAGAAGAGATGGAAGGTTTTGGAGTCATTGGGTGATCGGATGCTGTTTCTGGGTGGGAATCAGTCTCTATCACTATCAGCAAAGGACATTTCAAAGTATAAGAAGAATTCGATTTTTTTCACAGATGATTCCTGGGACAGAATGGATGAACATTACCAATATGGTGGTCGTGACATGGGGGTATACAACTTGGAATATCGTCATTTCAGTTATGGACCTTTGCAGAGAATTCAGCCGCCGCCTTTTGGGTTGTTCCCAATTGAGTGCGAGAGCCATGTCAGTTTTGAGACATAGAAGTTTGTTCACTTGTTTACTAGGTTGATGAGAATGTCTAGCAACCAAAAGAAAAGGTTGCCCCTTTATAATTGCATTCTTTATTTTTTTACTGCTATTGTTTGAATGATTGAGCATTAGATTGATTGTTAAAAGAAACTAAAACAACTTTTGATTTTTTTTTTTTTTTTTTGGGAACTTTTTCAAAATTTCAAGCACTACTTAAATATCTATTCATTTTATGCTTTTTTTTTTTTATAACTCTGTCAAAAAAATTGAAATAAAATTATTTTTCATGTTAGAGCTTGAGCTCTCATGACACTCCACCAACCCATGCACAGATTTAATCACGACATCAAAGTCAAACCAAATTCATACAATTTTGATTATAGTTTGTTTAGAATAGTGGATTTGACATAAATTAATTTCATTTAATAATAATTCTCAGTAATTTTAATGTTTGAAATCAAAATAAAATTTTATAAGTTAGATTTAATTCATTTCATAACTTAAAATTTGAAATTTCTATACCATTTGAAATTTAGTCCAAAATAATAAAATTTGACGATATTTCATTATTTTCTTGAGCTATTTAAGTAAGTGAATAAATTTATCTTCATATATCATTTTTATTATATTTTATCTTTTTCACTAATATGTTCAAATTTAGTAGTTCTTTTAAAATAATTTTATTAAATTATTAAATGCAAAGTTTCATCTATCAAATCAAATCAATTCTTTATTTTACAATTAAATTAATTTTACAAGAGAAATCTTTTTCAAACGAACTCTTACAATTTTTTTGGAACTAACTAGAATAGATTCAATTTTAGTTTGCTCTGGGAACTGAACCAAAATGAATTATATTCACCCTTCTTACAAGAGTGCACACGAGAATTGGATTTTCCTCTTGCGTGGGTTCACGTGCAATGATTACCTTTGAATGAAATGAAAAAGCAGCTAATTAACTTTTTTTTAAAGTAAAATAAATATATTAAATAAAAATATATACAAAATCTTAGGGGCATTTCCATATACATTTCAGCTTAGCACTAGTCTAAAAGACTTCAAGACCAAGACCACAATGGTTTAACTCAGTTCATGAGATAACAACAGCTAAAACATGACAAATAAACCAAAACACTTATCACCCCAAGCAGTAAATAGCAACCAAACTGCATAACAGCAATGCAACCCGCAGCAAACATCAACATCCACAACACAAGACCGGCACCAATTTGCCCAAACCAAACAGTCACAGTAGGCCAAGACCACATCAATGACCGTAGTTCCAATAAGAGCAGGAGATAGGAGATGCAGCACCAGCAGACCGAGGAATGCATCATCAATCATCATCCACCAGCAAGAAGAACATCTCCAAACAGCAAATTATGAACCGCCAATACTGACGAAGTCGATGACATAGCCTCACAGAAGCAACACACATCCATATCAGAACCGTAGAAATCAGCAAGCAGCAGCAAATCAGAGCTCCAACACATCTTGCATTGCAACGAGGAGCAAAACAGCTCAATTCAAGCAGCAAGTAACCAGCAGGTGGGAAAACAGCAACCCAGCAAAATGTCAAGTGCACACGCAGCAGTAGGTAGTAGCACGAGTACCATCAACCAGCCACCATGCACCAAATGCAACCAAGCAGTAAGAGACCAAAGAAAAATGGCATAGCAGCAATCAATTGCAACCAGCCCCCCAGATCAACTTCACAAGAGCAGTAGGGAAAAGCAAAGGATAATCATTTGAACCAGCACTCCAAGTGATGAGCAGCAAGCATCAAACAGCTACAAAGTACTGAAGACACAACTAACAGTTCCACAAAGCATAGCACCATTACAATGCAAAATACAGCAGCAGTAGTGCAACCAGCCAGGAAAACAGCAACTGGATGCGACCATAACAAAATAGATAGAGAAAGAAAGAAGGGAAGAAAGAAACGGGAGAAGAAGAAAGAAAGAAGAAAGAGGGGGAAAAACTCCAAAGTAGCTCACAAATGCACAGCCGAAAGATGGAATTGCATAAATCCTACATCATCAGCAACCAGAAGTTGCCAGTTCAAAAAGAAATCACACAAAGGTGATTCACTCCACCAACAAATGCCAACATCCCAGACAACACAACACCACCAGCAAAACAAATAACATCAAATGCATTAATCGCATGTAGCATAGGCCATAAGCATCAAGATTGCAGCAACAAATGGGCAACATCACAAAACAACATTTTTGAGCAAGCTGGACCAGCAAGCAAGTCAGAAAATTCAGCATAGACAAGTCTCGAAGTAACAGCAAAAGGATCAGGCAACCTAACCGAAACTTGGTCCAAATAATCCGAACTCAGAGCAGAATTCGCTGCACAGACAACAATTACCTATCAACTTCCTCAACGCTCGCTGGAATTACCAGCAGCACCATATCACTAATTCAAAATTCCCTCGGGCAGGTTCCAAACTTAAGCTAAATGTTGATTAACAGGGGACCTAGGAAAATGCCCAGAGCCCAATATCCTTAATCTCACAAGATCAATAATCATTTTTGTTATTGTACACACATTCAAAAAGGAGTTTTCATGCATGCAATTATTCCTTTCTTTCCACAGAACGTATACAGTAGAAGCCAAGCAAAGCCTTCCAATCAATGAAAGAAGGAAGGAGCCATTGAAATTTTTTATCATATCCAAGCTCGAGTATCAACCACGAGAATGGTGAGAAATTAGCACCACATTTAGCAATAATAGTATACCAAACCTGATAGAAAAAACTACATCCAAAGAATAAATTCTGCTTCTTAAGCAAAAGAAGGCTGGGTATTTCGCGAGATTATTATGGTACTTATTATATATATATATATATATATTTGGGATGTAATTTTGGTTCTAAGATAACCGTGGAATTTGTTTTTCATTTGTTATTCAACAAATTTGTTTTTAAAGAAATTGTGTACCCAAAATTATGTTTTAGAGAGAATAAATAAATTCAGTTTAGTCCATAATTTCTGTTTCCTTCTAATTTATATTTTGTAGGAATTTTATCCAAGAAAAAATTTGCTGTCTTTGAGCAATTATTATTTTCGTATATTATTTTCTTCTCATGTTTGATTTAGAGCAGCTCATTTTCTTCGTGAAACTTCAGGCATTTTCTGAAATCTTAGAAACTGGGAAGTAAAGGAAAATGAGCTAACGTCTTATTTTCTACTTAATTTGAAACATTTCTGAAAACTAGTGGTGAACATCTATAAGCACGGTTTGAAAATTATAACTTTTATAACCAAACCAATTATTTTTTAAAATTAAAAATGATAATCAAACCGAATAAAAAATATGCAATAACTGATCACCAACCAAACTGAATTATATCAACTTATGGTCAATTTGGTCATTTAAGCTTATAAATTTAAACATATTTTTTATAATTTAATTATAGAAATAAAATAATAATTCTTATATATAAGTGCTAATAGAGACTTAGAATCTGAAAACAAAATTAAAAGTGACCCAAATTAGAATATGAAAACAAAACTAAAAGTAACCCAAATCCCTACAAAAGAACAAAAGTCAAATATATATTTAACATTAAAATGATTTGTTGATTTCTTATAGTTCTGAGATTTTAAAATACAAAATCACTAATTGGAGCAGATATTTAGGTCAATTATATATATATATATATATTAAATATTAAGTAAATTTAAATTGGTTATTTCAGTTTATTTGGTTTAACATTAAATAAAAGAACAAAAGTCAAATATGTATTTAACATTAAAATGATTTGTTGACTTCTTACAATTTCTAAGATTTCAAAATACAAAACCACTTACTGGAATAGATATTAAGGTCAATTATATATATATATAATAAATATTAAGTAAATTTCAAAACTATAACATAAAACAATAACCGTTACTTTTACAAAAAATAACCAAATCAAGCTTTCTAAATAAATATCCAAACTAAATTTCTTAAATTTGATTGTTAATGGTTCGAAAATCAAAATTTGACCAAATTACGCAGACTTCTAGTGAAAACAGGAACATATTTTTCTATAATCCATCATGAAATAAATATATCGTGGGAAGAGGTGGGGAGAGAGTTGACGCTGCGATGTAGCCAATTCAGATACTTTGATGACGTATCTATCAGAAGAAATTGGTTTCACATTCAATTGTCATAAGATACCAAGTTCACAGCTCAACATTGCTGTACCAATCTGTAATCTAGAAATGCACTTCAAAATTCATTCTCCTTACATTCTCATTCATCTGAAATGAATCCAACCGGAATTCTTTACAACATGCTCTCATCAAAAAGCTTGCGACAAGCCAAGAACTTAAAATTGCTTGGGAATGAAATTTCAGACCACCTGAAAGTTCTCTCTGAAAACCTGATTCTGCAAACTCCCAACAATCAAATCTTGACTTTCTAATCTTACACTGTGTTGTTGTATATATCATCGAATATGCTCTGGAAACCTCCAAGACTGAAGCTTATTATTTATTGGATCCTCAGTGCCCGTTACAGGATCCAACAGTAGATTTAGAAGTACCACTACCACATCTTGATATAGGTCTGGAAACTATTGAATGAAGAGATTCCTTCTCATCAGAAGTCTCCGAGCCCACAAAAGTGCCCTCCGGGAGTGGTGGTCCTGAATCACCTTGAGATTTTTTTGACCATTTACGCGAAAGCACATTCTTGACACCACGAGCAGATCTTCCAGCGTGCTTTAAAATGGTCTTTGCCTTACCTTTCATTCGTCTCTTTTTCTAGAGGTCTCTGGGCCACTTCCCTCACAGCTTTCCTCACCTTCTGACACTGAAACCTCAGCAGAGGATGGTGAAGAAAAGCTGTCCTCCATAATGAGCTTCACACCAATCATCGTTTCATTGACAGCCTTAAGGTTAGTGCATGGAGAAGGAAGCGGCTCTTCAATATCACAGGATAAATCCCCATTCCTGGAATTCTTGTGAAAAATCTTCTTTAGGCCCCTCAGAACTTTTTTTGACACCTGTCCTTTATTACCTTCTTGGCTTTCATCAATGCTGCTAATACTGCCATTGTTATTATAGGACCTGGGAGCAGATGATTTAGAACTTACCACACCACCACTGCCATCTCCCCTAGTCCTCCCTTTCCTAGGCTCCCATATCTGTGAAACATCACTTCCTGGGCAATGGACCCATATTCCAGTCTCTCGTTGCCCTACAATGTCAATGGGCTCAAATGTATCAACCATTTTTGGAGACTTCTCTGACAATCTGGATGAAAAAGAACCTTTGTAAGCAGTCTCATTTGCATACCAGTTCTTTTCATAATTGTCATTTAACGTCTCACAACCACATGGCTGACTAGCTGGCCCCTGCACATATTTGTGTCATTGATTAGATCAAAATTCTTATTTAGGTTTACAGAATTCCTTGCAAGCATTCAATTCATGTGTTCACAATAAGCTATAATCCGACCTGGTTTCCTATAACAACTGAAATGAGTCAATTCTTCCTTCCTAATTTCATTAGAACTTCATGATTGGAAAGGTACCTTCCCATTGGCTTCAATTACGGTAACGGCAAGATGTAATCGTCCCATTTTAATGTTGTGAAGAGGCAACCACATGTCATGTCTCTGGCCATCCCTAAAGTCATTGATGCTTATAGAACACTCTCTGTAAAAGAATAGTATGTACTTATTATTTCACATAAATGTTTCAATCTGTTTAATTTTTAAGTAATTTTTTGACAATTTAAAATATATATATATATATATATATAAAGAAAATAAGAATAAAAAAAAATAATGAGTATTTCTCTCCACCAGTCCCTAGTAAGTTAAAACATTACAATATCAACTAATAAAATTCAAACCACCATTAATACAAATAATTCTTAAGGGTGTAAGGTGATCTCATCATAAAGGCCAAATGACATAAGCTTCAGCCTTTAACATCTTCCAGATAAATATTCCATTCATTTATTCTGAATGGAGAAAAAATCAAGTATGTGAAATTTTCTCTGCAGATTGCCAAGTCTTAACAAGTATAAACAAACCTAAAAGAAAAAAAAAGAAATGCAAAATAGAGAAAGAGCATATAAGTTCACTTGGAGGAGGGAAAGGAGGAGGAGGGAAAGAAGGGGGAGTAGGAGGGGGGAAAGGGGTTGGAATGCATTCTTAATGCAAGATGCACAAAAAGAAAGAAAAGAAAAGAAAAGAAATAAACAGTTCTTATGAAATTACCCAAGGGTGTCATCAACAAATCGATCTTTGTCACGGACTTCAATAGCTAGTACATTAGGCAACTCCCACGTACAAATAGGGACCTTAAATTCCTCATACCACTTAGGATCCAACGTTTTCCTCTGAGTTTTAGTCCTGAATCTATAAGGAGCAAGTTGCCCCTTAACATATGGATCAGCCAATCCTGAAAAGTATTTCCAGTTACCATGCATATAGTTGAAATAATAGCTATGGTAAAAGGGCAGAATCCGTTAAACCAACCATTTAAATCTGAAGGCTTCACATCAGCTGCTTCAATAACTTCCAGTAAGGCATAAGCAACTGGCTCCTTCTCATCCACAGAGAACCAACTTTCTGACGTATGACATCCATATAATTTAAGGTGAGAAAAAATTAATTCAAGCATTTAGGATATATTAATATAATTTAAAGATGAGAAAACTTTAAGCATTTAGTGGCAAAATGAATGCATATCATTATCAAATAGCTGTAATAAAAGCTAAAAGTTTAAAACACCATATCTATTGAATTTCAAAAGTACTTGCACTAATAAATTGACTTATTTCTTCATCTTAAATTACCTGCCTGTGGTGAAACAAATTTCTCCATGTCAACAAGCAGCATATTGGGCTGCAAAGATTAAGAAGAGTGAGATTTGAGAAAGAGAAATAATACATGAGAAGATGAGCTGCCATTTTTAGCCTACATAACCAATTGTCGACTGCTAATGTCTTTGAGCAACTATAAAGAGAATGTATAAACTATCTCGATCGGCTAAGGAAAACAATAAAAAATGATTTGCCAAAGAAAAATGAAAAGAGATAATAAGACAAATTTCTGAATAAATGGAGTGTCAAAGTCCAGAGAACTTCACCTCAACTAGTGTCTGCTCAAATGCAATAGCCAGAAGCTTGTCCTAATCAGGAAGAGAATGTGTAACACAAATACTATTTAGAAAAGAGAGATTGAGAGATCCAATTAATTACAGTGCATGAACTATAAAATCAACTTACCAGCCATCCAGCAATCCCTGGAAGCTCAGTGACATCAAATCCATGAGAGAAAACTGGCTTCACTGTCAACTGAAAATATGGTGGCTCAACAAAGCATACTTTCAAACGGCCAAGGAAAGGCCACTGATGGAGAAACTTTACCCCAAGCAAGACCTAGAAGAGAAGGAAAGACATTTCTTTTATGTACATACAATACATATAAGCAAAAAATAAAAACAAAAGAAATAATTAGACCATGCACTCACAGCCTTAACTAAACAAAATCATAGTAGCTTTTTCTTTTATTTATTTTTTATTTCATTTTATTTTATTTTATTATTTTTTTTTTTGGGGGGGGGGGATTTTTTTTGGGGGGGGGAGGGGAGGAGGTGATGTAAGGAGCGAAGCCAAACACTGAACAACCCATCAAAACATACTAACTATTACCTTCCCTTCAATGTGCATGCCCACTAAATGCAACTTCGCCTTCATTCCAAAACCCAATCTCTTCCGAAATTTCACAGCAAGTATTGCGCTCATATCATCTGCAGTTCGAAAATTCATTCCCAACTCCAAAACCTGCAATTAATGAATTTCAAATTTCCTTTCGCTGAGAAGCATATGTATTGCTACAATAAATAATAGCCATTGCCATGGGTAGAATATAACTGGGACAAGATTACATACCAAATGGTCATCACCTGTGGCTTGACGAAGAACCCTCATTTCTGTGAATATAGGTGGTGATCTCCCCATATACAGATGCTGAACCACAGCTTCCTTCTGTAGATAAACCAAAAAAATTACCAGGTCAGAGAAGGATATTATGAATACTTCATATGAAGAGCACGGACATGGGCACTATGCCAATGGCTGCATATGTGGTTGTGCAACATATATATAGGGTTAAAATGTCAGTAGTGTAGACTCAAGCTTCACACCGAATTTAAGTGGCAAATCACCAAGAGATTAGAAACAAAAGAGACATCCACTTGGTGGCGCAATACGAACAAATATATCCTGACCAAGGGTCTCCCTCAAAGATAACGGTACCTTGAACCAAACAAATGCATCAAGTAGAAAAGATATTGGTATTAGGAGGGTCGATTCATACCACAGTCCATGGTTTGTACTTCTCTAAGAACCAGGGTATGATGGGAAGGAGAACTTTCTGAGAAAAAATCTGCTCCATACAAATAGGCCAAATCTTTTCAATCGTATGGTTCAACCATCTCACTGTTTCAGAATCAGAGAGCACCTATACAAAGGCAAAAGAAAACTGAACAATTATTAAAAAATAAACTAATAGAAACAATAAAGTTGCAACCCTTCCTAATAGTTTAAGCTTTAGGTGAGATGACTGCTAACACTTTAACAAGGTATCAAAGCAGGCAAAAGTCCTATTTAAACCTCACCGTCACCTAAAAAAAAGTCAATAGTCGCATGTGCTTGGTCTCTTCAGAAAAATCAATCTGACCACACGTGAGGGAGTGTGTTCAGAGAAAATAAATTAATAAAAATAATAAAATTGCCCCTCTCCCTAACATCTTTAACAGAAGCTAATTGTAGGTGCACATACGCATACAGTATCATTGCAAATGAACTAAGTGTTCAACAAGCTAATCGCAGACAAATTCAGTAAGGTTTGTTTGATATGCTAAATGGACAAACTTAAGTAAGTTTTTCAAACTCGATAAATAAGCAAGCCATGCTCAAGCAAGAGTGAGCTCGGTTTAACAAAGAGAGTGAACAGACATATTTATTATTTGTGAACATACTCGTTTATATCTCTCAAACATATTGGTTTAAGCATTCGAACATACTTATAATTAAATCAACTAAGACCGCATGTAGGTTTTAATGAGTTAGGTTTTCTTGTTAATAACGTAGAATGGTTATAAATTATGTTTTTTGGTCAGTTTATAGCATATTTATTAAGTTAGAAAATCTTGCTAGTTGATCATTAACAAACTCGATTCCAAGCTCACTAGCATGCTGAGCTTAATCTCAAACATACCAATAAACCTAACAAATAAGTATGAACATAACATTTAGTGCTCCTCACCAAAAAAAACCTTACAAACAAGCCTTCACATGCCAATTTTCGGCTCGTTTGCAGCCCTACGCATACATATTTATGTACTGAATGCATAAAAACACATGCTCATGCATACATGCAGCCAAGAAAGATATATAGAACAAAGAAACCCCAAATTGACAACACTGGAAATATCTGAGTGAAAATAAGAAAAGCCAAATGCCTCATTATTTTTTTTTTAATTGGAAATGCATCCAAAAGTTCACTGTTTTGGATGCTAGAAATAGAAGAAACCAACCCCACAATGAATTTAGTTTGACTCATATGTACTAAGTTGAATACATTCTTTGGTCCAGGCCCAATATAAAATGTAAGAATCAAATTCTATTCTTTTCTTTGCCTCAATTTTATCATTCTCATAAACCAAAAAGAAAGCTTTAAAAAAAAAAAAGGTAAACCATTTCAGCAGATGGGTTCAAAATAAAGAAAAGAACCCAAAACTCACCCGTCTTTGAAAACAGTTTCTTCTTTCCTCGAACCGTAGCTTCTTCCGCAGCCGCATTACATATCGATCATGCACCTCCAAAACAGAATCCCGCGTGTGAATTAAGTGAGACGTTGTTACTCATCAAACCACCAGATATAGTTACAAATTGCACACAAAACTATCATATATATATATATATATTCATTCAATTTCAACATATATATATAAGTCTATGAATTACTCACCAGATATAAGTAGAATAGAGAGACGAAGTAAGCCACCGGGTGGCAACAATTGTAGGAGGAAAGTAACAGAAGCGAAAGAAGCACAATGCAGACGTGATGTAAAATCGAACCCTCCAACATACCTTCTGCTCCCCAAAAATTCAATCCCCCGGTCCAATGATACCTCTTGGAATCAATCGAAAATTAACCGTTCCTTCAATCCCAAGATCCTCCTCTAAAATCCCATTTACAGATTCTGATTGAATAACATCAAAGCCCCGTCCGCACTACAAGATCCATCCAATTACTCGCTCAGTCGTATCAAATCCAAACTCCGAGAGGTGTAGCTTTTTATCCAAATTCCCAGATAATTAAAACCAAATCTAAGAAACGGATTCTTAAAACAAACCTCCACTATTATATATCTGTATCTATATCTCTGATCTATATATTCAATATATATAACATATAAATTTAATGGCAGAAGAATCTGATCTGGCCAAGAACCGGATCCAAACGATCATTGCAGGTGAATAATATAACGGTCTTACCAACGGACGAAGAGAGAGAGAGGGGATTTGTTCAAAAGAGGAGACCGGTTCGTCTCTTTGCACATTGACGGGCGGGGCTTTCACTTTTCACCACGTGTCATACACGTCATATACGGTTACGACGTATGTGACACGTCATATACGTGTTACGACGTGTGTGGAGTGAGAAGCCAAGTATTATGGTGGAATGTATTCAGAACGGACCCAACCACAGAATGACGGGTGAGGTCGTCATTGGCCGTCAAATGGGAAGGAGCCCCTTGATTTCTTGGAAGTTTGTTTAGAGGGATCAAATGGCAAGTTGCTCGTCCTTGCGGTGATAATTAGGGACGGTACATTACAAATATTCGCTCCCATAAAACTCGCTCGTCCTTGCGGTGACAGTTAGGGACGGTACTTTACAAATATTCGCTCCCATAAAACTTGCTCGTCCTTGCAGTGACAATTAGGGACGGCACATTACAAATATTCGCTCCCATAAAACACAACATATCTTTATAAATCTTTAGCATTCTATTTGAAATAATAAATTTGACTGAATTTAATTTTATTTGATAAGAATTTCGATTAATTCTTATATTTGGATTTTAAAATAAAATTTTTGAAATTATATTTGATTTCATTTTTTACATCAAGATATAATTTTTGATAGAATACAGTGGCGCCGTGTGATCCATGTAGCCAATCCCACGTAGTGGGATAAGACTATTGTTGTTGTTGTTGTATATTTGATTTCATTTCATAACTTAAATTTTAAAATTTTTATATCTTTTGAAATCTAATTCAAAAGTATAAAATTTAATGAAAATTTGATGAAAATTTATTATTTTCTTAAGTCATCTAAGTAAGTGGACAAATTTATCCCTATATATCATATCTACCATATTTTCTATCAAACTTGATATTTCTCTTAAATCAAATTAATTTAATTCCTAAATTCAAAATATATTCAAACACAAAATTTTATTTACCAAATCAAATCAAATCAATTCTAAAATAAGAATGTTTTCAAACGGAGTGTAACTATTTACACATTACCCGAATTACGAAACAACTAAGTGTGAAAAAATTTTAACAAATTTTGTTTTTTCTTTTTTTTTGAGAAATTTTCATGAATATTTAAATTCTACATCTTTATAATTCAATAATTATTATTTAATAGTTGACTTCTAAATATTAGAAATTATATAGATTAAAATTTTTGTTTAATTTAAATACTAATAAAAATAATAATATTTCCAACAACTTTAATTATTTGATTATAATCCTAATTCAAATATAGTATAAGTTTCTAAAATATTCTGTTTGATTATTGATTAGAATGTTTAATTAAGTTACTTATAACCTAGTATTATTTTTCTTTTATTTAATCTACATTAATCAAAATTCTAAACCATACCCCCAACTCCAATGTTATCTTTTTTTTATTTAATTCTTTTTAACCTATGAGATAGAATAAAATTTAAAATTGAAAATTTTCACAATAGCAAATAGTTAACATAATATTTATTATAAATATGGTTCAATATTATTGTGACATGCGTTTTTTGAACTATTTAATTTTATTAATTAATTATTATCTTCATATTACAAATACCACTTATTACTTAGTATTATAATTTTATTCAAATTTAAATTTTCATGGATATCATTTAATATTAAGATTTTTGTCTAACCTACACTTCTATTTATGATATAAATTTCTATTTTTTATCTTTTTTATATTTTAATAAATTATTATTCAAAAGATAATAAAATTCTATCCAAAAAAAATTAATTTCAAAGACTTAATCGCACATCAAATCAAATACTATCTTAATTTTCTTAATCCCTTTCTAATATAGGAGATAAAATAAAATTTAAAATTATTAATTTCATAAAGAAAATAATAAAAGTAGAAAAATATGTAATTACTTAATCAAAATTTTAACATTTATTCTAATTATAATTAACATAATATTTATCATAAGTTATTTTATTATTATTTCTCATGAATTGTACGTATTATACGATATATCAATTGTTATTTTGCTATATTTTAAACCATTTACATAATAAGAGAGCATTATATTATCTCCGATTATACTTTCGTGTGATTGATAATATCATATAAAATAAAATAGAAATTCTTATATGGTAGTATCTACATTTAGAATTATGTATAATTTTATGTTTTTATATTTTTTTTATTCTAATAGTAATTAAATTTTATTTTACAATATAAATTTAGAATTATAGTCCAATTTAAATATTATCAATTTCTTATCTCATTTTACTTTTTGATAATTGACATAAAATAAAATAATAAATTTCATTAATAAAAATAAAATAAAAATAATGTAATAAATTAATTTTTAATTTTTATTGTTTTAAACATCTAATTATTCAATAGTGTTAGAGTGGCAAAAAATACGAACTACCCAAAGTGATCTGTCTAATCAATACTCTGGAAGGAATGTGAATGAGTAATAAATCGTTTCGTCTGAATCACAAGTAATATATGCCTCTCTTGCTTGATCATAGAAAAATATTGCCAACTAGGTAGGGTATGACTAAATACTCCTTCGATGATTAAGTTAGTTTTGGAGAATAAGAGTCAACAAAAAGGCAGAGGCTCGAGTATGAGAAACTATTGTCTAACCTTTTCTAATTTGTCTCATTTGATTTATGTAAACTTGGATATAAATCCATGACGACCACATTAAATGGTTGGACCACGGGAATAATGTTAAATTGTGGGTAGAGGAGTAAAAAGCAAGGTAGCTCCTTCCTTTTCACGTTCGCCATTATAGTCGTACTAAAATAGTAGTGGCGTGAAAGTTTGCCCATTTTCTAGTTCGAATGGGACCTTCTAATTGCCCCTCCCTCGGGCCTTGCTCATGAAACTTGTTCAGAATGCAAATGAGGGCTTATTCTTAATCATAAGTTATTTGATTGTAGTTGTAATTGTTCAGCTATAATACTAACTAGCCAACCATAATTGTGCCTATTCAGCGAAAATTGTGATTAATTGATTACAATTGTAGACAAACCAGATTAGTACTTAGTGGATTGTTACGGAACTATTCCAATTAGGGCTGACGTCATTATCCACATCAGCCTTAACCATACGTCTGACAAGAAGCCTAAATGTCCCATTAACGGGATGGCTCTACCATAACTACACGCCCTTTGGTAGTCTGTTGCACCATCTTCAATGACCTTCTATCTTCTTCACCACTTGTAGTATAAATATTAAGACTTCAATTAATTCTAGCATTTGCTTGCCAAAATGAATTCCTAATGTAATGATCCAAAACTTTTTGTTTAATAATTTTTGAATATTCTAATAATATTTTGAAATTTTATTTGGAGGTATGAAATTTTTGTTTAAATTATTATGGCATAGTAATGTTTAATGTTTATTTGTATATACATATATAACATGTGCATATGGATATATATATTGTATACGTCTTATTGGTAGAAGAAAGAAGAGATAATGTCTCTGGGGGAGGCAAAGAGTTGGCAACTAGCGTTAGTGTATGTGGGAGTTTAGAAGATAATTGATGGAACGAATTTATGGGGTGCATAAACCAAAATGAAGGGGGAGACTTTTGGATTGTGAATAAAAACCCCTCCTCATCCTTATCTTTTCTCTTTTTGAATTCATCCATAAACTTCTCTCCTACACTTTCTTTTGTTGGAAAGTTCTATATTTGGTATTAGGATTAATAGAGTTGTAAATATAGACGATTGAGTCAATGCCTAATCAAGGGAATTAGTTAGGGTGATTCATTGTGATTGATTTCATTGTGATTGATTGTGTACAGTTACACTTTCCTAGTTTAACTTTCTTGTATTTCTATTTAAACAGAGAATGTAAACCTACTGATTGAAGGTAATACATACAGTTTTTTTCCTTTTCTCATATTCTCACATTTGGTATCAGAGTATTCCCAATCCCTTTAAGCTGAAAAGAAGAAACCCTAACCCTAGCCATCTCCCACCATGTCTGCTGTTATGCCTAGGTCCCAGCCAAACTCTTTTGAAACTCAAGATTCTACCAACAGGTCCAATAATTCTCATGCTCCTACTTCAGATTCTCACTTTATCCAAATTACTACCATACGGCTGAATGGAGAAAATTTTCTGTGCTGGTCTCAGGAGTGTGTATGTATATCCATAGGAGAGGAAAAATTGGCTACTTGACAGGAGAAAAAACGGAACCTCCGTTTGAGGATCCAACCTATCCCACCTAGGATGCTGAGAATTCAATGGTGATAACCTGGTTGGTGAACTCTATGGAGGAGGATATTGGCTCCAACTATATGTGTTATTATACTGCTAAGGAGCTTTAGGACAACATCAATTAAATGTACTCAGATTTGGGAAACCAGTCTCAAGTGTATGAATTAACACTGAAACTTGGAGAAATCCGCCAAGGTGATGATAGTGTTAACAAATATTTTAATTCTATAAAACGCCTATGGCAAGATTTAGCTTTATTCAACAATTATGAGTGGAAATCTACGGACGATTGCAACCACTATAAGAAAAAAGTAGAGGATAACCATATTTTTAAATTCTTTATTGGACTTAATGTTGAATTTGATGAGGTTAGGGGTAGGATAATTGGCAAACAGTCCCTTCCATCTATTAGAGAAGTTTTTTCTGAAGTTTCTCGTGAGGAAAGCCGTTGTCTTGGTAAGAAAACTTTTGGCAACACTGTTGAAAATTCTACGCTTGCTGCCAAAACTAGTGCTGCCCGAACCAATCAAAGGAAACCTGAAGAGAAACCTATTGTGTGGTGTGATCATTGTAACAAACCTCGACACACCTATGAAACTTGCTGGAAGATCCATGGTAAACCAATGAATTGAAAGGCAAACATGAAGGCAGATTTTTTCGCTTTGCCACTGCACAGAGAGCAGAAGCTGTCCCATTTAGCGAAGAACAAGTGGATCATATTCTAAAGCTGCTAAAATCTAATTTTGGATTATCGAGTACTCTTAATGCTTTTCTTGTGCAAATAGGTAGTGATTTAAATGCTCTAGTTGTCCATTCTATTTCATATTCCACTCTTTGGATTATAGATTCAGGAGCCTCTGATCATGTGATAAATCTTTCTCATTTGTTTCACACTTATCGTCCTTGTTTTGGTTATGAAAAAATCCATATAGTAGATGGTTCATATTCCCCAATTGCTGGCAAAGGTTTGATAAATTTATCTGGAACTTTGTCACTTAAATCTGTCCTTCATGTACCTAAACTTACATATAATCTACTATCTGTCAGTAAATTGTCCAAAAATTCTAATTGTTGTGTAACTTTCTTTGACTCTCATTGTGTGTTTCAAGACTATAAATCAGGGAGGATGATTAGCAGTGCTAAGATGATAGACAGTCTCTACTATTTTGAAGATGAAAACTCCAAGAATAACGAGGCTCAAAGTTTAAGTAGTATCAATTCTATTCCTATTAAGGATAAAATAATGCTTTGGCACTATAGGCTAGGGTACCCTAGTTTTTCCTATCTTAAAAAATTGTTTCCTACATTATTTGAAGGATTAGATTGTTCAAAGTTCCATTGTGAACACTGCATTTTATCAAAAAGTCATAAAACGATTGATCATTCAAGACCTTATTAACCTTCGAGACCATTTTATTTGATTAATAGTGATGTTTTGGGGTTCTTCAAGGATCAACACATTTTCAGGAAAGAAATGATTTATAACTTTTATTGATGACCACACTCGTCTATGTTGGGTTTATTTGATAAGTGAAAAATCTGAGGTTGAGAACTTGTTCAAAAATTTTTATACAATGGTTGAAACTCAATTTCAAAAGCAAATTGGAATTCTTCATACTGATTATGGTACTAAGTGTTTTAATAAAATTCTTGGAACTTTCTTAAACAAAAAGGGTATTTATCACCAATCTACTTATGTTGATACACCTCAACAAAATGGTATAGTTGAGTAGAAAAAAAAAATATTTATTGGAAGTATCTCGTGCCATTATGTTTTCAATGAATGTTTCCTAAATTTCTTTGGGGAGAAGTGGTTTTAACAGCATCTTATTTAATTAACAGGATGCCGACTCGTGTTCTTAACTATATTACACCTTTTAAGTGTCTTAAAATTTTTTTTCCTGAGACTCATGTTTATTCAAATCTCCCCCTAAAAGTCTTTCGTTGTACTGCTTATGTTCACTTACCTAGTAAGGGACGATCAAAATTGGATCCAAGGGCTGAAAAATGTTCTTCATCGGATATGCTCCAAATAAAAAGGGGTACAAATGTTTTAATCCAAAAACCAGAAAAACCTTGGTCATTATAGATGTTTCGTTTCTTGAGCATCAACCTTATTTTCAGAAAAATTTACTTCGGGGGGAGAAACAAAGTGAAGAAAATTTTTGGGATATTATTTCTGTACCTAAAACTATGAACCCTGAGACTATTGTGTCCAATAAAAAAACTGTTTTTGATGATAAGAACACCATTATTCCTAATACCATTTTACCAAGCATTATTGAGTCTTCGACAGGGGGAGAAATACTACCAAAAAATCCTAAGGGATGTGAATTTGAGTTTAAGGTTTATACTATGAGGAATATTCATCAAAAGAATAGAGAGCCTATTATCCCCTTGGCACAAAGTCAATCAGATGCCCCAAGTAATAAGCCTGTAAACACTTTAAGTACTCTAGATTCTTCTCAACCTAATAATTCTTCTTCTTTGCCCACTACTTCATACGAATTTGATGAAGAAAAATACTGTGGTCTTGATATTCCTATAGCAATTAGAAAAGGGACCCGTTCTTGCACCAATCACCCGATTGCAAAATATTCATCCTATGATAAACTCTCTCAAAGTCACAAGTCATTTACATCAAAAATCTCTAATCTGTTTGTTCTAAGAAATATTTAGGAAGCACTTGATGATCCAAAGTGCAAATTAGTAGTAATGAAAGAGATGAATGCTTTCCAAAAAAAAGGGTACATGGGAGACTGTAGATTTACCCAGAGACCAAAAGATAGTTGGGTGTAAATGGCTATTTATAGTGAAATGCAAGGCTGATGGAAGTATAGAGAGATAGAAAGTGAAACTTGTAGCTAAGGGATTTACCCAAATTTATGGTATTGATTACTAAGAAACTTTCGCTCCGGTAGCCAAAATTAACTTTATCCGAGTTTTATTGTCCCTTGCAGTTAATTTCAACTGGTCCTTGCACCAACTAGATGTGAAGAATGCTTTTCTTAATGGTGATTTGGAAGAAGAAGTGTTTATGTGTCCACCACCAGGATTTGAAAGGCTTGTTGGCTAAGATAAAGTTTGCAAACTCAAGAAGTCCCTATATGGTCTCAAACAGTCTCCAAGAGTATAGTTTGAACGTTTTGGAAAGGCCGTAAAGAGCTATGGATATCATCAAAGCCAAGCAGAAGATACTATGTTTTATAAACATTCTGAGAAAGAAATGATTGCAATCTTAATTGTTTATGTGGATGACATAATTTTGACAGGTGATGATCATGAACAACTAGCAAAGTTGAAGAAAAGACTAGCAGAAGATTTTGAGATTAAAGACTTGGGAACATTAAAATATTTTCTTGGCATGGAATTTGCAAGATCAAGAGAAGGTTTTTTCGTAAACCAAAGGAAATATATTCTTGATTTACTTGGCGAGACAGGACTCCTTGGATGCAAAGCTACTGAGACTCCAGTTGAAGCCAACCTAAAACTCAATCCTACTAAAAATGAAGATGTGATTGAAAGGGAGAAGTTTCAGTGATTGGTGGTAAAATTAATATATTTGTCACAAACTCGTCTTGATATAGCATTCGCCGTAAGTATGGTAAGCCAGTTCATGCATTCACCTAGACAAGAACACTTTGATGTTGCCTACAGAATATTAAGATACCTAAAGAGAACACCTGGAAGAGGTCTGATGTTTAAAAAGTGTGATAATATGCAAATTGAAATCTATATAGATACCGATTGTGCAAGAAGCATTTCTGACAGACGATCAACATCAGGATGTTGTGCATTTGTTGGAGGAAATCTTATCACTTAGAGAAGTAAAAAACAAAGTGTTGTAGCATGAAGTAGCGTTAAGGCTGAGTTTAGATCTCTTGCTCATGGGATTTATGAGATGATGTGGATCTCGAGGTTCTTAGAAGACCTGAAGATCTCAGTTTCACTTCCCATGAAAGTTTACTACAACAACAAGGCTGTCATTTCGATTGCTCATAACCCAGTTCTACATGATCAAACTAGGCACATTGAAGTCGACAAACACTTCATCAAAGAGAAGCTTGAGAATGGTCTAATCTGTGTTCCTTATATACCAACTACTCAATAAACAGCCGACATACTTAATTACCAAAGGACTACAGAAGAGACAATTTGATTTCCTAGTAAACAAGCTAGCAATAGAATTACAAGCCAGCTTGAAGCAGAGTGTTGGAAAGTTCTATATTTGGTATTAGGATTAATAGAGTTGTAAATATAGAAGATTGAGTCAATGCCTAATCAAGGGAATTAGTTATGATTGATTGTGTACAGCTATACTTTCCTAGTTTAGCTTTCTTGTATTTCTCTTTAAACAGAGAATGTAAACCTACTGATTGAAGGCAATACTTTTTTTTTCTTCTTCCACTTTGCCTTCTTCCCTGTGAGCTAGAGGGAGAAAGAGAAGGCTTGTGTCAAACCCATTTCTATTTAAAGGAAAAATCGTTAGAAAGCGAGTGAAACCATTGAAAAGTTTGGTAAAAGAATTGCTGGAAGGTGAAGAGTAAAAGGGCCAACTTGAGTTGGTGGTTTTCAAAGTTTATATCTATAATATATACTGACGTACATATTCCAAGGTGGATGGGTTTCTGTTTATAAGATTTTTTTCTTATCATGTTAAGTATATATATCTGTGTGTGCGTGCGCGCATGCTCGAGTGTGAATGTGCCAGAATTCCAATTCATGCTTTGAGTATGATTAATTTAACCTTTGTTTTAAATTTGATAATTTTTGTGATAATATCAAACGTGTTTGTTGGAGATTGTATGAGATGGTGGAAGAGAATATTATGCAATTTGTGTTCATGTTTTAATTATGATAAAACATTTCCATGTAATAAAGTTGAAAATATATATACATATTTTTTTATAAAACCTATGTTGAAAAATTGGTAAAAATGCATTTTAAACCTTCAATGTTCATGTGGGGAGTCTATGAGGTCCTCATTTTCCTTTATAAATTTCTTAAAAAAATTAATTTAAATTATTTTTAGTAGCTGGGCGCTCAAACTGCCTTCAAGCGGATTTCTTAGAATGCATAATTTGAGTACTTTTATATGTAATTTTCTTGTCGAGCTTGATTATTATGTTAAACACTTGCATATATTGAGTAACATAAAACTTAGGCCTAAGAGAACATTATTTCATAAAATTTAATAAATAAGGAATTAACATAAGAAACCGATTTAGGATAAACCTTATGTATAATGTTTGAATACTGTTGATATTATGATTAAGATTGATATTTTATTATTGGGCTCATAAAAGATATTAAAATAGTGGGTACTAGTGCCCAAGGGTTGAAAGCTTTAAACTTGCGCAGGATTGGTTATTATTACCAATAGGCTAGTAATTTATAAAACATGTCATATATTTTATTATTGTATATATGTATTACTGATATTACAAGGCCAATTGCCATAGAGTGGTAAGAGATGTACTTCATACGATTGCAAGACCAGATGCCTAGCATAGAAAGATATATATGACTGGGATTGTGAAACTAGTTGATATAATAGCAAGATATCTATTTTCAGGGACTACAGGACCAAATTTATTCTCAGGTTGAGGCCTGGGGAGTTATTCTGAAGTTTAGTTCTGTGGCCATAGACTAAACTTGTAAAGTACTTGACCAATGATATTGTATTGACATGAATGTGTATATGTAATATAAGGTGAATTAGTAAAGCATGAGATTGAGGGATCATCACTAAGAAACTTTCATATGGAACTGTGTGGTTATATGTTGGGACTGCGGACTATTTTAAGATTGATAAAATAAACTTGAATAAAATAATTTTTTAAGTGCTATTTTCTTAGCATGATGGAAAATATTTTATAAACACTGTTTGAGCACACATGGATCAATGTTCACCCCTCCTACAATTAATTTTGCAAGGATAGATGTGTGTAATAGACCAGTGGGCTAGTATGCCAGTCATAGATAGTTATTATTGGGTTTTATCACTTCAATATAATAATTGTAACAGAATGACTTACAATTTTAGGCCCATTTTTTGTGGCATTAGTAATGTAGCCTTTTGTGGCAGTTTAAGATATTAGAATATTCTAATTATGAATATTGATTTATGAATTCACTTCCGCTTTTATATGGTATGGTTTGTAAGGATGGTCATCTCAGCCAACCCGTCTGAATCCAATCCATTACCCAATCCGAGTATATGTGGAATTTGGATTTTTTTTTTTTTTTGGAGATTGGATCGGATTTGGATTTGGTTTTTTAAAAATAAATTGGATATTAGATTGGATATGAGGATGGGATTGCCTCTGCCCTGATCTGCCCCAAATCCAATATCCAATTCGAATCTGCCCCAATCTACCTCGATCTATCCTTATCTATCCTAAAAAATATCTGAACAACTCCGAATCATTTGGAATCATGATGACAATATTGTCACCATACCATAACAAACAATATTCACATTCATAATATTCTAAGCTTATTAAATTTCGCTATTATTATCATTAAAATGAATATTGATAAATAAATTTAAAACAAAAATTGTCATCATTTTGTATTAATTAGGGCGTGTTTGGGAAAAAAATTATAAATTTAAATTTTTTTAACTTTTGTGCCAATTGAAGTTTAAAAGTTCAATTTATTTTTTCATACGCAAAAATCAAGAAAGCTTAAAAAGGTAAATTTAAAATTTTATAAGGTATATCATTTGGGACTTTACAAAATTTTATAAATCCATATAAAATTTAAATTTTTTACTCACTAAACAAATTATTAAACTGTAATTTTTACAAATTTATATTAATTTATACAATTTCAAACCCCCATTATGAATTGTAAACTCAATTGTTTCCAGAAAAATATCTAGGTACAAATTTTAAAAAATAATTAAAATATTTTATTTGCTATTTTATTTTTCCTATTTTTAGTACAAAAGATTATTGTTTCGTTTATTAACTTCTTTCTTGAACTTTGAATAGTTTATTGTTTCCCCCGTATTTTTAATATTTTCAGCTAAAATATATTTTTAAACTTTTCAATATTGATATTCAAAAGAGTTATCTAGAGAATAGATTTTTCAAATAATTTAGCTAAAATGTTTCATGAAACATTCAATATTGGTTTTTGAGATTTTATGTATCACTTTAGTAAATTATTATTGTGATGATATTATATATTATTTTGATTTTGGAGATGAATTATTTGGTTGTAATAGCTTGGATACAACTTAAGGGTAGATTCGAAGGTAAACAAATGGTTTGGACTTTGGGATATCCGTGGATACATCCGTTCTTCATTTGGAGCAGGGATAGAGGTTCAAAAAATATCTATTTGAAGTTTAGGGTAAATTTGTAGGTAGGCAGAAGATTTAAAGTTTGGATTTGGATAATGTCATATCCGCTTCCAATCTATCTCGTTGCCATCCTACTGGTTTGGATGGTTTGATAAATTATTAAGGGTTTGGTCCTCACGTTCTCGGGTGGTAGAATTCAAGGCGTGAATTATTTTCTCTACGTCTTTCTCTCGTGAATTCACTTTGCTATTCTATTCCTGCTAAAACTAGTGCCGATCAAGTCCTTGCTTGCCAATTCTACGTTCGGTGAGTTTCTTTTCAGTCTCCGTCTTTCTTCTTTATCTTTTCAATTTTCTTTCTTGAAAGGGCAAGTTCCTCAATGGCCTGAGGAAAATAGGGGTGCTAGATGAGTTCAAGGCCAAATACGACATCCTTGACACTGTTAGGTTGGCCTTTCCTGAGCTTGACGATGACTCTATTGTTGAAATCAGGGGTTCGAAATGGACTAGATGGCCAATAGTGGTGACAATAGATTACGGGATTAGATTCCCATTCCATCCACTTTTTTCATATGTTATTTCTACAGTTTACCTTAACCCTAACCGGCTTATCCCTAATTTCTGTTAGATTCTGATAGGGCCAATGGAGTTACCTGCTCGACATCAACTTGGCTATCTGGAGATATTTCACTACTACTTTGATCAACATTGATTAGCACATAATATTATACATTTATCTACCTTTTTAATGTACTAATTGCATAAAATTCTTTACTTAAAATTTAATTTCGCTGCATATTTTCTCATACACCTATGTTTTATGTTGATTGTAATTTTTAGAAATTAAACCTAGGCAATTGGAGGCTTAATCAACATAAAAATGCAAGTGAAAAAGTCTTATATGAATGACAGGCAAAAAGAGAAAAGTAAGAGTGGGAAAGAGTTTTAAAAGGATGAAGAAATGATGTATTAAGGGTTTGGTGTGAACTAAGGTTCAAATAACGAAAAGATAGAAGATCAAAAAGTCAAAAAAATTGTCTAAGGCATGAAATGGTTTGAACCACCCCTTGTTCACACCTTGGTCTGAACAATATTGGGCAAAGCAACATTCAAGCTTCAAATGTATCTAACTACCCTTTGTTTGCACCTTGGTTCAAACAACAGAGAGTAGCTCAACTTCAAACTTTGAAAACTATTTAGGTATAGAAGAATGGTTCAAATTGAGTTTTTGTAGAATATTTCGTAATTTTTTTCGTTATTTTTAAGGGCTTTTTGGTCATTCCAATAATTAGATGGTGCTATAAATAGAGGATAATTGCTAAGAGAGAATATACATTAAAGATTAGGAATTATATAGATATAGTAAAGTAGAGATATAGTTGTAAAGAGAGAATTTAGATCTTCATCGGTAGGATAGACAATTTCATTTTCCTTTGAATTCATCTTATAAACATATTTCAATTCTATACAAATTTGAGTTTCTCTTCTACAATGATCGAATGGTCTTGATTCTTGGATCCAAATCAAGGATAGTAGTGGATCTATATGAATTTCCAAGGTGCTTTGAGTTTCAATGTTTGATTTTCTTAAGAATTCTCTTTGAATGATGATTGAATTATTTGGATCTACTAAAATTGTTAATTGTTTACTCTAGATCTAAACTTGTTTATATAACTTATATAGATTATACAATAGTTGCTAATTAGAATTCTCTTACACTTTCTTGAGAACTTGTATGTGGATTGTTAATATATAACTTACATGTACTTTTTATAAGCTATACACTCTAAGTGTTTGATTTAGGTTTTCAATGACATGAACTAAATATTGTAACCAAATCATTTAATCATTATTCTAAATTGTGCTTCAACGTTCAATTTCCTTTGGATTTGTAATGAATGACGATTAGTTTGTTTGAATTCTTGGAAATCACTAGTTAATATTTCTTGATTAACTCTTAATTGTATATTTCATGTACATTATATGTTAGTTACTTAGTTGGAATTTTCATGCCTGATCTTAAGGATTTTGTATGTGGACTGCCACTTAAAACTCTTATGTATACTATATGGGTTATTGCATTCTAAGTGTCTAATCTAGAGAGTCAACTAAGTGAACTTGATTTTACAATTAAATTGATTAGTCATTGTTCTCCTTAAAAATCCATAGAAATCACTACTTGAATTAGTTTGATCTAAGATCATTTTATAGTTATTTTTAGTTTTATTAAATTTTACTTTACAATTTTCAAGTTAGATTTAACTGTCACTTTCTAAGTGTTTGACAAAATGCATAAGTAGGTTACATTTTCAAAATTCAACTCTATTTCTTTGATTTTTATCATGTGACACCTACTAATTGAGAAAAGAAGAATTGTGAGTTCACTACGCCTCTTCTCGTGGGTACGACTGGTATTTCACCATTTATAAATTTAAATTACTATAACTGACCATTTTGCATTAGGGATACATCTGCTCTCATACATTAAGATAACACAAGCCAAAACCAAACACTATAGATACTATATGAAGTGTAGGCTTAGGGACAACTTAGTAAGATTATGTAGGATGTTAGCATACTAGTTAATGGAGAATGGTAGTTTTTGCCAAGCAAGCTGAGACAGTTTGGGGTGGTTAACTGGATGGGACCTGTAGGTTGTTTTCTTTCCTTGAATTTTGTTTTGATTTCTTTTCTTTTATTTTCTTTTCTGGTTTGATTGGACTTCTCATTTTTTTGCAGATAACGACTTCAACAAATGGTTTGAGAAACCTTAGATAGTTGAAATCAACAAGGTAACTGAGGTCCTCAACTACATAGGGCCAAACTACCTTAAGGGCCTTGGTTAGTTAGCTGTTGTTCTGATCAGGTATCAACCAACACATAAACAATACACTATCATTCCACTAAAGCTAAGGGAGCTCGACATCAACCAGACCCTCTATTTGATCAAACTCCCCTTTGAGGTTGTGGAGGAGGTCACGGTAGCTATCCCTCAGGCAAAAATGTATACTTCTACAAGCTCCTCTGGTTAAACCCATGTGGCATGGGTCAATGTCAGCTCACCTTTTTTTTTCGAAGACATTTCGATCGACCTCAAGGGTATTCCCCTCTTCACCTTCACTGATCAAGACTTCGATGACATGAAACTAGGAGATCTATTTCTAAGTTGAAAATACTTGCCTAAGAATGGTAAAGAATCAACCTAGGGGCAAGTTTCAATTCGTCCGCAGCTGCTCAGCCGCGAAACTCAGTAGCTAAGTTTGTTCCTGTGGCTCCTCCTCCTCCTCCACCACTAAAGAAAAGTAAGGAGACTAGAACCTCCACCTTCGAGCCCCAGCGTAGCAAGAATGACTTCGTGGTTAAACCCATGGTGAACAGACATCCAGTAACAAAGCAACAGTTTGCTTGGTAGGACATTAGTGTCGCTATGGCCATGGCTCAGCTTTCAATACTCCCTCTTAATAAGGAGACCTTTTTGGCATGAAAGATCGTGCCTCGATCAAGTATAGATTACAACATACTCTCACTATAAGTATTCACGCTTAGTATGTTGTTTTAAGTCTTTTTCTTTTTACTGACTTGATTCATTTTTACGTTGACAAGGACTTTAGTGCCTCTGTGATGTTGCTTACCATCTAGGCAAGGCAATCAACCTCAACAAGACACTAAAAAGTCTAGAGTGAGCTCAAAGAGCTCGATTAAAAAAGATCGAGGAAAATATTAGAGACGTTTGTGCTCAAATCAAAGAGCTTACTCACGAGAGGGATATTACTACTAAGGCTGCTTGGCTAGAGGAGGTTGAGGTTGAGCTAGAGATAACCAAAGGGAAGGTCGCTGAGCTTGGAGGCAAAAATGGAACAAGCTCAGGAGGAGGGCTATAGTGAAGTTAGCAACAACTATAAGTTGCAGGTGGCTCTCGGTGGTAATATGTTTTTTAGAGATAGATGGTTTATTGCCTTGAAGAAGATTGGCACGCCCGAGTACTCTGCACTCTTTACCTCCATCCCATGGCCAATTAACAACTCAGACTTAATTCCAAACTTGCACCCCACCATCATCCAAGACACTCCTTTGGCAACTGTTGATGGAAATTAGCCCGAGGCTTCTGATGGTGGTGAAGATCTACCTCCTACCAACAAGTCAAACCCTGTTGATGGAGTCAGACTTCTTTTTTTTTTCTTTTTGTTTCACTGATAATGCATACACTATATACGAATGTACTGCTGAAAGAAAACTAATTTGAGAAATACAGTATAATGAGAAAATGCGATATGAAACCGCGGTCGTTCCAAAGTGAAAATGTCATCTCATATGAGGATTCTTCCTTGGACCAATTTAACAACGGCCATCAGAGGTAGCGATCAATTGAACAAACGCTATTTCAAATGGCGAGTCCACTTAAACAAAATCAATCAAATCGTGAGACTCAAACAAGTCATGCAGCAATGGAAGAGCATGAGCCTCAGTATGTTTTTGTATATATATACATATATTGATTAAAACGATTTATTTCACTTTCTTGGGATTCTTTAATATTTGCATTACATTTGTTTTTAAAAATAATTTTTAACTAATTTAATGCTATATATTGGACATAATAGTAATTTTTAAATAGATTCTACTAATCTATTTGTTCAAATTTACATAAAAGGACGATGATCACCCACAATAATTATCCAATCAACTATATAAACAAATATATATATCACCACAAATAAAAATAAGGTAAAAAAGAAAAAGAAAATAAAATTTAGCAATCATGATTGAAATCTAAAAATTAAAAATGTTATCATCAGTATCAATTTATACAATTTCTTTTTGTTAGTCATCATTATCACCTTGTGTTCCCAAAATCCCCACCAAAATAAAATTAAAAAATAAAAAGAAAAATGAACATCATCTCATTGAAAAACCTCAACACTCGGTGATCATTTAATGGGAGCTTGAGGGTTTAAGGATGGTTTGAAAAAAAAAAAAAAAGAAAAACAAAAACAAAACCATTCATTAATCATAATACATGACCCTAATCCTAGAGCTAGCATTGGGCAATGTAAATCAAACCCTCGTTTTTTGGACCAAACGTATGAATCCATGGCAACGAACATTGGCTGCGTCTTTGTAAGACTCAGAACTCATCTCAAAAAATAGCCAGAAGAACTCATCAAGCCCCAAAACCCCATACCTCTACTCATCTCTCTCCAGAAACTCCAAAACACCCTCGAAGAAATTGACTTCGCAAGGGAAGACTAGGCCGCCATTGATATGGAACCTGAACTCCTCCACCACCTGGTTGAGGAGAATGACAAAAACTGGTAGGTTGAGGAACTGAGTGGGGATGACGAAACGGCGCCATTTGATTTCGACGTAGACCACGAGAAATTCGGAAAGGGTGAGTCGTCGACCTCCTTTCTCACCACTTGATCTGAAGTCGAATTCGGAACTAGGAGAGTCGTCGTCAAAATAGGAGAGGACCAACTGGCGCTTGAGGCTTATGTTCTTCCATCGCTGCATGACTTGTTTGAGTCTCACGATTTGATTGATTTTGTTCAAGGGGACTCGCCATTTGGAATGGCGTTTGTTCAGTTGATAATGAATTCGCTACCTCAGATGGCGGTTATTGAATTGGTCTGAGGAAGAATCGCCATATGAGGGAACGACCGCGGTTTCATACTGTGTTTTCTCATTAACCATATTCCCCGAATTAGTTTTCTTTCAGCACGACATCCGTGTATAGTGTATGCATTATCAGTGAAACAAAAAAAAAAAAAAGGTCATCGTCAATTAGCCTTCAGCGACCTAATTTAAAAGGGCCACAATTTATATTTTTTCCCCTAAAAATAAATTATTTCATTCGTCAAATTTTTTTTTTTGGAAGTGTATTAATTTATTTTTGACATGTTGTAATTGGAATTCCATCAAAATATGTCTACTTTTTTGAAAAAAAAAAAAAAACACATACCCAAACAAATATCGGGAAAAAAAAAAGTTACCAACCAACCTATTGTATAGGCAAAAAAGGAAAAAATTAAGTTAGCTATATAGCACGCAGGCATATATATTTTTTTTTAAAGTGAAATCATACTAAGTATTACAAGGCAATCAAATACTAAAACCATTGAACAATTAAATACTAGGTCTTAATTAATTGTGAAAAAAATTAAGAAATACACTTTCACTTATAACTTGTTGCAGTCCTGAAAACAACACTACGCACTGTGCTTGAGATTGAACGTGAATTTTTATTTTTCTTTCGAGAAGAACGTGAAAAGTTAAAAATACAAAATAATGATTAAAAATGAGAAAATTGGTGAAAAATGTAACTTATTTAAAATAAGAACATTTTTTTACCCGTATTGGAAATTTAATACTTTTTTAAGTTTTTTTTTTTCTTTTTTGCTTTTTGTAATGTGAATAACATGCATGCCTAAAACTTACCAAATTAAAATTTGACTAAAAAAAAATGTTAAATAAGATGAAAAGATTGTTAGAAAAAAATCAACTAATTATTTGAAATAAGTCTAAAAGGTGAAAATTGAATTGGAACCTCACCATTGGCCTGAATTTCTACAGAATGCATTTTGATCCAACGGGTATATAACTCGATCGAGCAGGATTCAGGAAACCTAAATCTGACAGCAACATTGGTTGAGTTATTTTGTTTCAACGTGTCGAACTTGGCGGCCAACTTTAATTTATAATACATTTTCTTTCACTTGAAAAGAAACACAAGCATATATATGATACATACATATATATATATATATATATATATATGGGCATTTGTCTCACTTGGAAAGAAGCATATACAGTTCTAAAACCCCATCGGGAGAGCAATCTTTACGTGGGGTTTATTTGACAAAATTATCAGTTTTTAGTTTTATTTTTAATTTTTTGTTTTTAGTTTTGATTTTTGTAATAGAACAATAAAAATAAAAACAAAAACAAAAACTTGAAAGTCTTTTGATAATTATAGCTGTTAGTTGGTAGTATAGTTGTTAATTAATTAAATTTAATTATTTTAATTATATTATTTGTTAAAAATAATTCAATTCAATAAAAATAAAATATATTAAACATAATTTATTACATTATTTATAAAAATAATTTAATAAAATATATTTTATGTTAGTTAAATAAATAAATTAAATTAAATAATTTAATTAACTTAAATTAATTAGATTTAATTAATTTAATTTAATTTAATCATTTTAATTATATTTTTATTAAAAATAATTTAATTCAATAACTAAAGTATATTAAATATAATTTAATTATATTATTCATTAAAAAATTTAATAAAATATTTTTTATATTAGTTTAATTACTTAAATTTAATTATAATTAATTTAATGTAGTGATTATTAATTATTAATTACATTATATTTAACATATAATTTATTATATTAAATTAATTATTGATAAAATTAATTAGCTATTAATTAAATTTAATTATTTTAATTATTTTTTATTAAAAATAATTTAATTCAATAAATAAAATATATTAAATAGAATGTAATTATATTATTTATGAAAAATAATTTAATATAATATTTTTATATTAATTTAATTACTTAAATTTAATTATAATTAACTTAAGTTAGTTAATTATTGATTATTAATTAAATTATATCTAGCATATAACTTAATATATATTAAATTAATTATTGATTAAACTATAATACCTTGCTCCTTGGTTCACAAATGCGAGTTGATATTATAGAACAAATAAAAACACTAAAAAATATATTAAATATATATACATATATAGATGCATGTACGAATAAAATTTTAACAATACACACACGGGGACAAAAACACGCACATATTTGAAACACATAACTCAAAAAACTAATTAAATGAATATCTCTTAAGTAGCCTCATGACAAAAGTTTTAGGGCATTATAAGAGGGGGTTTTTGGAGGCCGGTCACAATTTATAGACTTTTAAAGATTTAAGTCATACCCTTAAAAATTGTTTGTGAATAAGTCATATTTGCAACGAAAAGACAAAAAAGGACCTCGCGCATATTTCACTCAGAAAACCTGTTATTTGAAAACTCCCTGTTTTATCGGAAACGTTCCGCGACTTTCCAACTTCTTCACAAATCATCTGAAAACTAATCAAAGCTTCTTCCAAATAAAGCCTCAATTGATCCCTAACTTTTTGCCGAGCAAATCCACACATTACAGTCCTTCGCAATAATCAGGTATTATATTCGATTAAAGGTACTCTTTAGGGTTTTTCCATAAAACACATATCGAGGGTTTGAATATTTATTGTGTGGTACTGTTTAGGGTTTTCGATTATCTTTCTAATAACAGGTTTTGTGGTACTATATTATGTATTTAGTTTCTCCTAAAACGTATAATCGTTGCTATTTTTACAATAGCCTAATATGAAACAATACAACAGACATGTGGTACTGTCATACATGCGGTACTGTCGGTCATTCTTTTGATATTTGCAACTATTTTTGTGTTTAAATGTGAAGTTTGCATTATATAGAGTCATGCGGTACTGTTTTTTGCATCATTGAGTCATGCGAGCATGCATCCTTAAAAAAAACAGTACCGCAGACTATGGTACTGTCATACATGCGGTACTGTCTCTCATTCTTTTGATATGTGAGCCATTTTTGTGTTTAAATATGATGTTTGCATGATAGAGTCATGCGGTACTGTTTTTGAACGAGCATGCATCCTTAAAAAAACCAGTACCGCAGACATGTGATACTTTCATACATGCGGTACTGTCTCTCATTCTTTTGATATGTGAGCCATTTTTGTGTTTAAATATGATGTTTGCATGATAGAGTCATGCGGTACTGTTTTTGAACGAGCATGCATCCTTAAAAAAAACAGTACTGCAGACTATGGTATTGTCATACATGCGGTACTATCTCTCATTCTTTTGATATGTGAGCCATTTTTGTGTTTAAATATGATGTTTGCATGATAGAGTCATGCGTTACTGTTTTTGAACGAGCATGCATCCTTAAAAAAAACAGTACCACAGACTATGGTACTGTCAGACATGCGGTACTGTCGGTCATTCTTTTGATATGTGAGCTATTTTTGTGTTTAAATATGATGTTTGCATTATAGAGTCATGCGGTACTGTTTTTGAACGGGCATGCATCATAAAAAATACAGTACCGCAGACTATGGTACTGTCGGACATGCGGTACTGTATGTCATTTCATTGTTGTATGATTCTTTTCTTTGTTTAATGGTGCTTTTTGCATGATATAATCATTCGGTACTGTTTTTGCGAAGCAAGCATATTTTGTGAGATAGTACTGAATGATGTGGTACTGTCAGACATGCGGTACTATCGTAGAAGTGGTACTGTATCTAGATGAATTTGCATTCTCTAACAGAAAACAAATGTTACGAATTACAGGTATTGCAATCACGCTCATACAAAATCAAACATGGTGAACATCCAGTACCGTTCGAACCTAATCTCAGTCATTAATGAAGTTGAAACCATCAACTTGACAAAAGCACACCATGTATATCTTAAACATTCTCCATTTTGGAAGCTCATCCTCACTATTTTAAACTGTGAAATTAACAAAGATCACTCGAGGAAAAGCGATGTTGATGTGGAAACAATCATCAAAACATTTGACCCACAGTCCAAAGCTTTCAACTTAGGTGGAATAAAGCTTCGCATCAGAGAGAAAGAGTTGCGAACAATGTTTGCAATAGAAGATGGTGAACAACTGATAGACAGTGTCAAAAAAATCGCAAGGCCAGGCACTGAATTCGTCTCTCGTAGATTCTCTGGGTTGCGACGAATTAAGAAACAGAACATATCTCATGCTTTGCGGCAGGCTGCTGAAGAGCAAACACGCATTGGCAGAGAAGATGTTGCAAGACTTTTGACACTCTTCTGTTTGGCAATGTTGTTTGTCCCTAACAAAGGACATTCATTGTCATGGCACTACACAACATTGGTTGAAAATTTGGATCAAATCCGCCAATACAACTGGAGTGCGCATATACTGGAATTCTTGGAGAACAGTTTGTGCTCGGATTCTAGGAACAAAGGTGTTGCAGGCTGTGTCATGATGTTGCCGGTAACCTTTTCATATCATATTCTATATTATATGTTGGTACTGTCTTATGAACTTCATTCAACTAATCAGCCCTAGCAAATGATGCAGTACTGGATCTGTGAGCACACCACTCTGGTCCAACAAGTACAGAAGAGTGCAACACCTAGATGTCTAGTCTAGGATCTCAAGCCATTGTCCAATGCATTGAAAAAAATAAATCTCAAAAAGTTGAATAAAAATCAGGTACTATTTCTGATAAAATAAATCATGTTTGCATGCTTAGAATATTCGGTACTATTTTTCCAATAGAATTCATCTTATACAAAAAACAGTACCGCATACATGTGGTACTGTCATCCGTGCATTAGGTACTGTGTTTCAAAGAGCATGCATTCTTAACAAAACAGCACCGCAGACATGTGGTACTGTCAGCTATTCTTTGCATTTGTGACCTCTCTTTTTTTTTCATGTATGCGGTACTGTTTTGTTGTGTTTCATGATACTGTTTGAATGCTATATACATTCGGTACTGTTTTTGAACGAGCATGCATCCTTAAAAAAAACAGTACCGCATACATTTGGTACTATCATCCGTGTGGTACTGTCAGCTATTATTTGTATTTGTCACCTCTTTTTGTGTTTCATGATACTGTTTGCATCTGATAAATAAAATCATTCTAGATTCAACAATGTATTCATGGACATACTAATGAATTCTATAATTGATGAACAAAATATCAGGTAATTGTACCTGATCTTGATGATGATGATGAGGAGGATGACGAGGAAGAGGAGGATGGACAACAACAATATGATGATAATAATGATGATGATGATGATGATGATGATGATGATGATAATGATGATGATGAAAGGACATAAACAGATGAATACATCATTGCGTCAGAAAAAACCAGTGATGATGAATTAGTAATTTCTGACATTCTTCAAAAACTGAAGACAAATATAGTTCATTTGAACAAAACAACCGAAAGCGAGCGAAAACAAGAGGCGTCTTGTACTCCTGAACTCGATCAATCTGGTACTGTTCCCTCTGCTATAGCTGAAATTCTTCCAGAAACAGTACCAGAATCTGATGAAGGCACCTTACCAGACAAAATAACAGCAAAAGTCCCAGAACAAGATGCACCAGAACAAGAGGAACCAGAACAAGAGGCAAGACAGGCTGCCTCAGCCGAAACAGTACCAGTTCAGCAAAATAATGATCCAGTTGCTTCAATTTTATCATTTTTGAACCGTGAACAAATAGAAGAGTTGGAGCAACAGGTCAAGGAAAAAGATGATAAAATTGCTGAATTGGAGAAGCAAATAGCAAAAAAAGATGAAATTCTGACAAAGTTGTTCGTTGAAAATGAAAATCTCAACCTGCAAAACACAAACCTAAAGGAAGAACTTGATAATGTGAATACAGTTGTTGAATTATTAAGGTCTGAACTTGTCGAATCTAGCGTCCACCAGGTAACGCAGAAACATGCAGCAACTAGAAGGCCAAAGAAGTCGGATACCAATGAAAAACAAACTCCAGCTGCAAACAAACCACCTTCAATGTACAAGAGGCTCAAGGACAAAACACGCCAAAAGAAAAGAGATCCTGAGTTCACATACAGTGGTAAAAAGAAGGTTGCCAAAAAATAAAAGGCAGACACTGCGGCAGTTGCCCTGATACTGTTTTTCAACTAGCATTCATCTGGTACTGTTTGCATACTATAATCGTTTGGTACTATTTTTCAACTAACATTCATCTGGTACTGTTTGCATACTGTTATCGTTTGGTACTGTTTTTCAAATAGCATTCATCTTATACATAAAAACAGTACCGCATACATGCGGTACTGTCATCCGTATGGTACTGTCAGCCATGCGATGGATATGAGACTTCTTTTTTATTTTCATATTACTGTTGGCATACTACAATCATTCGGTACTGTTTTTGCGAGAGCATGCATCTTAGGGGAAACAGTACCGCAAGCATGTGGTATATGACAACATGCATTTTTTATTGTTGCAGACATTTGTGGTATTTGAGAGACATCATGCAGCTCGAGACACTCATATTGATCAAAAGCTGAAACTATCTAATACATACAGACTACTTGTATTCCCTTTGAATACAAGTGGAACGAGAATTCCTGCTGATCCCAACCATTAGACCCTTTTGGTATTGGATAGAGACACGTGGACATGGACACATTATAATTCCATGAAACCACGTAGAGCAAATTCCAAAGATTTGTATCTTGAGGATACAAGGAAAGTGGTAAGATTCTGTGTGTAAATTTTATACATAATTTCATTGGTACTCTTTTCTACTATTTACAACAGTACCGGTGCTGTTTATTAAAACTCATACTGTCTCCAAATTTGTCATATTGTATCAGAAAGAGTATGTGGAATTGAAACTTAAAGACCAATACCTCAATGATCCAATAACAAAAAACATTTAACATACCAGCATGGAATTCGAATACCCAATTGTTTCTGCAGCAAATTGCCCACAATAAGGATCTACAACGTAAGCCACACCCTTTTTTATTCATGCAAATTGTTGAACACCTATAACTAAATTCTTACAATCTATAACATCTTGTGTGCAGTGTTGACTGTGGGCCAATGGTGTACTACGTAATGCAATGCATATCAAATGACGAGCCACTTGAGCCGATGCTTTCAGAAGAAGCTGTACAAGCTTACAGAGCAAAGATGCTATCACAATTTCTGTCCATTAGTGATGTACAAACATTGTGATTGTAATTAAAACAGTATTAGTG
Organism: Vitellaria paradoxa; assembly: GCA_019916065.1. NCBI lineage: Eukaryota > Viridiplantae > Streptophyta > Magnoliopsida > Ericales > Sapotaceae > Vitellaria > Vitellaria paradoxa. The sequence goes on along the minus strand of CM034239.1, from coordinate 34,362,521 downwards.
CACATTCTGTTTCTTTTTAACAACATACTTGTATATTCAATATTTTTTTCCTGTAAATTGAATGATACAGTTTATGCTAATACAAATAGTCAATGTTCAGTTAATGGTACTATTTGTGCTAACATAAATAGTCATGGTTTTTGCGATTTGTATAATAATTCTTGGGATGTTGATTCTTGTTATGTTGATAGTGCTACAAATAGTGATGACTGATACTCTATTGGAAACAGTACCGGTATTAATATTAACAGTACCGGTACTGTTTGTATGAAGTATCTCAATACCAACGTATTGCAAATGAAGTTTACTTGTGAAAACACTTACAACTATTGTCACCAACAAATTTTTATGTCCTTTAAAATATAAGAATGACAACGGTACTGTCTGCAAATCTAAAATTGAAACACTATTACAAACAGTACCAGTATTAATAAAAACAGTACCGGTACTGTTTTACACCGCTGTCATTCTCAATACCAACATTAAAACGAATATCGCTGAATAAATAACTATCACAAAATGGATTGAAATATACTCATTCTCATTATTAATTCAAAAATAGTACCATAACAAACAAACAATAACAGACTTCTTCACAGCATAATTTTGGGAGAAAAAAAAAACAATTCAACTCAACGGCTCTTTGCAAGTCTTCTTATTATGAGAGCCCATGCGACCACAATGACCACAACGAATTCTTCGTACAAGCTCACCAGTTAATCTAATCCTACGCTTCTTCGGCCTTCTAGCTGGTCTCCGTGTTATTGGAGGTAATATTGAACTATTACAGTCTGCAAACTCTTGGATTATATCTGTTGGTATTGGAACAATCACACCTTCATATGCCAATTTGTAATTATCAACATGAAAGTACTCATCAACAAACTCACTCAAAGGTCTGTTAATCCTCCCAATAACAGCAAATGCATGAGAGCATGGAAAACCAGAAATTTGCCAACCATAACAAAACATGTACAATTCACCAAATCAACAGTTGTTGAAGGATTAGAAAATACTTTATAAATACTATCTGAACACATCTTGATGGTCCGTGTTCTACCAGCATCAACAAGTGCATTAAACTTCTCTTCCATTCTTGGACATAGAACACCATTCCACTTTGTAGCATCGAGCTTTCTTATGGCAAACCATTCCATTAATTTAACCCTTATCTTGTCCACCAAATGTGCCACTGGCATATTTCTTGCATCAAGAATTCATGAGTTAAAAGATTCAATGGCATTTGAAGACATCTCACCATACCTTCTACTACAAGAATACGCATTAGTCCAATTTTGCACAGGCAATCCACTCAAAAAGTTATCCACAATTGCACCCCCTTCCCTCTTCAAAACATCTAACTTCTCTTTAAATGCTGCAACTGTGGGAGCATAGCACACTGACAAAACAAGTTCACAATGTATTCACGGAATCCATTAGATCTGTTACCACGACTAAATTTATCTCTTAAATTGTTCTTCAAATGCTGTAGACAGAAAAAGTGATGACATGTAGGAAACTTAATTGGCAAAGATTCCATCAATCCAGGATTTCTATCGGAAATAATTGTAAAATCTTCAGAGGGGTTCAATATCTCACGCAAATGACCTAGGAACCAAGACCAATTATCGAAATTCTCTGAATCAACAACAGCAAATGCCAATGGGAATAACCCTGCATATGAACATAAAAATAGTACCGAATTAAAAACAGTACCGTATAATAAAACAGTACCGCATAAAACAGTACCACATAAAAATAGTACCGCACAAAAATAGTACCATTCTTTGTATTGCTAGATACATTTGGTATTGTGTTTATACGATACTACATCTTACTAAAAACAGTACCACATAATAAGACAGTACCACATAAAAATAGTATCGCACAAAAACAGTACCGCACAAAAACAGTACCGCATACAAACAGTACCACATAAAAACAGTACCATTCTTTGTATGACTAGATGCATTTGGTACTGTGTTTATACGATACTACATCTTACTAAAAACAGTACCACATAATAAAACAGTACTGCATAAAAACAGTACCGCACAATATTATGAACATTAACATACCATTATTCGCATCCTTGCCAGTAGCTGCCATCAGGATACCCTTGAAACGTGACTTCAAGAAAGTACCATCAATAAAAATGATAGGCCTGCAATATTTGAATCCACGTATACTAGCCCCAAATGATACAAACAACCGTCTAAACCGGTTTATACCGTCATCCACATCTAACACAATATGACTGCCTGGGTTAAGATCCATTACAGCCTTCACATAACAACTTAAGTGATTAAACGAATCAGCATACTCACCATAAATCATGTCTTTAGCTTTTTCTAAAGCACTCCAAGCCTTATCATAGCTAATTTCCATGCCATAGTTGTTTTTAAAAAATATAATAACGTCGACCGACGACATTGAAGGTTTTAATGCTACCTGATCAACAATCAACTTACCCAAAGATTTCCTGCTCATCCTCTTAGATCTATCCCTAATAATTGTCAGACCACAACTGTGAACATTGTTGAATTTCCTTATGTAAAAATTACGATTAACTTTTGATAACGATGCAACAATTGACCACGGACACCCTTCAGCGAACTTTTTTGCACAAATAACTTCGACGCTATCCTTGTTATTCCTCTCATACAAAAATTCAAAACCAACCTCTGTAGCATATCGACAAATTGCATCACGAAACTCATCAACACCTCCTACGAATTCCTGTCCCACTCTCAATATTAATGACGACCAATTAGAACACAACAATGGTTTATCCTTACGGCTTGAAATTGAACTACGATACACATCAACATCACGGTAATCATCATACGAATCTAGACCAGTACCAGCATCACCAATTGGCACACTATTAGAAACAGTACCGGAACTGCTGGAAACAGTACCAGTACTGTTTTGGATCGGTACTGTGTTCAAACCGCCGAAAAAAACATCAATCGATATATAACACAAACCAACCATGCGAGCCAACATCATCATATTTTGAAAATCAACATCGTTTCTCAGAAAACATGAAGAATGTTCATGGATTGAGTAACTAAATGACACATTTTCCAAATTCAAACTCGACCAATTCTCACACACCTTTAACGCAAAATCTGAAAATAACATTTCACAGTTCAAATTGACTACAAAAGTCTCTGTACCAAACTTACATAGCAGCATCAAATTCGAAGACATGACTGACCGAAGTCGTTCACAGTACAAACTCACCCAAATGCGTAATCCAAATCCGTACGTATTCCTTCGACCGACGTTAATCTCACTGCACAAACTCGTGTAATCTGTATCTATTCCTTCGCATATAATCCTTTAACAGACTTTTATCTCACTATATGCTTGTTCACGCGATTTATAAGGAATGAAACAAAAACGAAAAACGTGATTCTCGGTTCCATAATTCTCGGCAACTTCATCTCAATTAATTATAGAAGAAAGGGTATTTAAGTCATATTATAAATTATATTTAAAACAAACTCATGGGACCCACTCAAAAGTGTGACTTAAATACAAAACTTTTCACATTAATGTGACTTAAAAGCAATACTTTTTTTTTTATATGACTAATAACTTTAAAAGATTACAAAGTATGACTTGGATATAATTTTTCGTTATAGCTAATCAAGTTTACTAAATAAGGGACCTTTTGCTACTGTTTTGGCTTTTACTGTGCGCTGCCATATTCGTGAAGATGGAAAGGAGCTAATCTTTGATGGTATCGGAACCCGCACAGGCTATGTCCAAAATGATATCCTTTCATGGACACACTGTAAGCAGCTCAAGTACATGCCATTTGAGGATAAATGCCAGCTACATTACCTAAACTTGTCCTCTCTGCTTCAAAGTTCATACAAAAGAAGAAACTTCAATTTGTGGTTGTACATTAACTCATTGCAATCACCGTTGCCTCATATGTTAACTTTTAGTATTGCTATTATTACTATTATTTTTATTTGACTAAAACACCCTTATGGTGACAGTTAGATTGGCGTGCAATTAGGCATCAACACTCATCACCCTAAACTGATATTGTACCCTATTTTAGAGTATAAAAAACAAAAATAACAAAGCTACATCAGCTTCTTTCAAGTTCTGTAAAATAAAATTTTCACTCTAAGTTTAGGCTGTGTTTGGAAAAAAAAAATTAATTTTTTTGATAATTGGTTACTAACTATTAACTAAAAAGTTACTTTTTTTTTTTTTTGTGTTTAGTAAGAAAAAAAATCTAATTTTTTAACTTTTGTTAATTTAACATTTTTTCCTTCATAATTTAAAAAAATTTAAAATTTAAGAAGATAAATTTGATAATTTTCAAAATAGTCAAAAAGTTGAGTGGTTAGAAGCGGAGAAGCTGACTAACTTTCCAATGCAGCCTTAGTTTTTTTAAGGACTCCAGCTCTATCATTTTTTCTTTCTTTTTTTTTTTTTGGCTCTATTTTACTCTTTTTCTATATCCTCTCTCCACATTAAAAATATATATTATAACAAAATTCAGAGACTCTTACGAGATAGCTAGATTGTTAAACAAAAATTTTGTAAAGTAGCAAAAAAAACTCGTTTTTATCATAAAGCAAAGATGGATGGCCGTGGTGGTCTTTGTAACTCTAGCAGTAAAAAAGTGGTTATCCCATTAATAAATATGTTGGTTCAAATGGGATGGAATGGTCTTTGGCTTTTAACCAAACCAGGGTTGGACACCTTTTGGTCTAGTCCAGAGTTGTTTCTAAGCTTCTCATATAAAAGAGTCAATAGCTGGCTAGCCTAATTCTCTTAATTGTCTTCAATGGAATTATAGAGAACTCATGCTGTTTCTTTCTCTCCTTCCTTTTTTCTTTACTTTACTTATTAATTTCATTCTTTATGTACTTCAAGCTTCTTTTTCATTTTCACTCTCATTTTCTTTGGTTTAGTTTGTTTCACACTGAAGGTTATCAGTGATTCTTGCAGGATATCATGAAGAGGTTGAAGCTCAAAAATGAAGTAATGGAGGAGACTGACTGTGAAACTCTATAACTTGTATGTATGTGGTGGTCACAAAGGAAATTAAGATCTTGCTCAAGACCGCGCAATCTGTTCATGAAACACCGCGTCCGGACACTTGTCTAATAATACAGCTTAAAGACAATGCCAAGTCGCCAAGAGTACGTACGTGAAGCAAGAAGATGTCTTGTGAGGAAATGAAGAACTGGCTAATTAGAGTATTGTCTCGATGCGTTGCTTACGGAATGGCCTGTGTGGTCTTGCGCAAGATCTTCCAAAATACCAGGTGAACGGATGATAACGGAGCGACTAGAGTAAGAGATCTAATCTGGTTGTACTCCTATATGAGTGAAAGGTGAAAGAAAAAACTAAAAACCTAATACAGTTTGGGAAACGAACGGGTTTAGAATAAAATTCCTCCAACCAACTCTAACTTGAGGATTAAAATTACATAAAAATATTTATTAATCTCCTTTTATAGGTTGAGAAGTTAAAAATTTTGGTGTCATTTAATTTGTTTTTATATTTTTTGTTCTCTGCTCTTATTTTCTATTTTCTGATTTAAACTTAATTATTTTATATTTTCTATTTTGAACTTAATTTTCATTTTACGCTTCTGAAAATAATAAAAACAGCTCAAAACGTATTTGATCACTTGTATTTCAAATTTTATTTTAAAAAATAGAAAATGAGTTTACACATGAAATAAAAAATAATAAAAAATTATTTTAAGCATTTTTAATTCAAAAATAAGAAAAATCTCTAAATAAAGAAAATAGAATATTTTTTATTTTTCTTATTTTAAAATTTTTAAAATATAAAACACATAAAATAAAAATAGAAAATAAAAATTAAACCAAATGCCACATTCATTATTAGAATATCTATTTTTACTATTTTAAAATTTATAAACAAGTATTTTTATTTTTTATTTCTTTTATTGTAATAGTTTATATGTATTATGTTTGTTATCTTATTTTTAAAAATAAAGTAATACAATATTATCAATTTTAATAGGGGTGGAGCGGGCCGCTCACAAAATACCCGTCTCAAAAGAGATAGGGGAGCAAAATTTCCTACCACGGCAAGATTGGGGAAGGCTCGATGCTCGCCCTATCGTCATGCCTACCGTAACCATCCCTCTTATGAGAGAGAGAAGAGAGAGAGAATTCTTTTTTTTTTTTTTTTTTTAGCGCGCAAGGTGATTCATTGTTTAAGGAAAAGGGATTGGACAATGCTCTCAATTGTACTTATTTCTTGTCTTATTGTCTTTTTTTTTTTTTTTTTCTTGTTTAAATATTGGTTACTGCATATACTAGCTGTTTCCGATTCAGATTAATTAATTATGAATTACTGGTCTAACATGATGAACCTTTGACGTTTATGAAATGAAAAGCCTTCCATTTGATATTATGTGCTTGCCACCAATTTGTATTTTGAATGTCTTCTGCATGATAAAATCTTGTTAACTTCCGGTGTACATAGAAATCTGATTGCGTAATGGGGCACAAAATTTAATCTACAATTTTGTTTCCTATTTCGCTGCTGTGGGGATTGGATGGTTTGGCCATTGGAGAATCATCTTCCACAATTATGTTTGGGAGAGCCAAGGGGCTTACTAGTCAACTAAAGGCTATATATTCAAAGCCAACCAGGGGTATAAGAGTTACCTCACTGCTTCATACATTTCTTCAGAAATTAATGATTCATTTCATACTACAAGAAAACTTCATTTTAGTGGCAGTTAAAAATGAAATGCACATTTAGCAGCAATATTTCAATTAATGGCATTTTTTCAGTATAGTTTTCAAATGTCGTACATGGTTCTGCTATTTGGTTCGATTTTGTGTCGAAACTAGCTTAAACCAAAGTGTAAGTCAATGATTTGAGAATTTTTTAAACTATCTTCAAGTTATTCAATGGAAGAAATCGGACTTAACTGAATTACAAATTTCTCTTTGTTTTAATTTAGTTTACTAATTTTATGCTAAATAGTTGATAATTTTTTTTAATCTAAATAATACTTGTATGAACACAAGCATTAACTGAATTACTGTTAGGGCTACACTAAAATTGTTAGTATTAGTTCCATAGTACAGTGGAATAAAAAGATAGATAAAACTATAAATAACACTTTAAAAACTACCATTGATATGACTTCATATAATCTGATTTAGCAAAATGAGTAATAAAAATTTTATATATTTAAAATATTATGTAATAAATTATATTCAATAGTTAGTTAATTGAGCTCTTAAATGACGAGTCAAATTGAATCATTCAATTTTCTAATTTTCCAAACTGTAATCAAACTGTTTATGCAAAATATAAACTAAAGGATTTGTTTCAGCTTTTGGCATTGGTTTGACATTATTGCAGTATCCATGTTCTTTTGACCTTTTTTAGGTTCTTCCATAGGTGTGGATATCACCCAACAAATCTCCCCACCACATTCAAGGGAAGAAGGAATACTATTTGTTATTTTTAGTTTGGGTTCATGCCAGCCATATGCTTCGACAAAGCCTAAACTTTTCTTTTGTAACCATCTTTGCTCACATATATGAGGAGTTCTTATCTGTGTTAATCTTCTATAGCTCTATTAATTATTTATCTAGCACTTTCCATAACCAATGATATTGTACATCAATGTGCTTAGTTCGAAAATGGTACATAACATTCTTGCCTAAATCCAATGCACTTTCACTATCACAATACAAGAATGGACCTTTTCTATTTTAATCCCAATTCTTGAAGAAATCGTTGTAACCAAAACATTTTTCCCTGCTTCAGCGGTAGTGATACCCTCTACCTTAGTTGTAGACAAAGAAACATAATTTTGCAGTTTGCATTTCCATAAGACAACTCCCTCACAAAAGTGAGCAAATAACCTAATATAAATTTTCTATAATTGAGGTTTCTTACCACATTTGCATATGTAAAACTTTCCGAGAATGGGTTTGAATCTCTAAAGCATATATATCAACTGGGTGTGTACCTTTTAGATATCTAATGATCCACTTGACTATTTCTCAATATTCTTGTTCAAGATTGGAAAGAAATCTAGTCATAATTCTAATAGCGTGAGCAATATCTAGCCAAGTACAAACTATTACATATATCAGAGTTCCTACTGCTAAAGAATAGGGAATAAGTGCCATCTCATCTCTACCTTCTTTGATGGAGGGACACAATTTCTTACTTAACTTGAAGTGGCTAGCTAAGAGTGTGCTAACTAGCTTAGCTTTCTTCATATTAAATCCCTCAATTACCTTGTCACTATACTTCTCTATGATAACCACAGTTTCTCAACCTTGCTATTTTGAATGGTTTGCTTTATCAAAATTTGTCATGCTAGACCTATATCCCCTTTATATCAAAAGACTTGGACAACTTACTTTTTAACTTACTAATCAACCCAAATTTTTGACCAATTATTACCATGTCATCACCATCAAAATATTTTTTTATTATACACATGTAGGTCTACAGTTGTCACGACCAAGTCCACACCTGGGTAGAGGTGTAGGGCTCGCAAGCCTTTACTTGTGAAAAACTAGTTTTGATTTTGAAGTAGGGCCATAATTTAGAGACTTGGAGTCATCATTCGACACTTTAAAAATAGGAATTTCGAGAAACCCAAGTTTTGGTTCTTAATTAAAAAGTGTTTTTTATTATATTTTAATATTGTGACATATAGCCTCTTTTTTAGTGACTCTGTACTAATCTATGCAATTAAAGATAATAGGTCCACAGTTTAGTTGATCATGGGAACTATTATAGCTAGATAACTTGTGATATCCAGAGTCCATTTCCACTCTTCAATCGCGATCTACAATAATATCTAATTTATAGCAGTGAATATAATACAAACTCAAAAATAAAAATGCATATGATAAGTGAAAAATGAGCCTGTGGAGCCTTGCAAGGCTGCCTATGTATCTCATTGAGAATTAGGCCAAGTGTAGTTTGTGTGTGTGCAAGTGTAGTGATATGTCTGCCTATTTTGCAATAATATTCCTTAGGGGGTTCTGTGTGTTGGTTAAAGACTAAATGCAATCTAATTGCTAAATTAACTTTAAGTGTTCCATATTTTGTGCAATCTAAAGGTCTATATTTTGTGCTAGATTTTTGTGCAGGGAGACTTGTTCCACAATTAAGTAATTGAGTCAATGTCTCATACTTAGCTTAAGATGGGAGCCACAATCCTAGTCTAATATGTGGACTAGTGCCTCACACTTGATCAAGGAATTAGAGCCTAGCTCCTAGGTCTGATAGTTGAGATAGTGTTTTGCACCCAACTCAAGATAGGAACTTAGCTCCTGGTTTGATATATGGATTACTACCTCACACCTGGTCAAGGTTTAGGAGCCTAGTTCTAGATTAGATGTGGGAGTTAGTGCCTTGCATTGGACTAAATGTGGGAGCCTAGTTTGGTGTAGATGTTATGCCTCACACGTAATTGGGTAAGGGAGTCTCACTATGAATCCGGTAACTAGGTCAATGACTCACAGCTAGAGCATAGCCTTCTGATAACCATGTGCTTGGATCATGTGGATGATTTAGTGTTTTGCACTTAACTGAGAGCCTTGTTTTGTGTTTAATCATCATTTCATGCTTGAGAGTCAAGTTAGTGCCTCACATTTAACTTTAGGGGCGAGCTTAGCTTTGTGTTTGATCAGCGCCTTGCACTTGAGAGCTGATTTAGTTCGTTGCACTTAACTTTGGAAAAGAGGTTAGTTTTACACTTGTGTGGAAGAACCTAGCTTTGTGGTTGGTCAACTCTTCACGCTCGAGTGGAGTCAATGCCTTACACCTAACTCTGTGGGGAGCTTAGATCCTAGTGAAAGTGCTTAAGTATGTGTGATATAGGCCTAGGGGCCAAATGTTATGTGAGTAATGTAATATATGCGTTGTGATATATTATAGGTATATTTGTATGTCATAGCAACTTATATTCTTGCTTTCGTTCCTATCATGGATTATAATTATAGGGCATGTCAGATATCTTTATGGGAGTTATAACATAGAAACCATTAACTTACTCAATCTTAAGTTATTCCATTCCCTAGAATGTTACTTGCTAAGTTGAATACTTTGAATTGACAAACGTTTGACTTCTAAGACTACCTCTACTATAATGACCTATGTTTTCATAAATAATATTTTAATTATAATGCATTAGGGTTATGGTCAAATATACTATTTGGTATGATTAATTTGATATGTGCGTTGACCTGGTTGTTAGACTTCTAGGTTGACTTTGATTTTGTTTAAACAATTAGAGAATTTTAGAATAATGGGGTGATCCATGCGAACTGACCAAGGGGTCAAGGCACACACTTGGTCAGTTCACACGGATTTGGCCGAGCACAAGGGGTAAGATCCTTGGGTGCACATGTTTGTCCGGGTGCACAAATTAAGTCCCTCGCTGTCGTGCCCCTATTTTAGAATATATATTTAATTTCTTAAATAGAGTGGACACCTCTAAACTCTCTACCTAATCACAATTTATATAAATACCCTCATTAAAAGAAAGCACAGTCTGTCAAGTCCATATTATATCTGTAGATAAAATAAATAGAAAAAAAATCAATCTAATCTAGTTAAAATTCTAGGTTTATTCATACAAACATTAAATCCTAACATAGGACTATAATTAAAACAGGGAAATAGATAATTCGAGTTCTTCTCCAAGCACAAGAAGCTGCTTCTAAACTTAACTTGAAAAGTGTAAAATTTAGATGTGTCTCATACTCAGTGGGGGCATTTTACTTAAAATAAAAGATAATAAATAAACACCAACAATAATCCACAGTAATTATATAATCAAATGTCCCACAAGTAAATAATTATTAATTTAAATATATCATAACTGACAATGATAAAAATATCTCAACACACAGTTTATCACCACTTTTCATTTATCAACTATCATCATCATCATTATTAGGCTCCAACGGGCCATCTTATGACATATTTGCATGATAAATAATTTAAATAATAATACAACACACATCTAGCCACGTTTTCCCCTATCTGGCCTATGAGTTGAGCACTCAATTGTGGATAGTGGCTTTAATTTAGCATGTCCCATTAGCTTCATCTGATTTTATTTTATTTTTTCTACCCCCATTGGGCCTCATATATTTTTTCTTTGGCTCTATCTAGCCATAATGCAAGTATGATGCACACAGTTCACGCTGATATGTAATAATATTTTATTCTTAAGTAAAAATATTATTTCTCAAATTTTTCATTCCACAAATAATCGCAATTCTCTACTAACACAAATAATTCATAAATGGCTAGCATTCTTTATCAACCTACATATTTAATAATAATAATAAATAAAATTTATCAATCCATATTTAATACGTTTTACCTTTAAGTTTAATACACCCATTTGAACAATAAAATTTTTGAGAAATCAAATTATTGAAGTGATTGCTGCTAATTATCCCAGAGTTTTAATTTTAACCCAAACAAATTATATAAATCAGATATTAAACAGTTAAAATATAAATCAAATCGATTAATAATATAAATCTTATAAATGGAACACAACCATTATACCCTCAATATATTTAATTTATTTAATCTTCTATAAATTTAATTTTAAACTAACAAAATAAAATAATTTACCTCAACAATTTGGTCAAAATTTCTAAGTTTTCCTCTTTTTTGCTATTTTTTTCATTGTCTTTTGCTTACTATTTTTTCTTTCTTACCATTCTTTTCTTTAACTCATAACTTATATATATATATATATATATATAAGTTATATCTTTTTATCCCAAATTTAGCTCTTTCTGAGTAAACAAATACTTTTGGTTCTGATAATCAGTGTAAATATCAGTAGTCTCTCCATATAAATAATGCCTATATAACTTCAACACAACTGCAACTAACTTCAAATCATAGGTTGGATAATTTTGTCCATGAGATTTTAACTATCTTGAAGTATACGCAATTACCTTCCTATTTTACATCAAAATACATCCTAACCCTTGTTGTGAAGCATCACTATAAATTATGAATCCACCATTCTCTAAAGGAAGTGCTAATAATGGAGTTATAGTTAGTTGAGTTAGTCTAGCTTTCAATTCCTGGAAAATTTTCTCACAACTATCATTCCATTCAAATTTAACACCTTTACAAGTTAATCGTGTCATAGGTGACGTAATAGAAGAAAAATTCTGAATGAAATGATGATAATATCCTACCAAACTAAGAAATTTGCGCATCTCTGTCACATTAGTTGGACACTTCCAATTTAGTACAAGCTTAACTTTATTAGGATCAACACTAATACCACTACTTGAAATCATATGCCCCAACAACACTACTCGATCTAGCTAAAATTTACACTTACTGAACTTTGTAAACAATTGTATCTCTCACAGAGTATGCAAAACTATTCTAAAATGTTGAGCATGTTCTTTCTAGGCCTGTCAATGGAGTGGATTTTGTCCAGATCTGACCCAGACCAAATCTAATAATTTTAGACCAGATTTGTCCAATTAAATACGTGACTCAATAGATCTAAATTTGTTGGGTTCAAAAACTAGTAAATCTCAATCTAGATGATCCGTCAGTCCATTATTTCTAAAATTAAATATCTGAAATTAAAAATAAGATTTTTAAAAATATTTAAGAATGAAAAATAATATAATAAATTAAAAAAATCAGGTCCTTAATTGTCGCATATATATAAATATTATATATATAAATATATTTTTATTATATATATATAATATATTATATATATTTCTATGTACTTTGACAATGGGGAACGAGAAAATTGACTACAAGCAATGGTGGGCTGGGCATTTGTGTCGTGCAATTAAAACGTGTAATATATATTATATTATTTTATTAAAACAATTAATAAAATTAAATAGAGTTGCACGGATTTAAATTTAAAAATAATTATCTTTATATATTACATATTTTTTATACATATAGTACTTTCAACGGCAACTGCATCATCGGACTGGCAATTCTCCATAGACTTGTCAACAGTACCATTAGTTGCCTTAGTAGGTTTAGCACTAGGTGATCTATCAGTTACTGCTATTGATTTTTATATGTTCACATTTATGTAATAAACTATATATTATAAAAAAAATAAAAATTAGCTGTTGTACTTTCTATTTTTATTTTATATATATATATATATATATTATATGCAACATATTTTGAAATGATGGCTTAAAAAATTATTTTTCAAAATAGGTCGGATCCATTAAATATATGGATTTGGATTGGATCTTACAAATCAGATTCAATTATTTTTAGATCTAGATCGGATCCATTATAATTGGATTTAGATCTGGCAGATTTGATTCGAAGCAGATCCAGATTCGTCCCATTGATAGGCCTGCTTCTTCATTATTTCTTCAATAAATCAAAATATAATCAATAAAAATAATCACAAAAGTATCAAGATAGGGTTTAGATATTCTGTTCATCAAGTTCATGAACACAGTTGGTGCATTAGTTGATGCAAAAGGCATAACAAGAAACTTATAGTGTCCATATCTAGTTCTGAATTCTGTCCAAGGCACATCACTATCTTGTACTTTAATCTAATATTACCCAGATTTCAAATCAATTTTAGAGGACATAGTAGCACTTTTCAGTTAAAAGGCATCCAACAGAAGCACCTGTTAGAAGGTGTGAAAGTATGGAGATTGCCAAGAGTAGGAGAGGAAAAGGAAAACCTAAGAGAAGTTGGAAAAAAAACTATTAAACATGACCTTGCCTACCTGGATTTAACGGAAGACATGGCCCTAAATAGAATTGATTGGCGTCATCAAATCCATATAGCCGACCCCCCTAGTGGGAAGAGGCTTTGTTTGGTTTGGTTTAGTAGCACTTTGCAACTGATTAAACAAATCATCAATTCTTGTTAATGGATACATGTTCTTTACTATTACCCGATTCAATTGACGATAATCAATACACAATCTCATAGTACCATATTTCTTCTTCACAAATAACACTAACGCTCCCCATGGTGATACACTAGGCTCGATAAAAGTTTTGTCTAATAAATCTTGGAACTAAACTTTTAACTTCTTCAATTCTGCAGGTGCCATTTTGTAAGGTACAATTGAAATTACTGTAGTTCCTGACAACAATTCAAGAGTAAATTCTACATTTCTATCTAAGATCACCCCTGGTAACTCAACTGGAAACACATCGGGATACTCACTCACAATAAGTAAGTCATTAAACTTAGTTTCTGGCCTTTCAGCATCAACCACATAACCAATATATTCCTAATATTTCTTACTTAACACCTTCCTAGCTTTTAGTATATATATCAAGTAATTAGGCATAACTCTGTAATCACCACTAAATATTCCGACTCTCTTAGAACTTGAAACGTCACTTTCTTGGTCAAACAGTCAATAGAAGTATGATATGCCGACAACTAGTCCATACTCAAAATAATGTTAAAATCATATATGCCTACAAGTATTAAATCAACAACCAAACCCTTGCCAGCTATTGCACTACAAAGTCTCTATATACATCTCTTACTAATATTATATTACCAATAGGAGTAGCCACAGCCAATACAGAATCTAATTAGGAGAGTAGTTAGTTTAAATGCACACAGAATGCTCAAAATATGAAAAAATAAGCAGAATCGGAATTTATCAATGCATAAGCAAGTCTACCAATAATGAAAAGCATACCTGTAACAACATCAAGAGAAGCCTAAGCATCCTAACGAGTTATAACATAGACCCGAGCTTATAGGTGAGATCTCCCGGCCATTCCTTTACCTTTCTATGTAGTCACTAAAGAAGCCCTATTACCATTGGCCGCACTAGTCACAGATGTTATTGGAGTAGATAAAGTAAGACAATTTCTTGAAATATGCCCTCCTGACCACTTCAAAAACAAGTAAAAAGCTACTGAATGGTACAATCATTGGCGTAATGTCCTGTAGCCCCGCCACATAAAGCATATTACATTTCTTACTCTTTCCCCAACATCAACTCGTGAACTAGATAGTGACTGCCTCAAACTTTATTCCTGAGTCTTGTTATAACTTATACCTCTACTTCCCCTTAATTGGCTTGCGCCTCTATAACTATGAAAGTCTTGACTTCTCTATTTAGAAGACTCACTAGAGGCTGAAAAATCTAATCTAGCCTTTTTAGACTATTCTTGCCTTTCGATTGCCTCCCAAACATCTTTTTCTATAATCTTTGCTTTATTTACTAATCCTCCATAACTTCTCATTTTGAAAGCAAAAAATTTAAGAATTTTGCATCTTCTGGAATCTCTAGCATTTTGCACCTTTTGTTTGCACCAATTCCAAAGCAAATTTAGATAATGCACTAAATTGAGCTTTGCACTTTGTGACAAACATCCTCCTTTGCTTTAAAGTAATTAACTCCTATTCTTTATCATATCTATAGGACTGGGGAAAATACTTATCATCAAAGGTATTAGTGAATTGCTTCTGGGTCATTCCAGCATTTGACAACTTTTTAGTAGCCTCCCACTAAAATCTAGCTTGATCTTTTAGCATAAATGCAGGTAGAATAATTTTGTCTTTGTTAGATATCTTTATTACCTAAAAACTTATCTCCTTGCTCTTTAACCAGTCTTTAGCTTCCCAAGGATTAACAGTATCAAAGAATGTCGTGGGTCCAAACTTAAGAAATTATTCATAAATAGTACCATATGCTTCTGGCCTAAACCTCTATTTCGTGTAAGACTCAACTAATCTGTCCACAGCCTAAATTACCCTTTCCACTGAGTTTGGTTGATTCAGAGCTGGAAGTTGATCCACCTGATTTCCCTGTTGTCTTAAAGCATGTACTATTGGTGGAATCTGATTCACTGAGCCTTCTCCTTCTATTACCTAAAGATTGTATTCAATATCCATATCATTATCTAACATCAAACTTAAAGTGAGATGTAAAATATAGTTCTACCATATTTTTTATTTTCATGATCCCTAATATCCATGCAAATAAATGCCACACCATAATCACTTAACTCTATAGCACTTCTCATATAATTAGCTGCAAATACTAGACACTAACAAGTCTATAAAACCTTCTAACCCAGACTCTAATACCAAACTGTCGCACCCTTATTTTAAGATACATATTTAATTCCTTAAATAGAGTAGACACCTCTAAATTCTCTGCTTAATTAGAATTTATATAAATACCTACATTAAAAGATAGCACAACCTGCCAAGTCCATATTATATCTATAGATAAAATAAATAGAAAACAGAATATCAATCTAATACTGTTAAAATTCTAGATTTATTTATACAAACCCCAGATCGTAACAAAGCACTATAATTAAAACAGGGAAATAGACAATTCGAGTTCTTCTCTAGGTACATGTGGTAACTTTTAAACTTAACTTGAAATTTGTTAAATTTAGGTGTGAGTATCACGCACTCAGTGAAGGTATTGTACTTAGAATAAAAGATAATAAATAAACACTAACAATAATCCACAGTAATTATGTAATTAAATGTCCCACAAATAAATAATTATTAATTTAAATGTATTATAACTGATAATGATAAAAATATCATAGCACACAATTCCTTGCCACTTTTCATTTATCAACTATCATCATCATCACTAGGCCCCAATTGGCCGTCTCATGACATATTTGCATGACAAATAATTTAAATAATAATGCAACACACGTTTGGTCTCATCTGGCTTATGAGTTGAGCGCTCAAATGTGGGTAGTGGCTTTAATATAATATATTCCATTAGCCCTATTTGGCTTCATTATTTTTTTCTCTTGGCCCATCAATACAAGTCTAATGCATAAAATTCATACTGATATATAATAATATTTTTTTCTCAAATAAAAATATTACTTTTCAAATTTATCATTTCACAAATAATCCCAATTCTCCGCTAACACAAATAATTCATAAATAGCCAGCATTCCTTATCAACGTAAATATTTAATAACAATAATAAATAAATAAAATTTATCAAGTACCTTTTGCCTTTAAGTTTAATACTCCCACCTAAACAACAAAATTTCTGAGAAATCAAATTATTGAGGTGATTGCCACTGATTATCCCCGTATCCTAATTTTAACCCAAATAAATTATACAAATCAGATATTAAACAGTTAATATGTAAACCAAATCGATTAATAATAATAATAATCTAATAAATAGAATACAACAAGTACACCCTCAACATATTTAATTAGGTAAATTACACTTACCTCTCCTGAATATTAGGCATAATTTAGGAACTTCCCCCAACCTTTAAAACCTAACAATTACCTCCCCTAAACTCAAATGTTTGTTACACTTAACCCTATACATTAATTTGGACCGTTAAACTTTAATAGTCAATTAAGTCAACAAAATAAATTATCATAAAGACAAATATACTTATCTATGAAATCTAAAACAAACCTAAAACCAAAAAAAAAAAAAAAAAAAATTCTTGATTTTTATCTTATCTCCATCGCCTTCAAATTGGTTGGGCCATAAATACCATCATGCTCCTCACTGTGAATGGCTCCGCTACCGCCGCTGCACGTAATGTATACCGTGGGTGGTTCCACTACCACCGCACTTGTCGCAAGTCACAAGCCCCTCTATTTCCACCGTCGCACACCGTGTTGCCGAATTTACATTACGAAGCCTGCAACACTTCACTAGTGAGGAGGTAATGAGGCCTTCCGCAACCCACACCATGACACAACCTCTCTTGGTTTAGATAGCAACCACGAAAGCGACGGTGAGAGTGTCACCTCAACTCTAGGTGATTCGTGTAGGAATTTGTGGGTTTGTTGAGATTATTTTGTATGGTTGTTATAGATTTATGGTGTTCTTTCATTTGAGCTATGGGGACACCAGAAAAAAGGCTGGCGATGGCGGTTTTAGGTTTAAGTTTGTTGACATACGCATATGCATATATATATATATATATAGTGAACAGTGTTATTAAATGCTAGAGGAGATCTAGTATAGCATAAAAATCATGATTGATTTTTTCTGTTACTAGTGATCAATGATGGTTTTGTTCAACTTCTAATCCTTGCAAGTTAAGTTTTCCAACTGAAGATTGATTGAGAAAGAAATAATTGAAAACAATATTTATGTATATATATGTGCATATGTATGGTGAAGAATTTTGAATGGGAAAGCTACGGTTTGATACATGCTTGATCCAATTGATTGCACTTTGGTCTAGACCCTCAATGAACATATTTTTTTACTGGGTTTTGCACACGCTCGCACACACACATACACAGAGAGAGAGAGAGAGAGAGAAAGAGAAGCTTAGGTTATTTCAATTTCGGTCTTCCCCATCCTTTGGTGGCTTTTGATGCTGCTTTTTCCCCAAGTTTGGGTATTTTCGATATAGCTATGCCGTGACAAACGTCTAGAGATGTGACCTTGTAGGCACAAATATTTGGGTTTTTCTTCAAAGTTTCCCATGGCTGTCCAAGCTTCCAATGAGCATCGATGGTTGTCGATGTCGCTTGTGATGGTGAACAAGGCATTCTCTCTCTCTTTTTTTTTTTTTTTTTGGTTTTGTATTGTATTCATTGGGGTTAAATTTGTCTTTTACGTAAAAAATTTAGTTGACTTGGTTGACTCTATTAAAGTTTAACGGTCCAAACTAATAGATGGAGTTAAATGTAACAAACATTTGGGTTCAGGGAAGGAAACTGTCAAGTTCAAAAGGTTGGGGGAGGTCTTTAAATTATGCCTGATGTTCTAGGGAGGCAAGTGTAATTTTACCTTATTTAACTTATTTAATCTCCTATAGATTTAATTTTAAACTAACAAAATAAAATAACTTACCTCAACAATCTGGCTAAAATTCTTAAGTTTCCCCCCCTTTTTTTGCTTTTTTTTTTTTTCTCACTACCTTTTCCTTGCTATTTTTTCTTCCTTACCATTTTTTTCTTCAACTTATAACTTATATATATAAGTTACATATACCTTGGGCAGCTAGGTAATCATCGCCTCAAACTCTTTTTTTTCCCCTAACTTCTTAGGTGGCTTATCACAAGCCTTACACCATGATATATAAACCTACACTTGCCACGTTGTAGCCACGTGGCTAGCATCAACTAATGATTTTTTTTGTTTTATACTAACTGATTAACTGAATCTAATTAGGATATATTATAAACTTAATTAATCAACTAATTAATTTAGATTAAAACTGAATAAATTTTAAAATAATACCAAATTAGTACAATTAAAATTTTTGCTTGTCATTATTTTCAATTGCTTTGCTTCAGATTTAATTGAAAACTTTTTATATAAACTGAATAATTGAAACAAATACTCCAAGTGAAAGGCTTCAAAGTAACACTGTAAACTAGTTAAGTACCAGGTCAATTTCCACAGGGATCTAAGATGCGACATGGTGAATGATTCTAATTGATTTAAGTGCCAAAAACTAAACTTACAAAAATGTATGACTGAAAAAAAAAATTTCATTCTTGATTTTGGAAATAAATTTTGGGTTTGATTAAAAACTAATGGTAAAAGGTAAGGACAAGACAGTTCCAACACCTAACCCAACTAATTCTCAAAATGATAAGTTTACAATTTACCAATTCACTTTGTACTGATTTCGCAGAAAATAAATTTGATTGAAACAAGCCATAGATCAAACACTTGATGTACATAATCCATCTTAAGGATGACAGAAATTATAAGTCTAGCAACTCACATATAAAATTGTCATGAGAGTTCTAATTTAAGCAACATCTATGAACTCATCAATGGAATATATAAACCAGTATTAATCAGAACTTAAGACAATGAGTTTTAAAGTAATTAGACACAAAAATCAATTGGTAAATGAAGAACTCCAAATAGAATTATGAAGCTGCATCTTGAGAATCAATAGAAAGGGTATTGCCCTTGCCTTAGCCCAAGAGGAACTTAGCCAATCATCATTGTAAATTTAAAAACAAAAAATTAATGGAAAAACTTGAAAAATGAAGAACTGAAATTCAAATTTGAATTGAATTAAAATCAAATTACACTACTTGAAGTTGAAAACTGAAGTTAAAAATTAAAAACAGTATTAAAACTAAGAATTCCCTCCCCCTCTCCCACAAAATTAATAGGAAGCTGTAATTGAAAAAATTAACAAATCAGATAATCCCCGTGATGTAAGCTAAGTCCTTATGTAGGTGTTATGTGTAATTTTTCTCAAAGCTTTCAGGCTCATGCAATAGGTTTTCCCATTGATTTTTAGATTATTGTTCGTGATTTTAGGAAGGGGCTCACATGAAAGATGTTACAGGCATTTGAATATCACCATGTTGCATTCGAATATGCTACATTTCTCAAGACTTTATCGTGGTATCTGAATCTGCCATATGAGTATTTGAATATGGTCAACATATACTACATCCTCTTCTATTTTTTTCCTTCATTGATTCTTTCATTTGTAACTTTTATTACTCACATTGTGATTGATTTCAGCTTACTTTCCATGATCAAGCAATTGGGAATGAATCCTACAAAACAAGAATTGTATATCATTAATGTGCATTTAGGAAATATATTTAAATGGACAAATGTGTAACAATTGAAGTCCAATCAATTTCTAAGCATAAAATAAAGTAAAAATTAAATTAATAATGCATTTAAAATAATAAAAATTAAGGATGTCACATTCGCGTACATAGACTGTCACATTAGCCAATTTATAGCAAGCTTTTTCGTAATTTTTTACTGAATTCAGTCTTATGATTTACCCCATCCAAGCTATAGGACCTAGGTTTTAGGTCCACTGCCCCTTGTTATTTCAATCACCCTGCCTTTTCTTTTTCTTCCCTTCAAAGCATCTTCTATGTGTGTTTATACATATAATATACATGTGTGTGTATATAACTTTGGGTAAGGGACAAATAACAGAGGGGGATTACCTCTTAAGGTCCAAACAACCCCAAATATAACACATATTGAAGATCAAAAATATGAATATAGGCCTCTTAAATAGTCTTTCGATACCTAAGAAATCTACATGTGCTACCTCCCTCCCCCACTGATGGTAGGTTTGGGTGAACTCTTCACTCACTTCTGCCTTAATTAGACTCTTCTTTGGGGACAATACATGAAATATGTGGTATGCATCATTCTTATCTTCAAGTGTATAAGTGAGTGGTAGGAAAGTGATAAACTCAATGACGTGCTCCTTAGGCCATATGGGATATATGCTCTCAAAATGACTCCTAAAACTCTCAAAGGTGGCCTAGGTGGTTGGAATGGGATGAGCATCATGCTCAGTGGGTAGGAATAAATTGCATCTCTCTAGATTCTCAATAAAGGTAAAGGAAGTCTCATGAATGAGAGAGTTTGATGAGAATGAAGCAAAAGACTCAAGGTCAGTGTAATAGCTCCACTTGGAATCTAAGGTCTCTAAAGGTTTATCCTCATATGCAAAAGGCAACATGACCCTAGATTTTTCATGATAGGGCTTGGTCAGTGGTGTGAGATTGGAGTATACAATGTCAAATATAGGATCCTGACATACATGACTCCCAAAAAGTAAAGAATAAGATTCGTGTGACAGGGAGTCTTGCAAAAATTGGTTGGTGTGGTTCTCAAGAGCATTAGACTTGAATTTCAACTTCATTTCTCCCTTAAGCCTTTTATTCTCGTAGACTTCAAGAACATGGCATGCCTCTTTTAGAGTGGAGTCAAGATACTTTCCTTTGAATATGTCATCACAAATGTGTTACACCTTGATAGATAAAGTATTATAAAAGATTCAAAGATGTACCACAACTTATATTCATGATTGGGAAGGATTGCAAAAGTTTACTAAATCACTCCTAACATCTATAAAATGCTTCATCCTTATTTTGAGAAAAAATTTCTAATTGAAATCTAAAGTTAAAATTTGATGTAAATGAAGAAAATTTTCAATGAAAGCATTATAGAAGCCTTCCCAATTTCCGAATGAGTTACCAGTGGCATAGACACGTTCTCCAGGCATACTTTGCATTGATGGAGGAAAAACCAATAACCTAAAGTTGTCATCTATGATACAATTCATTCTAAATGCACAAATCGACTCAAAATTATCGACAGGAAGAGGAGGTCTTTATTTCCTAGCCCATAGAATTGGGGTAACACATGAAAGGTTTCTAGGACAACGTCGTAGCTATAAAAGCCTCCTAGATAATCTATATGTGTTTGGGGTGTCAAGTGAAGTAGATGTATATGTACTGAATTCTATGTTCACAAGTGTATGTAAATAAAAAAATGAAATAAAAATATAAAAACTAATCTAGAATGCAAATTAAACTATATGATATGTATATTAATATATTACAGTGCGAAAGAAAAAGAAAATTACTATTGAAGAAAGGAAATAAATTACCTAATTTCTCAAATGACATCCTCCTATTTTAGTATTGCACCCTAACACTTGCTCTCCCCAGCAATAATGCTAAAGTTTTTTTTGAGCTCTCGCAAGTGCATAGAGTCATTGCAATATAATATCGAAAAGATTGGGTCATTTTATCCATAGAGAAAGACTTGGTTTCAGTCAGTTTTTTGAAGCACACTCACAGTTTACTCTTATAAACTAGTAAGTGATTCCAACTTTAAACTAACCTAATTTAGAATGTTGAATTTGGTGGATGGTTGATGAGTTGAGAAAAATGTAAATTTTTTAAAGACAATAAATTAAAAAGGACAAATAAATTAAATGGTGAACTTATAAGTAAATAACATAAAATTAAAGGAATTAAAATTAAATTGTAAAAGGTATATTTCGTCAAATACCTTGTGGGCACCTTTTTTACAAGTAATGACAACTTGATAACTCATCTGCAATCCATCGACTAGAGATTTAGTTTGGGAAACATTGAAATACATGGATGCAATGAAATTTGAACTAAAGAGTTTGATTATCTAGATGGTTCACCAAACTTTTGAGATACCAATATGAAATTAGCAATCCTAATCAAAGCTAGCTTGCATTCTTAGAAACCAATTTTCTAATTTCTTATGCACTAAGTAAAGTGGATGATTAATTCTCATTATAATTTAGGAAATTATAAGTCTAATTAGGTAAGAAATTAAATCTAATAAATGAATATACAAAAATCTATGGTTCATGCAAAAAATTGAAGATGAGAACATTACTTAATTAATTTATATGAAAATTAAACAATAATCATTCATCAAAACAAAGAGATTAATCACTGAAAGCAAAAACTTTATCATTACAAAACTTTGAAGAACCCAAAAGTGCTTGAATCTAACTTCCACCAAAACTAAGGTTTTATAATTGAAATTACAAAATCTACAAAGAAATTACAAGGAGATAAAATAAATAAAGGGGAATGGAATAGGGGAAGAGGAGAGGGTTAAGAACAAGTTACTCTTTGGAGATTCGGTTTGCATGGAGAGTTGGAGTTCAAATGTGGCTAGCATCTGGATGGCTTGGCCATATCTTGACCTTTGGGTAAATTTGCTGAATTTGAGTGTGGGCATCTGACCTTACACGCAAGTAGGGGTATCCCTAGACACTAGCGTTTGGACGCTATCGAATTATCCAAACGTAGTTATTGGTTCAGATTTCCTGTTTTTCTAAGTTCCTCTAGTCGTGACACAATTTCTTTGGTCAAAATGTGGCAATTGTTATAGCTTATATTTTGCAATTTTCTTTATTTCTCTGTCTCAGCTCCTCTTCTCTTGCACCCTACGGTGTCTATAGGCCTCAAATGCTATATTTAATGCCTAAAAATCCATAAACATTGTAAATACAAGAAAGTGAAGTAATTGTGATGATATCAAATCAAAAGAAAAGATAAATGCACAATGAATGTGCCACAATAATATAAAAATATATAATATTACATACTCATCAACCAATTAAGAGGGATAGAGATTATAAATAGAAGAAGAAGATATTGTCAAAAGATGAATACTTCATAGACTACATGTTATAATTTTTCCAATCAAAATTATTTACTAACTAGCTCGTTGGAGGGATATTTGGTTGACTCCCATTTAACATGCAATGCTTTCAATTTTTGACTATTCTCCGAATGCATCATTGCATATCCAGTTAGAGGCAAGAAGATTCCAAAGATGCAAACATGTCATTGTTCAATACTAACATTAAGTCACAAATGCACTAACTTCAGTTGTACTAGCTTAGTACCAAGATTGGTTGGACTCATTATTTGTCTACTTTATCTTACTTCAATGAGTGCAACCCTTAGCGCTATCCATTGATACATTAAATAACACTCAATGATATTAGGTCAAATTTTATATTGAATATATCATATTATTATTAAATTAATTTTTTGACAAATTTTTTAATTTAATTAAATATGTTAATAATTTATAATTTAACACAATTTTGTTTGGTGTTGCTTACTATATAAACTAATTACCTAGTGGGTTACATAATTAAATATTTTCTCCGGATTTATTAACTTTAATTGATTGAGTTACTTGATAAACTTTGAAAGGAAAAGTCAACTAATTATCACAATGTGAATGCTGTTATTTCATTTAATTAATAGAGTGGATATTAGATGAAAATATCAATTAATTAATAAAAGAAGTCAAATGATCTTTGTCATCTGAAGCGCTTGGAAGTGTTTTTGGTAGATTTTGGAAAAAGATGACTGGAGAAGGGAAGGAGAGAGGATTCGCCGGTGGCGGTCCGCCTCATTATCACCACCACCATGAGCAAGAGACGTCGCAGCCTCAGTATGGAACGTTCCAGGGAGTGGCCAACTACCCTCCGCAGCCGGCGATCGGATTCCCTCAACCGGTTCCACCTCCCGGTGCTACCGAATCGTCTGCTCCTCCGTCTGCTCCTCCATACTACGTCCATGGCTATCAAGCAGTTCCGGGTACCAAATTTCTTTCTAGTTCGGATTGTGGATGATTTATTGGCATTGTTCTGTTTAAACACTTTAGATCTCGAAAGCTGAAAATGGGATTGTGGATGGTTTCTTTTGTGTAGTCAATCTGAAAGGCATTGAAACTTTGACAGAAGTTTATGTGCCAAAGGAAAGGAATCATATATGAAAGTTAATTCGGACAAATATACAAATATCATTTTTTGGTAGCGGGTGATAAATTGTAGTGATTACTACTTTAATTTAAGATCAGTCTGCTGAATTCCAATGAATTCTTGGGAAAAGAAAAAATTATGGTTATCTATAAGCTTCCGCCATTTTCCTTTGCTGAACCTTAGTTGCTTCATATTTTTTATATTCCTTGATGCTATTGTTGGAGGATGGATTTGTGGAAGAAAAGAAAATAAAGTAAAATGGTAGGAAACAAAGTGGAGTGAAAATTTTGTATTTATTTCATTTTTGGTTAAAATTTGTTACTTAATTACACGTAAAAAAATAAAAATAAAAATAAAAAAATAAAAAATAAAAATAATGTGAACTAATAATTTTATTTTCTCTTCGCTTAAATTTATCTTTCCATAAATCCTTGTTCCAAACATACCTGAGAGTTGTATATCTTGGAATTTCGTTTGCTGTTATCCTGCTCCAGGTTATGCGGTTGCCGAAGGAAGACCAGTAGGAGAGGGTCGCCTTCCTTGTTGTGGCTGTGGGGTGGGTTGGTGCTTGTAAGTAATCATTTTGATGCTTATTAATTAGCAAAAAGAAAAAAAAAATTATTTTGATGTCTTATTGTTTAATTAATGTATGTGTAAATATACACCATGATCTGAAGGATTGGGATTGATATGTAAATTTGTTTGTGAGTTTTGCACCTTCCTCTTGTAGTATGTAGTTCCCGACAGGAAACATGTTTGTTGAGGTGTACTAGATTATTCACTTGGATGAAAGTGAATCTATGTTTAAAATTTGCACCTTTAGCCTGTTACTCATCTCAAGAAAGTCTCAGTCTCAAACTAGTCGAAGTCAGCTATTTTTGACCTAGATTCTTATTGCCAACCTGGCTAGTTTGGGACTAAAGCGTTGTTTTGTTAAATTGAGTTGGCAAGCCAATTTGCTCCCACTTCTGTTTACATGGTCATATCTCTCTTGGTTATGTTATAGTCAAGCTTGTAACTTGAGACTAGTGCTTGTGAAGAAGCTTGACTAAATGTAAAACTGATGTTCAGTGGATTAAGTAAATAATTGGAGGGATAAGAAATTAATGAATATAAATTCATATTGTTTTTATCTTATTATTTAAGTCCAAATTTTCACTTCAAAGTTATAATACGTTTCACATGTGTCCTAGTGTCTAAGTAAGTGTCCGAAGAGTGTATATTGTTTAAATAAAAATAATAACAAAAATAATGGGACAGCTTTAGATGGGCCTTTGATACTTACTGGTAGTGTGATGAATCTTAGTATATTCAGTATGGACAAGACACGAGTCTGTCACTTTGTTAGAAGTGTCCGAACTTCTAAGCTTGTTTTGGTCCTCTGTATCTCACTGCGTGTTAATTTTTCTTTAGACACTTAAGACTCCAATAAAGTCCATAGACTCCATTAAACCCATCTTTTGATTAATTGGCCGCATTATTTGAAGGAATGTCTTTTTCTTTCTATGAACATTTGAGTGCATGCAAGCATGTGTTTTTGTGCACATGCCTCTATTTGTGAGTTTGCTTTTGCATTTTTGAGTGGTCAATTATCAAGAGTAGGATTTTCCATTTTCTTTTAATATAGCTTAAATTACTATAATTTCTGCTTAGATTGTGATGACAGGGACCCATGTATCAGTCTATGGGTTGCTCTCTTTTTGTCCTTGTTTCTTTTATTTTTTTATTCCTTTCTTACTGATTTTTGCTCTGTAAATTTTCCACCTTTGTCTCTTCTCTATTCGAGGATATTTTCATTTGTCATGGAAACATTATTTAAGTTCCTATAATAATGTTGAGTTCCATGAGATCTTGCAAGTTTTCTTAAATAAATCACTTTACAATTGCCAATTTATTTTTATCTAGGTGAACCTCTTTTTTTTTTTCTTTTTTTTTTTTTTTTTTGGGGTAACTAGGAACCCTTCTCGATTTATTGCAACCCTCAACGAACTGCGTAACTGATAGGTAAACTGGGGCGATATACGCTGCCCCTCATGCACACCCTACTTGAGTCAGGAATCGAACTTGTGTGGTCTCTGTGGGGAGTATACCCATGAGCCACTCGGGCTAATCCCAGGGGGCATCTAGGTGAACTTGATGAGTCTCATTTGTCTTGTTAGAATTGTGATTTCTAAATTTTTAGATTGTTTTCTGCAGCTTGTGTAAATGTTGTTCATCATTTACCAACTGATAAGTGTATTTGGATTCATGGCTTTGTGGATGAAGTAATTTTCATTTTACTGCTTGAACTTAAGGTATCAAAATAAATTTGTTTATGAATCTGATAAAAACTGTTGATACCTAGGTACCAGGGCTTCTGAATGTTGATACCTGATATGGGATGGATTTGATGTCATATCCTATTTTATATTGAATTCTTTTTCGTGGCATGGTCCTGACATAAATGGTAATAAGCTGATGGTAATAAGCTGTCTGTTTTGTGAAGGTTCATTATTGGTTTCTTCCTTGCTGCTATCCCCTGGTATGTTGGGGCAGTCATTCTACTTTGTGTCAGGCCAGTTGATTACAGAGAGAAACCGGGATATATTGCTTGCACAGTTGCTGTGAGTAGTTCCTTCCCATTTCAGTTTATGTCATGATTTTACGACATAGTTTATGAATATTCATGAAGTTATCCTCATTGTTTTGTCATTTATAATTACTTTCTTCCACGTGTACCTTGCAAACAAATGTCATTTAATTACTTATTAATGTTTGATCCTTGACAAGAAGAACTTGAATTTGAAGCATGGTTGAAAGAAACAAACAGAATGGGTTGGAAGAAAGAGAGAAGATATTGGAATGGAGTGATTATCCCCTTCTCTCTCGTATTGTATTTATAATCAAAGTTCCAGGATGCAACCGAACACAATTGTCCAAAATAGAAAAGGAAACTAGGATATACGGAGTTATTGTCTTGTTCTTCTACCACTCCCTCATAAATCGGGTGATGAAGATCAAACATGTCTACTTTGGCAGACAACTGCTGAAACAAAGGACGAGCTAATGTCTTGGTGAGGATGTCATTCAACTAAGAATCTGAGTGCACAAATGGAGTGGTGAGGTTATGCTTAAGCAGGAGATTTCCAGATGGAATGACAAGTTCAATATGCTTGGTACATTTCATGAACGACTCAATAAATTAGTTTCAACCAAAAGTCTTTCCTGGTATACTTATGTTTCTAGCATTAGGACATATGGTATGCAAAACTTTGACCAGAGTTTTATAGAGTACAGCTATAATTTCTGATCATGGGAGAAAATTATACTCATGAGATTGAACTCTAAAGCTTAGGGCCGCAAGAATATTTGAACTGTAAATTACAAGCTCCAAGATGGCAGTGAAAGCCATGACATTGACCATAAATATGGAGGATCAAGAGCAAACTTTGTCTTTGATTAGTGAAGAGGATCCTCCTCCTGAATACAAACCCAAGGTAGTCTTCAAAGTTATGAGTACCATGACGGGATCGTCGGAAGTACATCACTTTACCCAAAATAATAAACCAAATGAGATTATAAATTATAATAAATGCATTATTTTAAGATTCCTTACAGTAATAAGTTGAGGATCAGAAAAGCTTAGAATGGGACAAGCCGAGCACCACTAAATAATGTAGAAATTAGGTATTATGAAGAAATCTTCTTCTCACTGTATCGTGTTTCCTTTTTTTTTTTCTTTTAACGTAAATAATGTAGCTGAAAAGGAGCAAGATGTTTCTAGATTGGTAATTAATTATAAACCTTTGATGAAGGAACAAGGTGTTCCTAGAGTAGTGTTACTAGGAATGACAAAGTATTCTTTACTTTAATTATCTTCTTTGACAAAGTTATACAATGCTTATTTCTTGGTGTTTAGAAGTCAAGTTCTTCTAGAAAATGTATCAGCTTTTTGAGAAGTTGTCAAAAGTAGATTCCTTTCAACAAAGGCATGTGACCTCTTTATTCTAACTTACATAAATTGTCCCACATCGGCCCATGAGAAAAGTTATTCCTCCCATTTAAGAAATGGACTTCCATTACCTTAACATCTAGGTTTTAAGGTTGAGACTCTTCCTCTTATGCATAGTTGGGCTTCTTTACTAGTATCCGAGTATAGGTGTACCATTAATCTCAGCCCATTGGGAGAAAGGGTTATTGCTTCTTTCGACCGAAGGGCCGGTGTTTGAAGAGGGAGATTGTTAGGGTTTCTCACATCGATTATGGAAAGGGACTAGTGGTCAGTTTATAAGTGTGAGGAAAAACCTCTCCTCTTGAGCTAGCTTTTGGGATTGAGATAGGTCCAACACCACCTATCACTAGGTTTTAAGGTTAAAGCCCACTCCTCTTACGTATTGTTTGGTTTCTTGACATGGTATCGGAGTGGGTTTTTAACTGAGTCTTATCACAATTCATACTATGCCTATGTCCATGTGAGCTAGCGTGAGAGGGGTTGTTAGATATCGATTCATAAGAAAAGTTATTCTTCCCATATAAGAAATGAACTTCGCTCATCTTAATACCTACGTTTTAAGGTTAAGGCCCCTCCTTGTATGCGTATTCGAGCTTCTTTACACTAACAATGAAAATATTTTGGTGTTTTGCCAAATTTTCAGACTTCTAAACTTTTAATGGTTATCTTGTCCTTTCCTTTGTCTTTTTTCTCTTTCATGACTTGGACCTAGGGTCCCAAATATTCTCATCTTGAGGTAGGTGTTCCTCGAGATTTTGAGTTTCTCCTGGAAGAATGTAGTCATTTTTATCTGAAGCATGACAGTGCTTAGACTTAGTGTTATTGGACATTTTATCAAACTTATTATCTGATGAGAAAATGGCTGAAATTATTTTTTTTCAATGAACATCTGCTTGATTCCTTCTAGACTTGGTGCTTCTCTATTAAGAAATCTGAAGTAGTAGGTTTAGTAATAAGATTATCTTCTTGATAGACTATCATTACTTTAGTAATATCATCAATACATTGTTGAACCAAAAATTCTTTCCACCATCTAAAATGAAAAGTTCAGGTTAACATTGGTATACCCAAACCATCATACTCTATGGTTAATCCCACTTCCAAATGCAGGGAAGTCTGGAAAATAATGAAAGATGCATTGTCCTTTACAATAGAGTAGGTTATTACTAAATAGTGGGCGTACTTTAGCCCAAAGAATATTTTTCTTTTTGATAGGTTTAGGCAGCAAAATTAATTCTAGCCCAAATTCCCCCATTGGTAAAACCAGAAGGGAATAGTGTTTGAATTATCAAAGAATTTTCCATCTAGTTGGAAAAACTAAGAATGCTTTCGTTTAGCGTTTTCATAGTAAAATGAAGAAGTCAAAGCATTCACATAATCCTAGTAATTAGTATGGTACTCAACTTCACCCATTCTAAGCTTTCTATGCTATGAGGGTCTGATCCATAGCTTATTAGTGTGAGGACTTCTAGAATATTGCATTTACTATAATGTACGACCTCATTTGGTTTATTATTTTAGCTAAGGTGGTGTATTTCAACTAACCCTGTCAAGGTAGCATAGCTTTGAAGATTGGCTTGTATTTGTATTCGGTAAAAGGATAACTGGTTCTATCTAAATATTTTTGGCATAGATACCAAGAACCGCTAAACCACTGCTTATCCTCAATTTCTGAAGGTAGAATTGATTCTATAATTGCAGTCTATTGATATTTAGTTGTAGTTTGCAAAATGTGTTTTGCAGTTAGTGAGGATTCAGTAGAATCATTAGGCTTATTGTCTGTTGACGAAGATTCACTTTTCTTAATCTTCTGCAAATATGTTTCTAGATCCATTAGATGAGAATCGCCGTCATTGTTGGAAAAGCTACTTAGAACGTATTTATTTTTGAAAACTGGAATCATGTGAGTTTGTTGCCTTCCGAAAAGAAATTCCATCACTTGCTTTTTGGAAGAACTTTCTTCCTCATCCTCTTCCCTCGTGTCATATTTCCACATGCTCATCCTTTCCTGGAGGTCATGCACCCTGTAAAAAATTCGCAGGTCAAGATATTAAGAAGAGAATTTTTTTCTTATTTAATATATTCTATATCAAACTCAAAGCAACTTAGTTGTGCTTGGCATCAAGCATGTACATTCTTCGATTCTAAGTTTTTAACATCTTTTGGGATTATTTGTTTCACTACACTGCATTCAATCCTTAGAAGAAATCTTTCCTCAAGTAAATCTTCTTGATTTTTTTTTTTTTTTTTTTTGATAAAGAAAGAACAAATCTTCTTGAAATTTATTTATACATTTCACAATAATGAAGAGTATTCCTCTTTTAATAATCACATTTTTTGACCGAGTAAGATTCTATTTTCCTTAACTAAATCTTAATAGATATTCCTGGTTATCAGCAAGATTTCTTTGTTTAAGAATTCCACCATATCCAATATTATAAACTTCTGTTTCAACTATTTTGAACTAGTTGGGATTAGCAATACCAAGGCAAAGCAGATTCTTAACCTTGGTTTTTATTTGTTTAACTGCCAAAGTATGTTTGGGAGTCCGAGAGACTGAGTTATTATTTAACTTTCATGTATGATAGTTGTATTTAGCTAAATCTTTATAATAGGAAGAAATGTAATTAAGAGATCCTAAAAATCTTTTGTAGCTATTTAGTATCACTAATTTCATCTGAAATTTTTGAAGCTAATTCAATTCTTCTATCAATAGGAATTGTTTTCCCTTGATTAATTAAATGACCCAAAAATTGAACTTTGGTTTGAAAAGTTTAATTTTAGAGGCAAATATAACTAACCTATTGCGTTTAACAGTATTTTTAAAAATATGCAAGTGTTTAAAATGTTTTTCACTTGATTTTGAAACTTGAGCATATCATCAATATATAATAATATAAATTCAGTATAAGGATTGAATGTTACATTTATTATATTCTAAGACTCAAAAGGAGCATTTCTTAAACTAAATGGCATAATATTTCAATCTTAATGCCCAAAAGGCACTATAAAAGCAGTTTTATACATGTCATATTATCTGTCTACCAAATCTTTTTTGTTAGGCATTGGATATCTTACCCATTTTAAAATAGCATTCAAAGATTTATAATTTATTACCAAGTGAGAAACACCTCATTACTTTTTTTGCAGCATTATTTACATAAAAAGCAATACAACTCCATGGGGAATAAGATTTCCAAATTAAACCTTTTTCTAGTAAAAAGAAAAGCAGTACAACTCTAGAGGTTGGTTA
This sequence comes from Vitellaria paradoxa, assembly GCA_019916065.1. Classification (NCBI taxonomy): domain Eukaryota; kingdom Viridiplantae; phylum Streptophyta; class Magnoliopsida; order Ericales; family Sapotaceae; genus Vitellaria; species Vitellaria paradoxa. The sequence continues at coordinate 34,330,203 of CM034239.1, read as the reverse complement.
ATGTTGCTTGCATCTCTTCTTTAGCTCTATTATCTACCGATTCCAACTGCTCTTCACATTGTCTCAATTCATACTTGATCACTACAAGAACAATGAGCATGAATTAGATGTTTTTCCTTTTTCTTCAATAATCAAGTTCATTTGTTTCTTCCGGCAAACTGTTAAGCCCTATGGTAAACTGAAAGGATTTATGTAACAACTAGCTTCAAAACTTAAGAGATCGGCAGATCTTCTCCATTTTTACAGAATTAGTCTTAGTCTCCATCAAGAAAACAATGAAAAGATAATGAGCCTTGATGGTCTCTCTTAATGCTCAAGCTGTCTAGGGTCATCCAACTCCTTGCCGGTTTTATGAGAGAACTAACATTGGTTTTATGGCTGTCTGGGGCCAGTCACCACCGCCCTTGTCAAAGAATTGTCACTACTTTCTTGAGGAAAGATGCTAGGGACTACCTCTTCTTCATCAGTTGCCTCTACCACAACTTGCTAATATAATTGTTGTATTCACCGTCTCCTCGATGTACATTTTGTTAGAACAGATTGAAATTGGAGATAGAAGGAGTATGTGAATTGTATATATGATTGAATTATGTGTTTTAATAGAATGTCTACACTATATATATAGCCTAGGGAATATACTATACAAGGTAGATAACCTAGAGAATCTCTGCCCAAGATAGGAATCCTAGGGAATATACTATATTTATATTGTAATAGAGTATACATAGCAAATATTCTAAACTAACACAGTATTCTAACATCCCCCGCAAACTCAAGGGGATATAGAAGAGACTAACTCGAGTTTGGAGACCAAATCCTGAAACTGTCCTAGTGAATGGGCTTTGGCAAGTAGATCAAAAGTTTGAGCAGTAGATGAGGTATGGAGAAGTTGTATGGTATCCCGGACAGCACGTTGATGTACAAAATGACAATTAATTTTGACGTGTTTAGTGAGATCATGAAAAGAATCATTGTAGGCAATCTAAATAGCACTTTAATTATTGCAATAGATTGCATGAGATATTCCCATCTCTTTGAGTAACCAACGAAGCTAGAGAAGCTTCTGTGCAGTATCAGTAAGGGCACGATATTCAAGTTTTGTACTAGAACAAGTAGTGACAATCTGTTTCTTGTTTCACTAGAAAATGAGAGAATCACTAAGGAAGAAGTAATACCTAGTGGTGGAATGACAATCAATAGGATCACTAGCCTAATAAACATCAGTGTAAGCCAGAAGAGTCAGAGAAGACTAAGAAGAATAGTAAAGGCCATGAAATAGAGTGCCCTTGACATATCAGAGAATGCGAAGAACAGTAGCATAATGAATAGGGCGAGAAACAGACATGAACTAACTGACAAGATGAATGGCATAGGACACATTTGTTGTGTACCATCTTGAAGTGCACTCAATTCAGCTGTCCATCCTTGGGTTTTTGGAAGTGGGTTTCTTGGCCAGCACTTATTTCCTGGTTTTCAAAGCTTAAGATTGCCCCTCTTTCGTCTAAAGGCGAGGTTCTAGCTTTCACCAGTTTTCCCAGGGAAATGTCATCCGTTTCTGCCCATGGCCAACCATCTTTCGAAGTTTTTTTAGGGTAATATTTTTTGTGGCTTTGTTGTATTTTCTTTTGAGGGACAGAATTTTGTCAAAATATTATGGCAAGGGTGGATTCCGGTTGATTGAGTTTATCTGACATCTCAAAAGATTGGACCTCTTGGAGCTTTGGGTTCGTTGAAATCTACTTGGTCTTGGGCAGACAACCATAACCTATAAGGGGCCTGAGGCCTCCAAATTTGGATAAGAGGCCATTCTCTACTGGGCTTTCAGAGCCTCTTCCACGTAATAGCTTTGTTCGCATATTTGTGAGTGTACATAGCACGCAATCCTTTCTCAGCTGCCCAAGGGATGAATCACCTCTCATTTCTGGTCCTTTCGTCTGTGTAGTGTTTTCAGCTCCACTACCCGGTTGTGGGGCATGTTAATCTTGGCAAGACCCCTGCTGGATTGGCCTCGGTATTGTGGTTTTATTCTCTCCTGACTCGTTTTCATCAATGGTGTACTGGACTTTTCCCGTTTCTTGGCCGTCATCTTGTCAATTTGTACTACCTGACAGCACAGAATCCCTCTCTTGGCGTGTGTTGCAAGTGGTTGGGCATCAAGCACCATCGTAGTCTGTGAACTGTTACCATAGGTGGGTTGGAGCTAGGTATAACTTCTCTTTTGTCTTTGATTTTTCCTTCTCATGGAATGGTCCTTATTGATTGGATTAGCTCTAAGTTTAGGGCCAAACTTATACAGGGGACCAATCTCATATAGGGACTAAAGTCGTATGGGTGATCCAAGATGGACTGAGAGTAATCCAGTTCCTTCCTCTATGGCTTTTGACATCCTGTCTTCTAAGACTAGTAGATGCTCCATCACTGACCGAGGTTGGACTACTATTTTTATCTGGTCGTCTTCTAATTGGAAGGCAAAACTGGAAACATTTCCTCCCCACACTGATATAGCAAAGCCATCCTTGATTCTCCAAACCGCATTTATCACACCCTGTATGCAAAGAGGTCACAAGGCTATATTCTTTCCAACAAGAAGATAGGCATTTTGGTGAGATTTTGCTGTTTTTCGAGCAGGAACACCATCCGTAGTTGGACAATGGAGGGTGGTAGACAGAAGTCACAGAAGGAACGGTTGAGGCTGGGAGAATAAGGCTTCTTAAGGTTTAAATCAAGAGGAGACAATGGGTTCGGGGTTATATTAAGACAGAGAGGTTAGGCCGAGTAATGAAAAATGAAAATATGTCTAGCTCTGAAGGTCGGAAAAGGTCATATGAATAATGTCTTAACTAGGGACAATGGTTTATGCATGGCCGACACAAACTGTTGATCTATGCATGGCCGCTAATAATACGAGAACTGGAATGAAACTCGTTGTATGTTTTTGGATCCTCCCTTCCACATCAGGCAGTCTTACCCTTTACTTTGTCTATATTTAAGCAAACTATTTTTGTATGTTTTGTTCTACCCTCATCCACGACTGACACTGCTGCGTATGTGCAGGCTGTTCTTGCTACCATTGCGATAGTCTTTGGTGCGACGAGGGATGACTGGTAATCTTTAGGGTGAACTGCTGTACATGTTGCAAATAGGTGTTAAACCTGTAATCTGCAACTGATTATGAAGCTGTCAGAGTTAATCTAGTTTACTTTCAATTGTGACAACATTATCTTGTAATTTATGAGTGCGTACATTAGTCTGGGAAGACATTGTACATGATTGTACAGACTGGGAACCAAAAACAGTTTGCATGATTTTATAATGTTGGGAATTTAACCTGAATTCTGTAGTTGCTGGAATAGGATTGGTTATGTGAATGATTTGGAATATGTGTATATTGGTTATGTGAATGATTTGTTTCTCCATCGGAAGTGAGGGAAACAATTGCACATGTAGATATTCAGTGTAAGTTGCCTTGTGACAGATTGATAATGATGTGAAACTTTAATGAAGAATATTAATATTGAATTTAAAGCCGATCAGGTACAAGTGAATGGAAGGGAATAAAATGTTTATTCTCCCACTTCGTTCTCATTTTCTTGTTTGGTATGCTCATGAGAAGTGGAATGTCTATTCCCATAGAATATTCATTTTAACAAAATGTGGGAATGGCGCTTTCTTTAATGGAAGAAATGGTCATTCTCAAATTTTAATTTTGTTATAAAATAAGAAAGAGAATAAGAAGAAATAAGAAGAGAGCACATAAAATTAAATGCTAGCTGCCAATGACCACCAATCTCCACCACCGTTTCTACACTAATTTTAGATCCATGAGTTTTTTTTTTTTTTTAATTTAAATTAATATTAAGAGAAAAATTATTATTCCTTTCTATCATTACTTAATTTAGCAACCAAAAGAGTGAGAATAGTTATTCCATTCTAACATTATTTTACTAATAGCCAAACAAAAGAATAATTACAGTAATTTATTTCATTTTCAATTTCATTCTATTCCAACCTTCATTTTCATTTCATTCAATTCCGTTTCTACGTACCAATTGTTGTAATCTTGGTTTGCTTTTCAAATATGCATATTGAAACCCAAGCACCCAGAGTGGTAATGATAATGGCCACAAGTTTAGAATAATGTTTAGGAAAAATGTATGAAATTCTAATTTAAAAAAAAAAAAAGGAGAGTCTTTAATCCTATGTTTGGGTCTTCAATTTTAGAGAAAATGGAAAGGAAAGAAAAAGAAAAAAATAAAAGAAAATCATTTTAATTTTTTTATTAAGTTAAAAATTAAAATGAAAAACAAATTATTATCTGCAAAAAAAATTGTAATTTTTATTTTTTTAATGATTGAAAATAAGTCGTTAAACCAAAAAAAAAAAAAAAAGGATAGAAAATAACTCTATTTATCAGTCATTTTTTTAATTGAAGAATTTAGAATCAAAATATAATATAAATGAGAGGTTTAGTGAAATCTTTAATTTATTTTTGGAAATGAAAAGCTACATGTTGTTTGGTAACTTTTTATTTTTAATCTTTTTGCATTTTTTTTCCTTAATTGTTTATACATTTTCACCTGCTTTTATGATTATGATCTATTTACAGTATTTGTGACCTTGAGCTCATAGTTCAATTTTTTTTACATATATATTTTTGAAAGTTGTTAAAAATTGAATCAAGAGATCATAAGTATAAAAAATTAGGTTACTAAGAGTTCATTTCTAAGTACTGATTATACATTTTTACAACTTTTTAAGTTAGATTTGAAACTGACATTTTTTTTTTTTTTTTTTGATTGGTAAGTGGGGGTGGGCACCCCAAGTATCGAACCCGAGTCAATGAGGAGACACGGAAAACTTTTACCACTCAGCCACAAGCCATCCTCGAAATTGACATTCTTTTAGGATAAACAAATTAAAAATCGTTAATAGTATTCAATAAGAAATTTTTTGTGTAGGAGAAGGTAATAAAAAAGTGTATAAACATTAAATTATAATTTTTCATAAAAAAAAAAAAAAAACTAAATAGTTTTAAACATAATTAGTGCTAAAATTACAAATTTTTTAATAGGTGATGTGCTTGAAGTAATAGGCACAACAAATAAAATAGAAAATAAATTAAATAACATTTATCTTCTACCGAATATAAAAAATTTGTCGGAATTAATAGTAAACAAAGACTATTTATTTTGAAGAGTCATCTACACTTACAACAGCTTAAGATGATATGATTTCAAACAACAAAGGTGGAAAAAAAAGAATTTGAGGAAATCCTATTAGATTTCAATATAATAAATAAATAATAGAATATTATATGTCCCGCTTTGAATGATTAAAACTTCGAATTATTTTCTTAACTTACTTTGTTTTATATTTTTAAATTAGATATTATACTAAAATGATTTGTAACACTTTGATTGGTTAAAAATATAAATTTGAATAATTTTTAATATTTCCATGTGTATAATTTTGAATATTAAATCATGCGTCAATTATCTAATATTTTTACAATTCTCTCTGCCTTTGAAAGCCTTATAATTGGAATAGTATTCATTTTATTTGTTTGAGTTTTTGAGGAAACCATAGTCACAAAGAAGTTTTTCCGTTATGAATTGTTTAAACTGATAGCCCAAAAATTTAAAAATAATAGGGTAAACTCCTATAATTTATACTGAATTTCACTTTCAACCTTATATGCTAAATAATTTTACTTTATTTCTTATATTTTAATACAATTTCACTAATACAGGTTTATTGTGTTTTATTTTATCAAAACTATTAATAAAGCATACTATTTGTCTGTTTCTTATGCATGCATATTTAGCATTTTTAATCAGACATTTAAGGGGTATTTAATGCGACGAAAAATAATGAAAAAAAATAAAAAATGTAGTTTGGATAATTTTTTACCGTTTGATACACAGCCACAAAATCACTTTTTTCAAAGATAAATAGCGAAATTTTTGACGTTTGCGTCAGATTTTTTGAGAAAAAAACCGTCGAAACAGTTTTTTTTTGTTTGTCCGAATGATTTTATGTCAGAATTTATTGAAAGATGTAAAAATTTTTGGGATTTTTAGAAAAATTATTTGAGTTTGTGAAATGTTATTGGGGTTTGTAAAAAATGTATTGGAATTTGTAAAAAATTATTGAGATGTGCAGATATATATAAATTTATAATTGTTTCACGAAATATGAGAAGTGTAAAAAGTATTAGAAAATTTTAGAAATTTTTAAAATTTTTTAATGATTTTCATGGCATCAAATAGGCCCTTAATTACAATTGACGAAGGGGAACAAATGCAGGTTGAAGTAACGCACATGGAGGAAAGTTAAATGATTTAAATTATTGGAGTCAAAATAAAATTAGGAATAAAATACAAAGTGCTAAGCATAAATTATTCATATTTATTTTTTGAACAAAAATTTAAATAAACAAATATTTTTAAAAAAGTCGTTTAGCTAAACTATTATGGAAATTGAACCTATGCACGGAATAGTTATAATAAAAATGTGCGTGGATTTATTAAGTGCAGAGAATTAATAATAGTCACATAATCGATAGAGTATTAAACACATGATTGTAATATATAGACAAATGCTTTGCTTTTAATACAGTTCAATGAATTTTAAGATATTGAACCATGAGGGGTAATTTAATTGATAGAATTTTGGATTTACTCTTTGGTAATCATTAGTTTAAGTCTTCTTAGGCTTACTAGAGGCTTAATCAGTCATTAACTTCAGGAGCCCAAGAATTAGTTAAGATGCACGCAAATTAGTCTAAACATTCTGAATCGTCCAAAAAAAAAAAAAGAAAAAATTAAGGTATTGAATTATATTCTGTGCACAAATTAACAAAATGGTCAAGATTATGCAATACATCTAAATAATTATGTTATATTAATTGCATATATAACTCATTGACTTAATAACAAAACCATACTTTAAAACACAACAAGACTAAAATAACTTTTAATTTAATACGTTGATATTTAGTAAACAAAATCACTCAGTGTAGTTAATTATTTAATTTTCTTTTTTGTGACCTGGAACCCGGCCGATTTATTACAGCCCTCAACGAACCGTGTAGCCGACCGGTGAACCGGGGACCGACGAACACCCCACAAGCCCGCCGAACCGATTAAGTCACACACTTGCGCATGTGGTGAGTGACCCTTGGAATAACTCAACGAGACTGGATTTCACCAGCGGAGACTCGAACCCTTGCGGGTTATTGCCTCGGCCCCCCACAATCAGGAGGTCATCCGCTGAGCTAGGCCTAAGGGTTAATTATTTAAATTTTGAGTAAAAATTTAAAAGAAATATAGTTTTTTATCTTACATTTACCTTAAAAACGAAAAAAAAAGAATACAATAATTGTAAAAAGACTAAAATAATAAAATTATAAGATATAAATAATATTTCATTTTATAATTTTACCATGCTTATATGTCGATTTTGGTTTAAAAAAATAAAAAAATTTCATAAATAAATCACATAGTGGAGTTATTTAAGTTTTTTGAGTAAAAAATTTAAAATATATATATATATATATATATATAGCATTTTCTCTTACATCTCCCTTTGAAAAAAAATAAAATAATCATAAAAGACAAAAGCAATAAAATTATGAGATTATATTATTTAATTTTATAAATTTGTAGTGTACACCACCGGTTCACTACTAGTATTAATTATATTGATAAAAAAAAAATACAAAAACAACCTTCCTCTCAACTCTAGTATAAAAATACATTAGTATTCTTCTTTAAGTAAATAAAAAAATACAAAATAAAACAAAAAAATAATCAAAACAGGAAAAAACATCTTCGATTTACCCATCGACTACGCGATTCGTTAAGAATTATAATAAATTAGTGTGAGTTCTGAGTTACCAAAACAAATTAGACACTTAAATTAAGAATGCAAAATTGTTAATTTATCATTTTCACATCAACCCATGTTATCCATGTAGTTGCAATCAACTGGTATATATATATACACACTGCTGAGACTACCTCGAGCGCATGCAGTGCACAGCTTATTGCCTTGATGGCCAAGATTCGTTGAGATGCTGTAAACACTGGGACAAATGAAGGGCACATCCTTGGCCAATTAATGATATATAACAATCAATACATGCACATCAACTTGTTCTCTATGACCCTGCGGGGACCAATTAGTCTTATTAAAAAAATATAACCTACATTTTCAAGAGGAACAGGTCAAATGGTCATCTTTCATCTTAGTAATAAACTCTAAATGTCGTTATTAATTTTATTTTATTTTTAAAATAGATATGACATTTAGATAAAAGTTCAATTATTTTATTTTGAAAAAAAGGGGCAAACGTAAGTCTGTTGTCTAGAGATGCACTTGTTATTATTAATGGCTTGTCTATTGTTTTTAATTTGATTTTTTTTTTTTAAATTAGATGATGGATGAATGTTTGAAAAAATTGTATTCTTTTTTTTTTTTTTTTTTGAAAGGTAGAAAAACCTGTATCACTTAGACGTGTTCATATTTTTTTTAATAATTTTGTTGGTATATCTATTATTTTTATTTACTTTTTAAATCAAACACTCCATAAATGCTTGAGAAACTCGTGTCACTTAAATGTGTGAATCTATCATGTTTTTATTCATTATGGTATCTCTATTATTTTTGATTTTTTTTTTCAAATTAGAGATTTTATAAATGTTTGTGAAACCCATATTACTTAATTGTCCCTATATATTTTTTTAATTATGAATTCCTCATTTTTTATTTATTGTGCCGTGTATCATTTAAAAGTGTCTATGTGATGGTGAAAAAACTCGTACTTTTTAATCCAAACCTCGATTCAGGAATCCGTGCTCGGTTGACACTAATGTAGTGTTTGTCAAAAATCATTTAATACTTCTGGTACGTGGAAGTCCGCAGCCGTTACTCCGTACTGGGGTGCGCACAAGGCGAAGCACGCTCCAGGACCCTACCCGGCAAAGGCCCCTGGAGAGTTAACTAGCCTAGGCAAGCCCTGGCTGACCGGCACGACCGAGAGGAGGCCATTAGGCACCCGCCATTACAGCGGTAACCCACCCCCGTGGGGGAGTCGAACCCGGAACCTCGAGAGGCCCAAGCTCTAAGGCGAGCCCGACTTCCACTCGACCACCCCGTGGGGGCAAATCATTTAATACTTAAATTAATAAAGAATTGTCCAAATTTAATTTGGCAGAGTAATAGTAGTTTATAATTGCGCACCCATTAACGTTAATTAATCAATTATTTATAATGATCTTTAAGGAAGTAACGTTCATTGAGTAAAGTTAGATGATTTAAATTATTGAGCCAAAATAAAATTAAGAATAAAATACAAAATACTAAGTATAAATTATTCATATTTATTTTTTGAACAAAAATCTAAATAAACAAATATTTTTGAAAAATTCGTTTAGCTAAACTATTATGAAAATTGAACCTACGCGCCGAATAGTTATAATAAAATTGTGCGTCGATTTATTAAGTGCAGAGAATTAATAATGGTCACATAATCGGTATTGAGTATTAAACACGTGATTGTAATATATAGATAAATGCATCACTTTTGATACGGTTCAATGAATTTTAAGATTGAACCATAAGCAACAACTCAACGAGTAAAATTTTAAATTTTCTTTTTAATGATCATTAGTTCAAATCTCTTTAAGACTACTGAAGACTTGCCTGATCGTTAATTTGATCATCAGTTCGAATCTCTTTAGGATTATTAGAAACTTACCTAGTCGTTAATTTTCAGATTACAAGAATTATTCGTTGTGCACGCATATTGGACTAGAAGTGCGCACAAATTAAACTAGACATCCTGAGTCATTAAAAAAAGTTAATATATTGAAAAAAATTAAGATATTCAGTGTACAAATTAACGAAATGGTCAAGATTATATATGCAATACATCTAAATAATTATGTTATATTAATTGCATATTTAACTCATTGACTTAATAACAAAACCATACTTTAAAACACAACTAGACTAAAATAACTTTTAATTTAATACGTTGATATTTAGTTTTAAAAAAAAAACAATTCATAAACAAAATCACACAGTGTAGTTATTTAAATTTTGAGTTAAAAGTTTAAAAGAAATATAGTTTTACTCTTACATCCACCTTTAAAAAAAAATACAATAATTGTAAAAAGACTAAAATAATAAAATTATAAGATATATATATTATTTAATTTTATAATTTTACCGTGCTTATACATCGATTTCTAGTTTCAAAAAATAAAAAATAAAAAATTTTCATAAATAAATCACATAATGGAGTTATTTAAATTTTGAGTAAAAAAATTAATATATCTATATATAGCATTTTCTCTTGCATCTCCCTTTAAAAAAATAAAATAATCATAAAAAGACAAAAGCAATAAAATTATGAGATTATATTATTTAATTTTATAAATTTGTAGTGTATAACACAGGTTCACTACTAGTATTACTATGTTGATGAAAAAAAAAAACACAAAAACAACCTTCCTCAACTCCTGTATAAATAAAACATTAGTATTCTTCTTCAACTATATTAAAATATATATATATATATATATATATACAAAACAGAACAAAACAAAAAGGTAATCAAAATATGAAAAAGGAATTAGATGCTCAAATTAAGAATGCAAAATTGTTAATTTATCATTTTCACATCAACCCATGTTATCCATGTAGTTGCAATCAACTGGTATATATATATATATACACACTGCTGAGACTACCTCAAGCGCATGCAGTGCACAGCTTATTGCCTTGATGACCAAGATTTGTTGAGATGCTGTAAACACTGGGACAAATGATGGGCACATCCTTGGCCAATTAATGATATATAACAATCAATACGTGCACATCTTGTTTTCTATGACCCTGCCGGGACCAATTAGTCTTATTAAAAAAATATAACCTACATTTTCTAGAGGAACAAGTCAAAAGGTCATTTTCCATCTTAGTAATAAAGTCTGAATGTCGTTATTAATTTAATGTTATTTTATTTTTAAGATAGATATGACATTTAAATAAAAATTCTAATATTTTATTTTGAAAAAAATGGACAAACGTAAGTCTGTTGTTTAGAGATGCACTTGTTATTAATTATGGCATGCCTATTGTTTTTAATTTAAATTTTTTAAATTAAATGTTGGATGAATGTTTGAGAAAACTGTATTATTTTTTTTCTTTTTTGAAAGGTAGAAAAACTTGTATCACTTAGACATGTTTATATATATTTTTAATAATTTTGTTGGTATATCTATTAGTTTTATTTATTTTTTAAATCAAACACTTCATAAGTACTTGAGAAACTCATGTTACTTGAACGTCCAGATCTATCACGTTTTCATTATGGCATCTCTATTATTTTTAATTTTTTTTCAAATCAGAGATTTTATAAATGTTTGTGAAACGTATGTTACTTAATGTGTCCATATATCTTTTTTAATTATCGATTCCTCATTTTTTATTTATTGTGTCATGTATCATTTAAATGTGTGTGTGATGATGAAGAAAACTCGTACCTTTTAATCCAAACCTCGATTTAGGAATCCGTGCTCTATTGACACCGATATGATGCCTGTAAAAAATCCTCTAATACTTGAATTAGTAAAGGATTGTCCAAGTTTAATTTGGCAGAGTAATAGTAATTTATAATTGCGTACCTGTTAAGGTTAATTAATCAATTATAAAATGATCTTCGAGAAAATATATTTGGAATCAAATTCAAAACCTTCCCTAGTTCATCACTGTTTTCTTATTCGAATAAGGAAAGTATCATATTAAACTTATGATACGATAATTCCAAATTAATGGCAGTTATAGTATTATAAGTGGGAATCATAGGATTGCGGTGATCATGCCCTGGGTCCTACCCACTGCACTGCTCAGCTTCTTTAGCTCTGCTCAGTCACCATTGCTCGGTATAGGGTGCCTAGTGCTCAGTTATTTCAAGACCTACTTCATTAGTTCGGTAGGTCGAGGAAATACACCGCATCAGTTGCCCCCAATTCCACAAGTCTCTATGCAAGCTTAGGGGAATCTATTAGTTGATTAACTTCTAAACCACAAGCGCATTTAATGCACAGCAACTATTAGCATTGCGCTGACACACGAAAGGTTTCACTCCTTCACATCCCTGCCATGCATCAATTCAGAGTTTGTTCATCATACGTATAGCGATTCGGCTCCTTTGATGCCTGCTATGTGATTCCATTTGGACCGTGTATTTCAAGATGGTTCATTCCTTATTGCACCTTCTCTTTCATTTCTATATTTCGTTTCCTGCTCGAATTAGTTCGCCATATCCAAGCTTCGAACCTAGTAAAATTGCCTCTTTCTTCCCTAGTATGCCATTTCTTCCTTCACTTTGCTATTGCTGCCATTTTCTTTTCACTTGTGCTCTGGTTCCTCATCCGCTATTTATGGTTTTATTGGAGAGAAAATAGCCTTCCTAGTACTGTAGGTTTCGTAGCAAACCATATCTTCCATAGATCCATCTGTACCCTTTCAATTTTTGAGTATCACCATTATAGATTACAAACCTTAGTAGCCTCTGAGAATATGGCCTCCCGTCAAAGACTAATACTTCCTGAGGAAAGCGATGAATCTTTTCCTAAAAGTCCCACTCAGGTGAAATCGGATGCCCCCGATTCCATTTCCAATCAGACCCTAGAATTATCAAAAGGAGCTACTATTCCAAACCATAATCCTCAACAAGAGGTAGTGTCCACGTTTGGCAAAGCAAATCCCACATTGGACTATGTCAAAATCTATTTCGTGATTGATAATAAAAAAAAAAAAAAAACTTAAGAAGCTATTGAAGGCCTTCCAACTCCTAAAACACTTATCTTATCGATGGCCTATGCCTGGGGATTAGGCCTGCTCTCCTTGGATGCTTGGAGTAGTCACTCTCTATGAGGTTACCCTATCAAGCAGTTTTCGGTTTCCTCTAGCTTGGCTGATCAAAAAGGTTCTAGTTAGGCTGAGCTTGAACCTTGCTTAGCTCACGCCAAACAATTGGAAGATTCTGGTCAGCTGTGCAATAATCTAAAAGGCCGCTACCAATGAACACATCATTACTGACGAATTCTTGTATTGCTATACGATCGTCGAGGCCAGCCAAAAGTTAGTATTACTTCTCAACTCGGGCGAAAGATTACAATCTGGTGGTCGGCTATCCATCTTCTGTCAAGCACTAGAAAGACCACTTTTTCTTTTTATTAGGTGATGGTTCGGAGTTCTGTCTGTGGGGGACGAACGAAAATAGGTAATTTTGATGCCCCCTGGCGTGAGGTTGTCTAAGTAAAGAGGGTATACCGATCTTTCGAGTTAAAGATTAGCGCAGCCATTCTCTTTCACTTCCTTCCCTATAGTTAATGTAGCTCTAACCCTTTATTGTTACCTTATCCAGCCAAAGCCTAGCCTAAGGAGCCCAAAGAGTAACAAGAGAGAATAAAACTTACTCAGGACTATGCCGATCATCATTTCAGCTTTTTGCTAACAGTGGAGAGCTTGGCCGAGCACTTGCTCAACTCTGAACTGAGCTTGGAAGCTCTTAAGTTTGAACGTGAGAGGAGTAAGTTCTTTATTTTTTCTATTCTTTTCTTTTTTATGCACCGTTAACCTATTTCTCCATATAATTGCAGGCACTGACATAGCTGTTACCGACTTTCCAAAATTTTTCGAAGGGATGAAGTTCAACAAGGAAAGGTACAAGGGATCAGGCAGGAAGCCCTCTGATCAGTTTGGTCCGAAGGATGAAGTTCAAAATCAAGGCCCTTCAAAAGGACTAAGGTGGTTAGTTCGGGTTCTCCGAATGAGAGGTCTTAAGGATGATGAACCCATTTCTACCTTAATCCGAGAGCATCTTCAAGGTGCCCCTCTACTAGGTTTAGTCATTCCCAAGCAGAAAGCAGTTCCTTCTCCCTCTTTCCCGAGCAACCAACCAAAGAGCGAGATGCTTTTGTCCTCTTCTACTGAGCCATCCAAGCCATTTAATGTCATGGATGACTTCAGTTTAGCTAGCAAGAGGATTGAGGCTGTTGTTTTATCAAATGATCAAGCAAGGTCTAGGGACATTTCTCCTACTCAGTGGATAAAAAATGTGGCCCATGACTTGGCAAAGATAGAATACACATTTATTTATTTTTTAGCCGTCCTTAATTTTCTTATCTTGTAAATCATGGTTTGGAGTACTGACCTATCAATCAATACGTGGAAATAACCGAGGCTATGTTCAAGAATGTAAGAAAATTGCTCATCTTTTAGCAAAAACGTCTCCCATAGAGAAAGAATTGGAGAAGGTATGAGTCAAGACTCAAGCTATTATTGCTGAGCAAAACCAAGCCCTGCTTGCCAGAGACAAGACCATTTCGAGCCCATCAGCCTTTTTTTCAACTCTAATTGCTAAAACTAACTTGAAATAACTAGCTAATCTAAGGGCTGAAGAGGTGGCGAAACAGCTGGAAGCTCTCAAAGGTCAAGTGCAGGAACAAAAAGCCAAGGTGGTTGATGACTTCAAGGAGAGTGACAAAGCTCAAGATTGGCTTCTCGAGGCTTTTGACGATGGCTTTGAAAATGCATAGAAGGATAAGCTCTACTGATCTCGATATTTCCAAGGTTATGTTCACAGGAGGAGCTGCCGCATCTCTAGGTGCCGAGAAGGAAGATGAGAGCCAAGACAAAGAACCTGGAATTCAATCCGAGCATATCCAGTCAGGCCAGGGTGATGATGCCTAAGACTAATCTTCGCCTTGTTGTCTTCTTGTTTTTTTCTTTTTGAACTTGCTCTGTAAATTTTGTCATATTTTTCTAATCCGAAATTTTACCTTATAATAATTTTCATTATTGCTTATGTCATTTGCAAGGATCTTTACAGCCTTTTTGAAAATGACTTTATTTTTTGCTTGATTTCAGAAATATAGACAAATAATTGAATTGTCTAAATTACCTAAGTTTGTTATAACTTGGTTGATCTTCTAGTAAAGCGAGCCCATTTAGGCCTCTTAGGCTTTATGAGCATAATAGGTAGTCTCCAGTCGGTCAATCACTCTCGAACTAACCGATCTGTCGATCGACCTCTTAAGCTTTACAAGCTTAGCAAGTGTTTTCTTCCGTCAATCGCTTATTCTCAAACCAACTAATTTGTCGATTAGACACTCTTGGACCAACTGATCTGTAGATCGGCCTCTTAAGCTTCACAAGCTTAGTAGGCACTTCCTCCGTCAGTCAGTCATCTCAAATCAATTGATTTATCAATCGGCCTCTTAAGCTTCACAAGCTTAGCAGGCGCTTCCTCATCAATCAGTCACTCTCGGATCAAGCGATGTAATCTTCTCGATGATCAAGGAATAGTAGAGTGTTGGGGGAAAGCTTCCTAAAAATATTTTACTAGTAATTAAAGAAAGAAAACACATATACTTCAAACGTACTAAATTTTCAAATGTTCAGTGTGCTATGTGTAAGATAGAGTCTTTCTATTAAAGTTCTTAAGCCAATAGGTTCCTTTCCTCGTGTAAGTGGTTTTTATGTAAGGTCCTTTCCAGTTCATCCGAGCTTTCCTTTCAAAGTATCTCTTGTCGACTGGTTCACCCTTTTAAGGACCAAGTCTCCGATCTTGAATTCTTTTGGTCTGACTCTCTTGCTATGGTATTGCTTTATTTTCTATTGTAGGCTGCTATTCTGACAACTATTTGCAGTCTTTTCTCCTACAAAAGATCTAGATCGATTCATATGGCTTCATCATTCATCTCCAGGTCATATAGCTCGATCTTTAGACTAGGCAAGCTGATCTCAACTGGGATTACTACTTCTATTCTGAAGGCAAGAGAGAATGGAGTGTGCCCTGTTAGAGTCCTCTCAGTCGCTTGATAGGCCCATAATATGCTTGGCAACTTGTTTACGCACAACCTTTTTGCCTTCTTGAGCCTTATTTTAATGATCTTCAACAAAGATCTATTTGTCACCTCCACTTGGCCCTTGACTTAGGGATGCTCGGGGAAGGAGTAATAATGGATGATGCTGAGCTGCTCACAAAGTTCATTAAATAGGCACCCTTTAAACTATTTCCCATTGTCAGTAACCACAACCTTTAGGATTCTGAACCTGCAAACTATTACTTCCATAAAATTTCTTCACATTCTGCTCAATGATGTTAGGCAAAGCTTCCTCTTCAACCCACTTGGTAAAATAGTCTATTGCCACTACAGCAAACTTTTTCTGGCATTTGCTCAAAGGGAGGGGGCCAACAATATCGATCTCCCACTGGGTAAAAAGGCCAAGGGGTCTAGATCAGAGTCAATTATTGCGTCAGCAGTCTGGGTATACTGGCTAGCACCTTCCATCCCAAATGATTCCCGTAAACTCCTTCACGAATTTCTCTCAAGTTATATTTCACTTCCTCTTTATTTGCACACCTGAGTAGGGGCACAATGTGACCCCTCCTGTAAACAATGCCATCAATCAATATTGTCGCGCCCCAAATTTGCCACAAACCTAAGAGCATAAACAAACAATCATAAATCACCAAAACCATTACTCTAAAATAACCAAAGCCAATTATATTTAATAATAATGAACTAATAATCTCCAAACTTAAAAAAATTAAATAAATAAATCCATCTCTAGTCTCCCAAACCGAGACATATACAATAATCAAAATCCAATAAAGAAAATAAATTGAAAAAATATGCAGTTCTCTTCCTAAAATAAAATTAACAAACTACTTAAAATATCTACTTTGCTTAAGCAATCCCATCACGACCATCGTCATGTGCAACAATTGCACCTACATCTAAGGTGATTGAACACATATAATGTTATTTCATCATGATTTTGCAATGGGTTTTAAGTGTTTTATCTTCATAAATCTTATAAGTTATAATGAAGTGAGCTAATTTACATATTTGTGGATGTTTGTAGGTATTTGGTAATCAAATTGAAGAGAAAAGAGGTAAATGTGAACTGAAAGAACAAGGGGCTAAAGTTGGAACTGATGGGCGCCCCTCAAAAGTGGTGGGCGCCCGACCCAAAAGCAGATGGGCGCCCACCGAGAGGTGATTTTGGAGAAAAAGTTCAAGTGTCAAAGGCATTTCATCGAGCAGTTGGTGGAGGCTACCCACGGGCACCCTTCACTACCCACAGGCACCCCACCCTTAATCAGATGGGCGCCTGCCGAGAGGGTGTTTTGGGGCTGTTTCGTTGGGAACTTCATCAAACACCTTTGACAACCAAGCCACAGGCGCCCCTGATGACTTCTCCAGCACATGTTCAGGATGATGTTTAGAGTGTGATTTTACCATTATGCCCTTAAACTATGTAATTATATAAAAGGGAAGATTTTTTATGTACTGGGGGTCGAAAACCCTACGCACTCTTCTATTTTCTTAGTTTAGTTTAGATTAGGGTTAAGGTTTTGATTTCGTTTTGGATTAAAGAGTTTACGTTTCTTCTTCGTACTAAGATTTTCTATTGTAAGTTCAATTCTTATTAAGTTTAATTGAAGTTGATTACTTTCTTATTGTTCATATTTGTCGCTCTCGCAAACACTTCGTAACACTTCGTCTTAGCTTGTTTATGTTTGATTTGATTTCAAAAGTGATTAAAACCGTTTCGATTTACTCTATTTTCGTGTTTGAGTGCATAATGAAGATTATTTTCTTTTCGAAAGGTTTCGTTTACGCATTCGCAATGCTAGGCTAGGGTTTTTCTTGGTTTTAACCTAGGCATGTAATCGAATTGAAGGAGTTGAATTCGGATAGTTTGAACTAAAATTTGTTCATCTTTCGAATAAAAATGTAAGGATCGTGATCCTACATTAATTTTCGAAAACGAATCACCCGTGATAAAGTTGATCTTCGGTTACAATCGCATAAATCGAAGGTCAATTCTATGTCCCGGTGATTTCGAACTTGATTTCAAAACCCTAGATTAGCGATCTCCTTACGAAAAAGGGTTTTCGATTGTTAAATCTTCCGACCTAATATTACAAGTGTAAAAATTAGGTTGCGTTAATTATATATCCGAATTCAGCCCTTCGAGGACATTACAGGATTAGGTTAGGGCCAAGTGTTTCCATTCACATGGTTTGTTTAAGTTCAATTTATGTAGTTTGTTAAAGTTTGCATCTTCGTGTTTTCGTTTTTCATTTAATTGGTGTTTTCAATTTTCAAATCATCATCTCAATTCCCTATTCTAAAACTCCAAAAAGATTTTAATCTTTTCTTTTTAAGATTTTCGCAAGTGTTTTTGAAACCAAGTTTTCCAAAAATTTAGTCACACCCTTGCTCCCTGTGGAAGATGACCTAGGACTCACCTAGACTAAACTCAACCGACCTCTTATACTTGAGAGTAAGCCACTACCAAATTAGAGAGCGGTCATAAGGCTGTAGGGGTATGAGCACAATATACTAATATATAAAAATAATCAACTGGTACTCAGAGAAAAATAAAAATTAAATAAATCATGCATGGGTGTCCTAACATAAATCTCTAACATGTTATGTCAGCATACATCACATATCAAAAATGTTTAAATTTAAATTTAAATATTTTGAACACAACATAAAATAAAATAAGTTATTTTAACAAACCATATTATTAATTTTTGGGTTAGGTATCGCTACCCGGTCAACCTATGCTTCAGTCATAAGAAACCAAATATCAACTCATCAATGCATCGTAGGTTACTAGCCTACTAGACATGATAACCTAATACCGCGCGGGTTTCTAGTCTTTCAAATCCAAAATTATTGATTTATTCAAATCCAAATCATCCTTTAAAAATATTTATTTTCCTTATTCAAGGTTCCATAATAAAACACAAATTTTAAAAATTAAAATTTTTGTACCAACTAAATTTTAATCCCTCAAAATTAAAATTAATTTATACATACTTGTATAATGCACAAGACATCCACCATTGCATAATTTATCATGTAATAATGAACCAAATAATCACAAAAAAATTCACAAAATTAAACCACACATAATTAGTTTAGTTTTTATTTCGCTCCACCTCTATCTCAATTAAATTTGTAGAAGAAAAACAAGAAACAATGCTTCCGATTGAAAGAAAAAGCCTCTGGATTAACGTGACTATGCGCTGTCAAATCACGAGCACCAGAAAAATTTTCTCCTGGCTAAATGCTCTGCCAAAGCCAACTCTCTTTTCTTTTTTTTTTTTTTTTCTGCAGAATCATTCTACTCAGCATTCCCCTAAAGTATATACATATATATACTTATATGCTACCTATAAGAATCCAAATTGGATTCAAAATTCTTTTTTTTTTTATTTTTTTAAACTCTCTACCAAATAGTGGAGTTACTAAAAGTTTATATATATATATATATATATATATATATATATACGGCTCTAATGAGAATCCAATTTGGATTTGAGAATCTTTTTTTTTTTTTTAACTTGGCTGCCAAAGTACTGGTACATCCGACTATCCTCTATAAGGATCCAAATTGGATTCAAATTAAAACAAAATGCACTCCCTGAAATACTATATAAATTTGTTAATAATTATTTTGTTAAAAATTCAATTTGAATTGGGATTCTAATCCATGTATGTATATATACCAGCATAGCACACCGTTAATTAAGAAAAATTTAATAAATTTATTAAAATTAAACCATATTTTATAATAAAGTAAATTATTTAAATATTTAAATAAAATTCTCATACCCATCGTGCATCCATAATAAAATAAATATTTAATTAATATCTCAACAAAATTTAAATTGACCAAATTCTTTATTACAAAATTAAATAAAAAAATCAAAGCAAGATTTAAAATTCCTAGGTCATTACAAATACATACCTTATAGTCCGGTATTGTATTCTTCTTCGCTCATTCTGGTCCTCAGGTAGAAGTCATTTTTTCAAATAGTCCCTAATTAGCTTAACCCACAAAGCTTCAATCTCTGCTTGCAATACCTTTGGCGTTCAAATTGAGTATCTCTATTGGTGCATCAAGGTCCTTTTCTTTGAAAAGGCTAATCTGGTGAGTCAGTCAGCCTTCTCATTGTTCGATCTAGGGACCTTCTCCAAGGTTATCTTAACAAACTTCTTGGCTAAATCGTTGGTCGCCCAGCAATACTCTATCATACTTTTTCCTTTAGCTTCATACTCTCCTTGAAGTTGCTCTACCATCAGCTAAGAATCACTTCTTATGATATCTAATCTGTTCCCATTCTCTGTGCTATTCGAAGGCCAGCAATCAAGGTCTCGTACTCTGCCTCGTTGTTGGAAGCTAGGAAACTGAAACATTAAGTATATTTAACTTTATATCCTTTAGGAGAGACTAGTACAATACCCGCTCCACTTACATCCTAAGTCGATGAACCATTAACATTTAAGATCCAAGTTTGCTCAAAGTTGTCTTCCTTGGGGTGAATACGGAGCATGGCTGTGAATTCTGTAATGAAGTCTGCCGCTGCTTGTCCCTTGATGGCCATCTGTGGTCGATACTAGATGTCAAAACTAGTTGAGCTCTATTGACCACTTGACCAACCTTCCCGATGTCACAGGTTTATGAAAGATGTTCTTTAAGGGTTGATCAGTCAAGATCACAACGGTATGAGCTTCAAAGCATGCCTTAAGCTGCTGGGCTAGCATCACTAAAACAAGGACGAGCAATTCTATTCTTAGGTATCACTCTTTCACTCCTCTGAGCACTTTGATGGTGTATTACGTCGACTTTTGTAACTCATTTTCTTCTTTTACTAGCATCGAGCTAATTGTTGTGGCTGATATAAAGGTAAAGCTCTTCTTCAGGGATGGTTTTGCTGAGCAACAGAAATGCCCCGAGTAATTCTTCAACTGTTCGAAGACTATTTCATATTCTACGGTCCATTCAAAAGTTTTTCTCAAGATCTTCAAGGATGAGAGGTACTTGTTTGAGGATCTTAAAATGAACCTATTGAGGGCAACAACACGACCTGCCAATCTCTGTAATTCTTTGGTCGTCCCAGGAGACTGCATTTCTAGGATAGTGCGAACCTTCTTTGGGTTAGCTTTAATACCTCAACTATAGACCATGAAGTCAAGGAACTTCCTAGAAGCTACCCCGAAGGTTCACTTTATAGGATTCAGCTTCATTTTGAACCTCTTGAGAGTGTTGAAAGTCTCTTCTAGGTCTATCACATGGTTTGTAGCTTGTTTGCTCTTTACCAGCATACCGTTGACGTAAGCTTCCACATTCTAACTAATCTAGGATTTAAACATCAAATTTACCAGCCGTTAATATGCCGCCCCTGCATTCTTCAATCCGAACAGCATGACCTTATAATAATAGAAGCCTCGGTCAGTGATGAAGGCTGTGTGCTCCCGATCTTGCTCAGCCATCTTGATCTGGTTATAACTTCAAAAAAAACATCCATAAAAGAAAGTACCTAATGGCTGGCAATAGAATTTACTAACAAGTCGATAGCGGATAACAGAAAGCTATCCTTGGGGCAAGCCTTGTTGAGGTCTGAGAAATCCACGCACATTCACCATCTCTTCAGGTCAAAACAATCTTCTGTATTATGCCCATAGTCTCTATGGTACAAGCAATACTTGGACTTATTCCTATACTCAGGCAAGGCCCTTAGCTCTTTTGGCTATCTGAAATTTAGGTCATTCTTGATTGCATAGAACACTTGCTCCAACCTTGAGTTTAGAGGGGTAAAGTCCTTAGCCAGCCCTGTAAGCCTATCTCTTCTTTTGCCCATCCGGTCTCCTGACCCAAAGGTTCTAGGTGCCTTTGATTCCTTATTGTCTTTGGGATCGCTCTGCCTCTTCTTCTCCAGATGGGAAGCCCTCCCCTCAGCATCCCGTCTGGCTTCATCACATCTTCTGCATTCATATGTTTCTGAGCTTTAGACATCAACTCGACCATGGTCACTAGCGAGGTTTTGTCTAAGGAGAAGGCAAACCGATCAAATTTCAGATTACTCATAAAAGCCG
Organism: Vitellaria paradoxa; assembly: GCA_019916065.1. Taxonomy (NCBI): domain Eukaryota; kingdom Viridiplantae; phylum Streptophyta; class Magnoliopsida; order Ericales; family Sapotaceae; genus Vitellaria; species Vitellaria paradoxa. The sequence goes on along the minus strand of CM034239.1, from coordinate 34,308,220 downwards.
TGACTTCCACTTTCTCATTGGTTTCGTCGATCTCTAGCATCTCCTAATTAAGCTTATTGACATATTCCCTGAGCGACTCATCCTTCCCCTGTCTGACTGTCAGCAAATGGGCAATGGGCTTTTTCTATCTCTGCCAGCTAACAAAATGCAAAGCGAATGACTTGTTGAGCTATTTGAAATTTTTAATGGTTCCGAGCTTAATTTTATTAAACCAAGCGCATATTGAACCCTTCAAAGTGATGGAAAAAGTTGAGCACTTGATCTCATTTGGGACTGCATGTAGATGCATTGCCAGTTAGACGTATCCAGGTGGTCGATTAAGTCTTTAAAGCCTTCGTAGGGCTCATCGTAGACATCTTGAACTTCGAGGGTGAGGGGCACTCCATTATTGCAGGAGTGAATGGGGTTCTCATTCTACCGATGGGAACATCCATGTCATTGGAGTTTCGCATCGTGGCTATGACCCCATCTACCTGGGCTTGTATAGCTCTAATTCTTTGCTCAACAGCACCTATGTTTTCCATTTTCTTGGGGTCTGCTGCAAATCAACGGGGAATAGTCTCGCTATTTTTCCGAGAAGAATTAGCTAGGCCTTTGTTCTCCTTAACAATTCCTCTATCACTGTCACTATGAACTATTCTACTATTGCCTGTACTATTGGCTAGTAGGTCCTGCTATGGTGGCGGCGGAGGCAGAGTGGTAGCCAGGCGATCGACGCGCTCCAAAAGCGCCTGGTTCTCATAAACTACTGTCTCATCCACAAATTGCCTCTCTATCGTGGTAATTCTCTTATTCCCCTAGTTTTAGTTTTACATCGAAGCAGTTGATAGACTTTCATGTGTTTGCATATTGGATCTAGTTAGAACCATGTAACTCAAAAGGAATGTTATTCCCATAGACGTTGCCAACTGATGACGGAGAAAACTCGTACCTTTTAATCCAAACCTCAATCCAAGAATCTGTGCTCCGCTGACACTGCTGTGATGCTTACCAAAAATCCTCCAATGCTTAAGTTAGAATAGAATTATCTGAGTTTAATTTGGCAAAGTAATGGTAGTTTATAATTGCGTACCTGTTAGGGTTGATTAATCTGTTATTTATAATAATCTTCGTAGAAATATATTTGGAATCAAATTCAAAACCTTCTCTAGTTCGTCGTTGTTTTCTTATTCGGATAAGGAAAGCATCGAATTAAACTTATGAGGCGATAATTCCGAATTAATGGTAGTTACAGTATTATGGGCGTGAATCATGGGATTGCGATGATCGTGTCTTGGGTCCTGCCCATCGCACTGCTCGGCTTCTTCACCTCTACTCGGACGCCATTGCTAGGTATGAGGTGCCCTGTGCTCAACTATTTCAAGACCTGCTTCATTAGTTCGGTAAGTTGAGAAAATACATCTAATCACTATGTATTCTTATTTTTTTAATTATGGTGTGTTTATTATTTTAAATTTTTTTATCAGACATTAACGAAAATTTGGAAAATCTATGTCAATTAAATGTGTTTATGTGTCCTCTTTTTTTTTATTATTATCTAAATCAGACTTATGAATGCTTAAGAAACTTGTGTTAAAGGTATATATGTGTCATTATGTTTTTTTAATAATTATGTCCGAGTATTACTTAGATGTGTGTATATGTCATTTTTTTTTCTAAATTATTGCATTGGTGGGTTATCATGTCACCCATTTTTTTATTTTGTTCTTAAATTTTTTTTTATGTATTTCAATAATAAAAAAAATTATCTAAAAGTTAGGTTGAGAGATTAGATAATAACATATAATACATCGTATCAGGTACTAAAATTTATTCTTATACTTAATCGGCATAATAGAAATTAATATATAGGAGTCTACTAAAACCCTAAAAGTATATTGTTTTTTTCATAATACGTTAATTTGTAAAATATAAAAATTCATAGCAAGTAGCATTTCTTGATCTATTGAAAAGACCTGAAAGTTATTAAGAAAGCGACCTTAGACCTAAATAGATTGAAACACCTCTTGTATTAACATCATACCTGATGGTGTGGCAACCTTTCGCCTTTATTATATAAAAGCAAGCTTACTTAAAGAAAATGACTATACAATAAACTAAAGAATAATGGGGGCACACATCCTTTTTTTTTTTTTCAAATTAAGTTAGTTCAATTAGAAAGATTTTGAGTTTACTCCTTACAGGTTACTAGTTCAAATTTTCTAAGAGTTATTAGAAAGTTTGTTCAATTGTTAATTTTAAAATTTCAAAGATTAATCGAGATACATACTAGATAATTCGGACACCTTGAGTAAAGATTTTTGTATAATGCAACTTGCTAGGTGGTGTTTTATCTTTACAATACTCATGACAAGAAAATTAGACTCCGCGTAGGGAAATTTTTCATTGCTATGGCCTAAACATGAAATTTTCATTGGTGTACTCAGTGTGCATAATTTTTATACCATTGCGCGAGTTCTAATTCAGATAATAGTCAAAATTCAAGATTTTTGATAAAATTTACTATACAGTTGGCCTTGATGTGTCCTGGAAACAAAAGTTACAAGTCCGTCGTCGTCGACATAAAGGGCTGTTTGGCAATACAAAAAAAATAAAAAATAAAAACTAATTTGCATCAATTTTTGACATATGTTATTTTAGAACTTAGTTAGGTGTTTAATAAAAATTTATAAAAATCTTAAAAAAAAATTAAAATTGGTAAAAGTTGGAGAAAATGAAAAAAATTTATAAAGTGTTTGGTGAAAAAAATTTGAGAAAATTAAAAAAAATTAGTAAAATTTAATTTTTTGTTGATTTTTTTTTTCTTTTGGTAAACCAAAGGGCCTCAAAATATTGGTTGTTAGATATATCATCAGATGCCTTGCTTAGAACCCTGTTCGTTGACTGTACAATTCCATTTAAAAAATGCATTTGCTTGGCTATAACAATAAAAGCATCCATGTGAAGTGAACCTTGTCCTTAGCACCAAAGAAAATAGTACACGATGAAAATGCTATTTTATCATAAGAATTTATCCATAACTATACGTGACAATAATTTAGCAATGATATTTTTTAAATTAAAAGACATCTTAATGCGCGGCTTCAATTTAAAATAAGCACACAAATCTTTACGTATTTTTTATAACTTTTTTTATTTTTTTGGACAAATGTTTCTATAGCATAACTTTACTCATGTGATATGTATATAATCTCTCTCTCTCTCTCTCTCTCTCTCTAACGTGCTAAGACCGGTTTTGGGCACAGAGAAAAATGGAAGTTACGATCCATTCAGTTGCAGTAACCCTTGCGTTGGTTGGATTGGTGTCATATGTGTTGAATTGGGCGTGGTTGCGACCAAAGAAGTTGGAGATGTTGCTTAGGCAACAAGGTCTACGCGGCAATCCTTACCGGCTGTATTACGGAGATGCCAAGGACATGTTCATTCTGTCCAAAGAAGCGAAAAGTAGACCTCTCAATGTGTCTGATGATATTCTGCCTCATATTCTGCCCTTCCACCATCATATTATCAACAAATATGGTTTGTTTCCTTTCATTGCCTTTTTTTTTTTTTTTTTTTTTTTATGGGTTTGTAGTACTGTGGGGAAAGTATGATGCTATGTTTTAAACCCCCCCCCAAACAAAAAAAGGGTAATTCTTATAACGCTTGCCTGATCAAGTTGCCAATATTTATATTTCTTAATTTGTCGAACTTTGAGCAAAAATAATGGAGTAATCCACTTTCTGAACTGGTTTCATGAACATGATAAATTGGTTTTCGTTTATGCGGACGATCAATCAAGATTAGTGGATATCCTGATTCTCCGTGAGTGGATTCGTAAATCTGATAGACATTCAAGATTAAAGTCAATACCATCAGTGTAAATGAGTACACTGTACTCCACGTATATGGGTATGCATTGGTCCAAGGTAAAAAGGGAAGGAGCCGAGCGTGGTTCCTAATCAAAATGAACTCAAATCAAGTTCAATTTATATTTCATTTAAAATTGAGTTTAAAATCAAACTTAGAATAGCTCATATTGAAAGTTTTAAGAGCCGCCTCGATAAAATAATATATATGTATTTTGTAATATTTTTTATTTATTATATTTTAAACTAAAACGATGTAAATTTGGTTTAATCGAATTATTGTGAACCGATTTCGACCTTAAATTCTTCTTTATCGAGTTAAATTCGAGTTTATATAAAAGTTTAAGTCAAGTTCGAACTCAAACTCAGTATAAAAAATAGTTCGAACCAAGTTCGAATAAATTCAAGTTCGACTTGGTTCGATTCGTTTCCAGTTCTAATCTTAAGCTTGACTTAGTCTTTAATTGTTAAAAATTTTTACTTTACTCTCATTTTTTTTTTCACTTATTAATTAACCTTCAGTCATTTGAAAATTAAGTTGAATTTGAGGAGAAAAAAGTTAACTTTTTTTTTTTTTTAAACTGGCTACTAGATAGTTACTAAAAAAAATTAGTTTTTTTTGTGTTTGAAAAAGGGAAAAAAAAAACTTTTTAGGAACTAATTTTTTAACTTTTTGTTAATTTGATATTTTTGTCCTTCAAAGTTTAAGAAAAATTTAAAATGTAAAAAGATAAATTTGATAACTTTAAAAAAAATTAAAAAAACTAATAACTAATAACTCAGGTACCCAGTTTAAAAAAAAAAAAAAAACTCAACTACTAATTTCTATTCCAAACACAACCTTAGATTACAAATCTTAAATCCACACCTCCTGGGGGTGGATCAAGTTAAGTCCAATCAATTCTTCAATCTTAAGCCGATTGAGTTTTGCAACAACAACCAATTCACGGTTGTCAATCTGCTTAAAACTGAAATTCTGATTGAAGCCAGAGTTGTATCGCTGCTTCTCCACTCTATTTATAATTTATTAGCCTATTATTGCAGGCAAGAATTCTTTTACATGGAGTGGGTCCCTTCCAAGGGTTAACATAATGGACCCTGAACTTATTCATGAAATCTTGCTGAAGAGTAATGTTTTCAGAAAACCAAAACAAAGTCCGCTTCACAATTTGCTTGTGGCTGGCCTTGTCACATATGAGGATGAGAAATGGGCTAAGCATAGAAGAATCATGAATCCAGCTTTCCACCTAGAGAAATTGAAGGTATAGTGTTCTTTTATTTTCTTATTTTCTTTTTTCTATGCAAGGTAGTGTTCCTTCTTTTTTTTTTTTTTTTTTTTTTTCCTTTTTTGGGTAACTTATATTTGCCTCCCCTCAACATCTCATTTTTGGAGCTTCAATATTTTTTAAAAAATTTCAAAAAAAGTCTAAAAGTTTCAATTTCTTCTGATTAAATTTTGTCACGTGTCACTTTTATATTATTTTGACATTAATTTTTTATTTTTTTGGGAACTTTTTAAAACTCCAAATACCTCTTTAATGACTTTCTGGACATTTTATATTGTTTAGATAAATATATATATATATATATATATATATATATATATATCTCATATAGTTTTTTGACATTGATCATACTATTTTTTATTTAACGTTAATAGTAAAAAAAATCTAATTGTGACATACAATTTAAAATAAAATGTGCCAGTATTAATTTTAAATAGTAAAAATAATTATCTATAATTAGAGTCAATCCCTTGTCTTATCTCCAATATATGCTTTAGCCGTAAGTTATAAATAAACAATCTTCTCATGGACTTCCACTTTCTCTTAGTGCTTGTTTGGTTAAAAAAGTTTTGAGAATTTTTAAGTAAAACAGCGTTAAAAAATTAGTTAAAAGTTGTTAAAAATTATTACAAATTACTGGGAATTTTTAAAATTTAAGGTTTGCCAAATGGGCAATCCCGATCATGTCTGGGGCATCTTACGGCGGGCCGATCACAGGATTGTGATTGTGAAATTAGGTAAGGCCGTCTAAAAACATTAGTGGGTTTGGGTGACCCCACGTTGCATTATAAGCTGTGTTTAATTGTGGAACATGGAATAGGATTGGGCCATTACTTCCGTAGATCCCCTAAATTTCATATATATATATATTTATATATGTATATATATTTTAGTGAATCAGACTTAGAATTGTATATCCCCTCAAAATGGAGATATACAATATCACCGCATGTGGTATTGTAGGTGAAATTGTATATCCATATATTCACATTTATTTTATGTTAAAATTTAAAAATTTTAAATTATTAACTATTAAATGACATTTTTTTTACTTTATATCCTACCAACTAAATATTAAAAAATAATAACACACAAAAAAAAGTAATCCCATGTTATGTCTGATTTCATACACTATACTATGGGTTTATGATGAACTCAAGATTTGGAATTTGCCTGAACAAAAGGTTTAAAAACAAAGTAAGTTTAGTTACAAAAATTTAAATTGAAGAAATTAAAAGGTTTAAAGATAAAAATGAGCTGAGTTAAAAAATTAGGATAAGCTAAATTTAAATATATATATATATATATATATTGAATAAAAAAATTGGGCCAGACTTCTTGAATTACAGCTCAGGGTAACCCTAACTTTCTGCCATGGCTATTCTGAGAAGGCAACAATTCATTATTTTACTTTTTCTGGGGGACTAATTTACTACTCGCTCTTTAGAAAATTAGTATATATAAAATAACTGATTTTCTCCAAATATTTTTGTGATTATACTAATATTGGATAAATTTCATTTTGCCTATTTGAATTTTAACCAAAATTTAACCTCAGGGTTTAAAATATTTTCTGTAATAATTAATGATCTAAATTTTTAATTAATTACAATATAGGAGTTGATCAGTGATCATTCTGTTCTAAAAGTTGAAAGTTAACAAAGGACAGGATCAAAATAATCATTGAAATATCAAATTACAACTCATTAAAACCTCATATCTCAATTATATATGCTTAGTTCCTCGTTGTTTTGGTTTTTCTTGTAGGACATGGCATCAGCAATGTACATAAGTTGCAGTGAGATGATAAGCAAATGGGAGGCATTGATCTCAGAAAAAAATTCATGTGAGCTGGATGTGTCCCCTTATCTCTACAATTTGACCTCTGATGTGATTTCTCGGACCGCATTTGGAAGCAGCTATGAACAAGGCAGGAGGATATTTGAACTCCAAAAGGAACAATGTCATCTTCTGGACCAAGCTTTGCAGTCTCAAATTCCAGGTTTTAGGTAATGTCTAATAACTATATATGTAATAACAACAAAGTCAAAAAATCAACTAGCTAATTATATTAAGCTTGATTTGAAATGGCACAACACACACATCTTTACTATGGTTGCAAACCAATCAAACATTCAGCAAACTGCCGTGAACGAACTCGGTTATGTTTATTTGATAAATTAAAACAAGCAAGCTCAAATTCATTTTTCAAGCTTGTTAAGCATGTTCATTTATATGCACGTGAGTTGGCTCACTTGTAAGTGGACTCAACAAAAAATTTGTGAACACACTTGATAAAAACTCACAAGTAGTACACGAAAACTCATGAGAGGATCAATAAAAATTCAATAATAAACTCGTTTATTGTAATTAAGCCGAGTTCAAACTTCCTTATAAACTAACCAACCAAGTTCAATCACAATATTTCGAGATTGATCAAAGCTTGACTTGAAAATATCATAACAAACAAACTTAAACACCCTAATACTCAGCCCAGTTTGGTTTGTCTAATTAAGGTAGCAAATTTGTATAATTTGTACAAATATTATAATTGTTGGTTAACACTTGAACCATGAGCTAACCAAAATTTATAATTAGCGGAAGCAGAAGTATAATCTTGAAATGAATGAGTATAAAAAATAAAAAAATAATAAGGAAAAAAATATAATTTTTAGGTGAATAGAGACAAAAGTGACAATAGTATCTATACTATAATACTAAAATCATATAGTCTCTCTCTTCTCTCCTTCACCCTCATCCTACATGGCAATGCCTCTTTACTCTTCATTTTCTTTTTTCTTTTTTTTTTAACAGAATTTTGATTTTATTTTTAAAATAAAATCAATAATAATAAAAGCTTGCATTAAAAGGCGTTAGAAAAAAAATCAAAAATCAAAAAAATAAACCCAACGGTCATTTCCTTCTCCAATTTCCTCCTCTCTACACACTCCTGCCCATCACCTAAAAGGTTTTTGCATTCCCCTCTTCTGTGTGAGTTTCTCCAATTTCCTCTTTCTCCACACACTCCCCTCATCACCTGAAAAAATTTTGGGTTTCTCTCTTCTATGTGGGTTATAAGTTTTATTCTACCACTTGTAATTTCTGATATTAATATTTGCTTGCCTTGATTTGAAAAATTGAAAGAACAAGAATTGGAAATTTCAAAAACTTTGAATTTTTTGGCATGATACTTCTGCCTTTTTTGGTATTGAACTTCTAGTGATTGTGAAAATTTCCGTATGGATCCCTATGATATAAATGCTTAAAATCTTATGATTTGATCTAAATACTTGCAACTATCCTTTTATGATAACAAATCAAAACATTCACTCCTATATGTATTAAGTTTCTTTTCTACTAACTATTTTGCTTTATGGCTTTTACCTTTTAATAAAGGCGTGCTTTGAGCGGACATATGTTGTGGCATTAATTAAAAATTTTAGATTCAAAGATTGGTAATGAATTATCATAAAACAAATAAATAAATAAATAGAATGTATTTTGAGAGTTTATGGAGTATTAATAAAGTAGCTAATTATTTGGATCTCTATCACTTTCCCTTTTCTTATCAGATACAGTTCTTCAATTTAAGTTTGCTAAGATATATTCATTAGCAGAAAATGACATAGATTTAGATTGAAAATAAAAAAGCAAGAACTGTAATTGTAACTATATAATCATTCATTTTTCTACTTTGTTATTTATTATTTGTAATTAAAAATTCTTTGTTTTCATATTTTTTTTTTTTTTTTTTTTTGTTTGTCATGTATGATTCTCTCAGTGTAATGTTTTGAAATGAGTGTTCTTCTTTACTAAGTTCATGATAGTTAAACCCAGCAGGTAATCTTGTGAGATTTTCATGTATCATACATCTGTGTGGGCTTTTTGTCCTTCTTTTTTCGATTTTCAAAGTGAATTTCATCGATTAGATTTTTTGTTTTGATATCGATACAGAATGTGAACTCTCCGAAACAGGGCTTTGGGAGGCTTGGCTGAAAATCATTGGATGGGGGTGCTCAATTGTCGATGACAGATTCAATGTGCTCTTTTACTTGTATTTATTCGTGAATTAAATTTTTGAATTTTAACAAAATTAAAAATAGATAACATATCATGTTTTTTACAGTTATATTTTGGATTAGTATCTTGAAAAATAAAAGACTACCTATATATTTATATATATGTTTATGTCTATTTTGATTGTTTGGAAAAAGTTTTTATTTTATTTTAATGTTAATAATTTAAAAAAATTTATACCGCCCGGGAGGGCATTGCACGGCTTACTGTTAATAAGTGTAAAGTTTCAAGTGAATAGAACAATCTTATCATTGCTCTAAATTATTCTTTTACTTATTGATAAATATAATGATTATATATAAATTATTATGGAAAATTTATGCACAGAATAACATAGTTAAATCACATTCACAAATGAAAAGGTTAAAATTTTTATTATTTTACACAAAATATATTTAAAATATATTTGTTAATACAAATAAATATTTAAATATTTTTTAACAGCAACACTCTCAGCCTTGTGTTTCTAAGAAGTTCATCCTATGGGGCTTTTTTCACTTTCGCTCCTCTTTCAAATTATGTGACTTAGGGGTGGAGGATTGATGAAATCTTCGTCCGTGGACCCAATCCCATGTTCTGCAACGCAAAATTGCACTATTGGATGTACTCTCCCCCTGATTAATTCCCACCAAAAATCTATTCATGTAAACTTATAATTCTGTAGGTTCCTACCAACAAAGACGAACAAGAGAATGAAAGAAATCAGAGATGAAGTCCAAGCTCTTGTAAGGGATATGATCAGTAAAAAAGAAAGAGACATGAAATCAGGAGAAGGGTGCGAAGATAATTTGTTGAGTACACTGCTAAAAGCAAATCTGAAAGAAATAGAAGAGCACAGAGGCAATGATAAGGATAATGCAGGAATCAGCATTGAAGAGGTGATTGAAGAGTGCAAGCTGTTCTATTTTGCTGGACAAGAGACTACTGCAAATTTGCTCGTTTGGACGATGGTTTTGTTAAGCCAGCACCCAGACTGGCAGATTCGTGCAAGAGAAGAGGTTTTCCATGTTTTCCGGGGCAACAGGCCAGACCACCATGATGGTTTAAACCGCCTTAAAATTGTAAGCTTTTAATTAAGACTTTATGTGCATGTGTAAGCTTTTCATCTTTGTGGGTTTTCTGAAATATATATATATATATATATATATGTAGAAGTCCCAATATACAATCTTGTAATTTTCAGGGTCCATGAACAAAAAGTTTTGAAAAAGTAATAAAGTTTTATTAAGAAATTTAACATATTAAACATTAATGATATCGTGTCATTTTCATATATTTTTTTGATTTTTACTTAAAGGGTATTATAATTAGTATCTTGTACTTTAATTTAATCTTAATTTACCTCTTATATATATTTTAAATCGTTCTGCCTTATCCCTTACACTTTTAAAATCCCACTTTGTCGCATTCCGTGAAATTAATTGAAAGAAAATGTTATATGTCCATTGTGTACAGTGAACACATGACGTTTTCTATCAAATTTTTTTAATAATAACTAACAGAAGGAGCAAAATAGAACATTTAAAAATATAAAAAGTAAGTTGAGACAATTTTAAGTACAAGTCTAAAGTGACATTGATAGTAAAATATAATAAAATTTTGTGTAATTTACCCATATTTATATATGAAATAGATAATATACGTAACTCGTCAATCTCTTGAAATAGAAGAATCATTTCTGTATTAGCGAACAATGAAAATTATTTCAATAAATTTTTTTTGTGTGAAATAAATTTATCATTCACTATGCACCTCACACATGCATTTACCCAAATAAAAGATTATTTCATTGTAATTCCGGTTCATAAAATTCAAATTCTAAAAATATTTTCTATGCAAATAGAGGTAAAATTACGTACATTTAACCACCTCTCAAATCTTGTAATACGAGAATACTCTGCACTAAATTACCCTTTTAGTGAATTTTTTCACTCACATTTACAAAATTCACATAATAATTAATATGTTTATAATTTCTAAAAATATATATATTTTTGTTGCAGGTAACAATGATATTGAATGAGTCCCTCAGATTATACCCACCTTCAATAATGCTAATGAGGGTTGTTACCGAAGAGACCAAACTAGGAGAAATGATCCTACCAGCTGGTATTCGCATCATAGTGCCAACAATCTTTGTCCATCACGATTCTGAAATTTGGGGTGAAGATGCGAAGGAGTTCAAACCAGAGAGATTTTCACAAGGAATTGCAAAGGCAACAAAGAAACAGGTCTCCTTCTTGCCATTCGGCGGGGGTCCTCGAATATGCATTGGGAGCAACTTTGCACTGATGGAAGCAAAAATGGCGCTGGCGATGATTCTGAGGCACTTCTCATTTGAGCTCTCTCCATCCTACACCCATGCTCCTTCCTTTATTCTCACCCTTCGCCCCAAACATGGTGTTCAGATGATTTTACACAAAGTTGCAGTGTGAAAGTTTTGGCAAGGGAAACTATCCTCCATCGGAACTTTTTTTTCTTTTGAAAATTGTGCTAAAATGATTGTCAATACACTTTTAGAATTAGAATGCATGTTAATAAGTTGGTTCCTTTAAAATGATTGACTCGTAGAAGAATCACATTATTCTAATATTTTTTTCAGTGAAGAATTTTGATTGTAGTTTTTTCTTGATGAAAATTTCTAATAATATAGTAATGATTTTTACAAATTAATATAATTAACACGTCATTATTAATCGAAATTTTAACCTTAATTATAGATAATGTTCTGTTCTATACTGGTCGGTATCGAACAAAACTCAGTACAATATAATATGTTCCGTAAATAAAAATTATTCCTACTTATACCAGTGTGTACCGATCAATATTAAGATTTTTATATTCACACTGGAATTTTTAAATTGTACCTAAATTTCTTAGATTGGTACTAAAATTTTTTAATTTTTTGTGTTTTTTCTTGAATTTTTTGTTTTTTTCCTTTAAACCTTATAAAACCAGAAAAGAAAAATCTAATTCTCGGTTTCTTCTCATTCCTCATCCAACTTAGTATAAATAACATTTTCTTTATTTTGTTGTTTACTTTCATAAAATATAAAAGTAGTAAATTAATTTACTCAATCATTATTAACATATTATTTATAACTTGTGTTTAATAACTAAATTGTATTTATAATTATTTAAGTGACGTAGCAAATTTTGGTGTAGATATGTACATTTTTAGTAAATATATAATTTTAAATCTATAATTCCCCCCACATTTAAATTGTAATGATTATGAATATGAGAATTTAATTTCTTATAATGTCGTGCCCGTGTAATTCCACTCGGGTGTTACTTTTTATTATTTTATCTCTCAAGTGATAGATACATATGCATTAAACTATAAAATTACAAATACAGAGTCACATCGCAACCACTTAGATGGCCTTTGGTTTACTTTTTTTCTGTTTTCTATTTTCATTTTATATTTTAAAATTTTCAAAATAAAGAAAAGAAAATGTTCTTTGTTCATTATTTTATAATTTTTTTTATTTTGAATTAAAAACACTCAAAACGATTTTTTGTTATTTTTCATTTTATATGTAAACTCAATTTCTATTTTTTAAAACAAATTTTGAAAACACAATGATCAAATGTATTTTGAGTTTTTTCTTTATTTTTAAAAGCGTAAAATAAAAAATGAGTTCAAAACAGAAAATAGAAAACAAAAATAGAAAGCAAAAAATAGAAAAAAAAACCAAATGAGCTCTTAAATTATCAAAATTCTTAATAATTACCGTTAAAATGTAGTTGAATTTGATGAAAAACTCAGAAACGCAAAATGTAATTTTTTTTTAATTTTTTAATTTTAACACGCCCGTTTGATTATGCTCAACATTCATCACCAATAAATATATGCCAATTAATTATAAAATTGCTTCTAATTTGGCGGTGCTACAAAACAACTAAACAAGTTATTACTTTTAAAATTATAAAAGTTTCATCTTTTATCAATAAGGCCTCATTTGGAGTAAAAAAAAATAAAATAAATTGAGATAAAATGTGATTTGGAGTTGATTTTAGTGCCTTTTTTATGAAAAGTAGCAAATCGTGGGAACGATTTTCTAAATCCGTTCTCACGGATTAAAAAAAATCACAAAAAAATAACAACAATAGTACTTGTTTGAAAACTTTCGACACGAAAAATGTGATTGTATAAAAAATTTATACATTCGGTTAACCTACTTCCAAATTTTTTATTTTTTTAGCGAAATATTAAAATTTTTTGAAATTCGAAATGACGAGAAAATTAAATGTAGAAAAATTGTTAGAGATTTATAAAGATTTATAGAGGTAATTTATGATGCCAAACGGGACCCAAATATTGAATTGTCCTATCATCATCTTCTTTGCCCTAGAACTTGCCTGAACCCCGCGCTGACGGGGCTATTGAGAACCAGAGGAACCGAAGGGTCAAGGGGCTGCTGGTCACCGCTTGACTCGGAAATCCGAAGTGTCATCGCATCTGTCGTCGACTCGACTTCGTCTCCTGTATCTCTCCATCACCTCGTTTGGTTACTATATTTTTATGGGTACTTACCTGGTTAATTTCTATCCTCATACCAAATGCACCCTTACTACTATGTTCGAATACCTATAAATTTCGAACCAACAGTTTTGCGATTCCATTTAGTTAAAATATGAGAAAGTTTTAGTTTAAAAATCACTACTAAAATAATAAAGCCAAGCCACTTTTTTTTCTCAAATAAAAAGCAAGAACAACTACTAGGATTAAAGATTTCAAAACTAAATTTTTTGTACTGGTTCCAAATTTATTACAATTCATTATATTAAACCATTCAAATTCGTCTTAGGCAAATAATACTAGGGGATTAAATCCCTTACTTTCAATTACATAAATACAAACACAACCTTGAATCACTAATGACGTTACCTCACAATCGCTGATTCTTTAGTTGCTTTCTTATAGGATCATAGAATAGTGGATCAACCTTGATGCAACTTATTGATACGTGCTTTGAAATGGAAAATGCATTCCATTACATATTTTTTAGAGCATACCTCCAAATACAAGAATAGATCCCAAGTAAGAAAGAAATATAATTCAGCAACTTCCAGCAAGATATAACTAGCTGCCACAAAGAAGGAATGAAACAATCCATGGTATGGCTACTTTCCCCGAACGGGAATTAGTTTTGAAGAATATTCCCAAAAAATAGTATTATTTGGGCCAAAAACTCCTTTTCCAGCTATGGGATATAATGAATGACCCAACGCAATTTCCATTCAAGCTACAATGTTGAAGACCACTGGAGAACTTCAACTTGGGTAAAAAGCAGAGCTATCAAACATCACAGAGTGAAGGAAGAGACTTCCTCATCATCCACAGAACAACCGGGCACCAAATCAAGAAATAGCTTTCCCGGTCACCCCAGGTGTCTAATATTATAGTCTAAGACGAAAGCATATTGTCAAATGCAAAATCATAAGCGGAAAAAGGAGATGACAAACTAATGATGTATTGTCAAATGCAAAATAACGGGAAAAGAAGATAATAACCAAGTGATGATTTATGAAACAATTAGCCAAGTGTACACGCCTTGAAATATAATATTTGTACATTCATTCTCCCAAAGACCCAAACCCATCAGGTGGCCAAACCTGTAGACAAAATAAATGAATTCAGAATAAACAAAAATTTAACTAAAATAAGTACAAAAAATAATTAAAGGTTTAATTTTAAAATTGTGGACAATGCTCCTATGAAAGAACCTCGAAAGCCGATTTTAATGAATCTCTGTAAACTTCGCAGTGCCTAATCACATGACTCACATTCTTAATTTCTTCATGAATTAAAGCTGAATCCGTGACAATTTTTGCAGCAGGGAAGAAAAGAAGCTAACCCAACGAACCAACCAATTATAAGAAGCGATACTTACTCGACCACACACCTTGCCCTTAATAAGGCCATAAGGAACAGGACCAAAATGACGAGAATCCTTAGATGCATAAATATTATCCCCCTGAATCCAAACATGCCCCTCTGGCACCTATACCACATTCAAAAATTAAAAGATAAATCTCTTCAACAATCTAATATAAAGAAAATCTAGGAAGGACTTGAAGATCCTAAAGAGATGTAGTTCCACAACAATTACCTCATATCTGTAAAAAGCATGTATCAATGAAATGACCGATGGAAAAGAAACAAAAAATAAAAATTATTGATAGTCTTTTGCATAAAAAGTTTATTAGCATATGCTTGATTACTATTAGGTGAAAGGTTCAAGTTAGATTCCTAATTATAGTGGTGGTAGTTTATCGACTATATTTGGTCAAGCTTTGCATCAGAAATCCATTCATGTTTCTTTTTCCTCGTAGTATTAAGTTCAAATTTGTGGTTTCTTCACAAGTAGAACACAATGCTTCATCAACCAACATTATTGTTGAAAATAGGAGAAGAAGAATTTCTTTTTATATATCAAAAGGGATTACAGCACTCCCTATATATACAAAAGATGTCCTAAACAAAAAAGGGAAAAAGAAATAATTATCCTATATCAAATCCCTCAATCAAAGAGATTTTAATGAATACGCTATCTCCTATTTTAGAAATACATATATCTGCATATATTTTCCAACACTCCCCCTCAAGTTGGTGATAGATATTATCCATTCCCAAATTGTAACAATTGTTTGTAACATGGGGTTACTCAAACCCTTAGTAAAAACAATTGCTAGTTGGGAGTTAGTGGAAACATAAGGTGTACAAATTAAACTACTATCTAGTTTTTCTTTGATGAAGTGCCTATCCATATCAATGTGTTTGGTTCTGTCATGCTGCACTGGATTATGTGCAATACTGATTGCAAATTTGTTATCACAATAAAGTCTAATAGGGAAAATAGGAGAAGAAGAATTTCTTTTTATATATCAAAAGGGATTACAGCACTCCCTATATATACAAAAGATGTCCTAAACAAAAAAGGGAAAAAGAAATAATTATCTTATATCAAATCCCTCAATCAAAGAGATTTTAATGAATACGCTATCTCCTATTTTAGAAATACATATATCTGCATATATTTTCCAACACCCCCCCCTCAAGTTGGTGATAGATATTATCCATTCCCAAATTGGTAACAATTGTTTGTAACATGGGGTTACTCAAACCCTTAGTAAAAACATTTGCTAGTTGGGAGTTAGTGGAAACATAAGGTGTACAAATTAAACTACTGTCTAGTTTTTCTTTGATGAAGTGCCTATCCATATCAATGTGTTTGATTCTGTCATGCTGCACTGGATTATGTGCAATACTGATTGCAAATTTGTTATCACAATAAAGTCGAATAGGGAAAATAGGAGAAGAAGAATTTCTTTTTATATATCAAAAGGGATTACAGCACTCCCTATATATACAAAAGATGTCCTAAACAAAAAAGGGAAAAAGAAATAATTATCCTATATCAAATCCCTCAATCAAAGAGATTTTAATGAATACGCTATCTCCTATTTTAGAAATACATATATCTGCATATATTTTCCAACACTCCCCCTCAAGTTGGTGATAGATATTATCCATTCCCAAATTGGTAACAATTGTTTGTAACATGGGATTACTCAAACCCTTAGTAAAAACATTTGCTAGTTGGTAGTTAGTGGAAACATAAGGTGTACAAATTAAACTACTGTCTAGTTTTTCTTTGATGAAGTGCCTATCCATATCAATGTGTTTGGTTCTGTCATGCTGCACTGGATTATGTGCAATACTGATTGCAAATTTGTTATCACAATAAAGTCTAATAGGGACAATAGGAGAAGAAGAATTTCTTTTTATATATCAAAAGGGATTACAGCACTCCCTATATATACAAAAGATGTCCTAAACAAAAAAGGGAAAAAGAAATAATTATCCTATATCAAATCCCTCAATCAAAGAGATTTTAATGAATACGCTATCTCCTATTTTAGAAATACATATATCTGCATATATTTTCCAACACTCCCCCTCAAGTTGGTGATAGATATTATCCATTCCCAAATTGGTAACAATTGTTTGTAACATGGGGTTACTCAAACCCTTAGTAAAAACATTTGCTAGTTGCGAGTTAGTGGAAACATAAGGTGTACAAATTAAACTACTGTCTAGTTTTTCTTTGATGAAGTGCCTATCCATATCAATGTGTTTGGTTCTATCATGCTGCACTGGATTATGTGCAATACTGATTGCAAATTTGTTATCACAATAAAGTCTAATAGGACCCTCCCACTTAATCTTCAAATCTTCCAAGATAATCTTCAACCATAGCAGCTTTGTGCCATTGCTCAAAATTTTGATTCAGCACTTGACCTTGCCACCATATTTTATTTTTTTACTCCTCCATGTAACTAAATTCCCACCAAGAAAAGTATAATACCCAGTGGTAGATCTTCTATCAGTTACTGTCTCAGCATAATCGGCATCTGTGCATACTTCTAGTATAAGTCCAGCATTTTTTCGGAATAAAATACCTTTTCCCAGAATTCCTTTAAGGTAGTGCAATACCCTATAAACTACCTGCAAATGAACTTCTTTAGAGTTGTACATGAACTGGCTTACTACACTCATAACATAGGCAATGTCATGCCTAGTGTGAGATAAGTAAATAAGTCTCCCAACCAATCTCTAATACATTTCGTTGTCAACAGCAACATCCCATTCTGCCTCTCCAAGTCTATGGTTGGAATCTATTGGCGTACTTGCTAGTTTATATTCTAACTTCCTTGTATCTTTTAAAAGGTCAACAATATACTTCTGCTGAGAGATAAAGATTACCTGTCTTGAGTGTGCCACTTTGATTCCTAGAAAGTATTTCAATCTTCCTAAGTCTTTAATTTCAAACTCTTTTGCCAAACTTTGTTTCAGATTTTGCCTTTCCTTCTCATCATTTCTTGTCAATATTATATCATCAACACATACTAGCAAAATTGTAACTCTCCCTAAGTCCAAGTGCTTGATGAAGAGTGCATGGTCTCTTTGGCTTTGTTTATATCCCATAACTAACATTACTTTAGTGAATCTTCCAAACCAAGCTCTTAGAGACTACTTTAGTCCATACAATACCTTTTTAAGCCTACACACTTTATTAGATGTCAGATTCCCACGAAAATCAGGTGAAATTTCCATATAGATTTCCTCCTCTAGATCCCCATGCAAAAAGGCCTTCACATCAAATTGTTGCAAGTGTCAATTATAGTTAACAGCTAAGGACAACAAAATTCTGACTATATTCATCTTCGCAATAGGACCAAATGTTTCTTGATAGTCTATCCCATAAGTTTGAGAGTATCCCTTAGCCAAAAGTCTTCCTTTATACCTTTCAAGTGTGCCATCTGCATTATACTTTACTGTGAAAATCCACTTGCATCCCACTGGCCATTTTCCTTCAAGTAAGTCCACCACATCTCAAGTCTAGTTCTTTTTTAAAGCCTGCATTTCAACATTCATGGCGTTTCTCTAATGTTCACAGGCCAAGCCTTAGATAGTGTGGTAGAAATAGACATAGTGTTTAAAGCTCGTGAGAAAGCTCCTATGAGATGATGAACATTTTTCAAAGGACACAAAATGTGAGAACAGATATAATGGGTTTTTAGTACATTTCCTAGTTCCTTTTCTAGTAGCAGTAGGCAAATTAATATCAGATATAAGTCCAACTAGAAAAGAATGACTAGAAAATGTTACCTCATTTCCAGAGTTAGAGTCTAATTCTTAGACTTGCACTGGTTCAGGAATTGGATTCTTCCTACTCGAATATACCTGAGAGAACCGTGGGTTATCAACAGTGTCATCACTTCTAATCATGGGTTGAGGCTAATCTTGACAAGGATGTTGGTTCTAAGAAGATACGGACTCGGATCCTTTTTAAGTAGATAGAGGCAAATCAAGAAGGAAAAAATCTCTATCCTTATTTTTCAAAAATATTGTCTCCCCCTAAAGATAAGGTGTAGGAAAGTACGACTCATATTCAACAAAGGTGACATCTGTAGAGACAGGTTTTTTTGGTAGGAAGATGATAGCATTTTTGCCCCTTTTTTGTTGAAGAATATCCCACCAAAACACAGTTTACCGCTCTGAGGTCTAGTTTCCCTCTATTTTGACTGTGGATATAAACAAACGACACACAACCAAATATTTTAGGCACAAGATGATTTGTAGTCTGAAGATCAGGGTAAAATTGAAAGAGTGTATCCATAGGGCTTTTAAATCCCAAAACTCTTGATGGTAATCTATTTATAAGATGTGTAGCTGTAAGAATGGATTTCCCCCAATAATATTTTGGCACATTGTTTTGGAACAGAAATGCTAGGGTTGTGGCAACTAGCAAGTGACCATTTTTCCTTTCTGCTACTTCATTCTGTTATGAGGTATTTACACACAGGATTCATGAATGATCCCTTCTCTTAGGAAATATGATGACAAATTTTAATTGAAATAATGCCTAGCATTGTTTGACCCAAACCTTTTGATTTGAACCCCAAACTGAGTTTTGATCATGTTATGAAAATTGGGAAAGACACTACTTACATCAAATTTAGATTTTAGCAAGAAAATCCAAGTAACTCTACTGTAATCATCAATGAAAGAAACAAACCATCTAGCACCAGAAACATTTAGAATAGTGGATGGACCCCATATGTCACTATGTATCAATGCAAAAGAAATATGGCTACTTTTATTACTGAATGGAAAACTTACACGTCTGTGTTTTGCGAGTTTATAAATATCACAATGAAAATTCACACTATTTAGCCCTTTCAATAACAAAGGAAACATAAGTTTGAGAATTCCTTAGGAAGGATGTCCAAGTCTTTGATGGTAAAGCCATATTTGATCTTTATTGACATGAGAATGCCCAGGAAGAAATGATAGAGGTGATTTGAACTTGCTAACACTCAGGTTTTCAGGTACTTCAACGTAGAACATTCCATCCTTCTCCTTAGCATGACCAATCATTATCCCCAAACCCTCGTCCTATAATCCACAGTGAGTGGGAAAAAATGTTATTTTGCAGTCCAAGTCATGGGAGAGTTTATTTATAGACACAAGATTAGGGGATAGTTTTGGAACATGGAGTATATTCTTAAGAATAAAAAAGAGACTAATCTTGACATCTCCAACACCTGCTATAGTGGTTAATGAACCATCTGCAGTAGCTATTTTTCTATTGCTAGGACAAGGGTTATATGTACTAACTTTAGGGGAATAGTGTGTCATATGGTCTATTACTCCTGAGTCAATAATCCAAGAATTCATAAATGAACTATCTGAGACATTTAAACCATGTGAAAGTGAAAATTTACCTAAATGTGCCAACGAACAGGTGCCAGGGATTTAAAGCTTTTAACGGTTACCAATAGGTCTTGTAGCTTCTCAATATCTCCTATGCTAAGTTCTTTTTTTCCTTGATCCTTTTCTTCTTCCTACTGAGTAACTATTAGGTTTGCTTGCCCCTATCTCTTATTTCTTTGTCGTCCACCTTCGTATTCCCAATCTTTACTTGATGTAGAAGGCTTTCCATGTAGTTTCCAGCATTTCTCCTTGGTATGCCCCGATTTCTTACAATAAGTACACCACAGCCTGTCTCACGAGTTGTCATGACTGTCATCACACATTGTTTTGGACAATTCAGCTTTCACATTCTCATTGTTTGGTTGCTGCCCTCGGCTATTTAATCCATTAGTCAGCATCGCCAAGCTATCAGGGATTTGGGGTTCAAGCATTACCCACTAACTACTCTCTTCCCCAGAATAATAGAAACAACTTCATTCAAAAAAAGCACTTCTTCTTTGCCCAAAATTTGAACCCTAACCTAATCAAATTCAATGTCAAGGCCAGCAAAAAATTCATATACCCGATCTTTCTCAATAAAATTTTTCAGTGCTGTTGCATCCTCAGTATACTTTATCTCTATGCACCAGTAATGATCTAACTCCTGCCATAGACCTTTAAGGTAATTTGCATACTCTGTAACAGATTTGCTTCCTTGCTTACTGGAGGTTGTCTTGATTTTTAGATCATATACTTGAGCAATATCCTGAACTTTTGGAGTAAATTTGTCTAATTGAATCCCAAATATCTTTTGCAGTAGGCAAGAACATCCAGGTATCACTAATTTTTGATAACATTGAATTCTATGACGCCGCCATGATCATGGAATCCTCTTCATCCCATTTTGCAAAATTTGGATCCCCTTCTGCAGCCCCTGTTCCCAAAAGGTGACTGTTTTTTCCTTTTCTCTTAAGAAAAGTTCGAACCAGTGGAGACCATTTCAAATAATTTTTCCCATTCAGACATTATGCAACCTGTATATGTTGTAACTCCCCAGCAGACTAATTAGCAATCACTTCTTCACGTTGGGCTATAGTGTTACAAGAAGAGGTCTCGGTCGTCATAGACATAATACACAGTGCTGCTGATGTAGATGAATAGTGAACAATAATAAACAATCACAGACGATCAATGATTCTGTAATCACGCAAACAGATCGAAATCATAGCTTCCATAATGATGGTCGACGTTCTGGGCCTCTAGCAAATGATGTGATTGCGTTCGAAGATGAACGCGCTGTAATCACGTTTGGAGATGAACTCGTCTCTAACAAGCAACCCAATCAATGGTGAACGTAGATGAATGACAACTAAAGGAACCTGGAGGTTGCACGTCAATGTCCAACCAAAGCAACAATCGGTTGAAAGATCGATTGACAATCACGCGGCTCAGCAAAAGCGATAATCGGCGATTATTGTTGAAGATGAACAGCGACGAAGAGACGATGCCTACCATAATCGGCGATCGACACCCTTTGACTGGCGTCGATGTGTTTCTAGAGAACAGCGATGGCTTCAGTCGCTAGGGTTTCTGAATTAACACCCACGATTGACGATAGGGGGTTTCTGTAACATAGGTTCGATTATTTTCTGGACTGTTGGCGACGACGATGGTGACGATGACGATCTGTCAGTGGCGATACTTCCAGAAGGTCTGAATCGAATCAACAATTAAGGCTAAAAAATTATGCCTAGTAATAAAGGCCAAACATGGAAGAATTTTCCCAGAGAGCCTTAAGCTCTAATGCCATGTTGAAAATAGGAAAAGAAGAATTTCTTTTCATATATCAAAAGGGATTACAACACTACCTATATATACACAAGATGTCCTAAACAGAAAAGGAAAAAGAAATAATTATCCTATATCAAATCCCTCAATCAAAGAGATTTTAATGAATATGTTGTCTCCTATTTTAGGAATACATATATCTACAAATATTTTCCAACAATTATCACCAGTCCACAAAATATTGTGCTTCCTAGAAGGGCCTCAAGAAGGCATATTGAGTAACAGAGCACAAATTGAGACTAATACCCAAGCCACAAACAGTACAAGGATGGAACAACAAAAGCTATGAAACATAGATACTCCAAAGTAGGTATTATAGCCATGTCAAACACATCAAATGCACATATCCGTCAAATACATTAATGTATATGTAGGACATGCCACATGACAGGACAGGACCAAATTTTTATTATACATTTCAATCAAACACTGTTGGGAGGTTTCTGAATCAGGTAACCAAAAGCTCCAAAATCCTTCATGTTTTCTCAACTTTATTTATATCTATTGAAAGATATTTAACTCTTGAAATGAAATGTTAAATTACTTGTATTTATTCAATAATATTGGTGTTTAGATGATATTAAATTCATAAAATTAGCTATTGTATCCCGCAATTCCAACTTGTCCCATGTCCATACACATATCAAGTCTAAATCCTGTGCCCCATACTCCCTACAGCTTAAGTTATAAATAAATTAAATAGACTTCAATGCTATAAATGGGATCTTAAAGGCACAACTATCCTAGGTAGTTTGGTCTTACGGTTCTTCATTCTTCAAAACATAGCCCACATTCTTTACAGGTTACTAACGTTACATTCTAGGATAATGGTATTATTGCAAATTGGTTCCTTACACCAAGCCAATATTCCATTATAACTCTTATAAAAGATCTTGTTAAATTGAGTATTGATTTCGATGCCCCACTATACTTGCCTGATGAAGTCAATCGTACTATATCTTTTCAGATTGCCTAGATTTGTATCATTGAATTATATATACACACACAAGTGAAAAAGAAAACAAAATTCTAGAAAGGTCCTAACAATTGAGGCTATCTTGATGAAACAAAGTAGATTTCCAATACTACCCAGTATACCCAGAATAGCAGCATGGAAGCGACACTACAGTAAAATGAATTAACTATTTCAGGTGAAACTTGCAGAAACTAGTTATTCGTGAAAAATAAGGAGAAAACCAGTTATTTATCAAAAATAAAGAGAAAACCAGTTCCTTAACTAAGACTTGACATTATGTGTATCCTTTGTGGGAGGTAAGATGGATTCTCAGCAATTCGCAATATTTGTTTGCAGAGAGAGATTAAAAATAAAAAAAGAGATAGGAAAATTATCAAAATTAGTGAACTTGACTGCATACTGGTCATAGTGCCTATGAGAAATTTGAACAAACAATCATTCAGTGAAATTTTCTCAAATGAGAAATGAAAACCCAATAGAGAAATTGGAGTAGAAAGTAGAATTTGCATCTACCACTAGAGTCCGACGGCGGTCACTGTTCCTGGGGTCCACCAGGAAAGTAACGGTATCGCCTTCCATGCCCAAAATGCGCTTGGTGATTGTCCTCCTAGGGTTTTCAGGTGACCGAACGAGGACGATGTCGCCGAGACCCACCTTCCCAAACCGGGTCGAAAGACGTTCGGCCAGAACCACGTCACCGGTCAGATTCAGGGTCGGGAGCATACTGGGACCGTAAACCTGAGACCACTCAACCAAACCCAACCAAGTTCAATAGTTTCGTTGTTTAAAAATGGGGAAAATGAAAATCAGCGAAATTTTTCAGAATGATTGATATATATATATATATATATATATATAGAGAGAGAGAGAGAGAGAGAGAGAGAGTACATACAAGCGTTGTGGAACCGAGGTAGTTGTCGGTGACGTGAAGTAAGCAAAGGAACTTAACCACAATCATCGATCGATCCAGTGCTTCTCTCGCTACCTTCCTCCATTGCCCCCCTATGTAACCAAGCATTCTCATCTCATCTCTGTGTTCAACTAACAGGGTTCCCTGCTTCTCAGTCTGATGAGTAAATTTTTCCTATTTCCCGTGAATAAAGAAGAGAGAAGCTTTTCCCTTTCCCTGCTCTTTGCCAGACTGCTTCTATGGGGAGTTGGCGTCTAATCTTCCCGAGGTTTTTATCCAAGGTATGCCCCAATCTACTTGTTAACTCATACACCTACAAAAATTCCATTTTAGAAAACTGATTTTTACACACATAAATTATGTTTTTTTTTTTTAAGGTAATTTAAGATGTACGGATCAGTTTAGAAATAATGACTAGTAGAGAACAAATCTAAGATTTTGCTAATCCAGTTGAACTAACCCTTAGTGTAATAACTTAAAAATTTTTTTTAATTAATTTACTTAAGTGTGGTGGTAATATTTATTATAGTAAAAATCTAAAAAATTAAGGATTTGAAAATTTTTGGAATGATAAAATTAGTTAGAAAGATTTTTGGATTTAATTTTACCTTATGTGAAAGTTTAATGTAGAATTTCTAAACTTTTATCCAAATAATTCCTAGCCCAATTACCTATTTGGTTCAATCCAAACCCATTAACCCATGGGTGAACCCTTTCCTTTGACTCACCTCAACTCATTTCAACTCACTTTATCACTCATTGAGTTGACTCATGAATGATAGCTCTAACTTATTTTACGACAACTTCATTTTCCATCTTCCATACATCTCTCACAATCTCTCAAATTAAGTGGCTAATTAGTAAAAAAGAAGACCCTACATTGACGACTTTAAAGTAACTCTTTCAAATTATTTAGCAAGCATGATTTAAGGGCTTAAAGTATCTTTTAAATAATTTGTTTAATTAGTCAAAAAGTTAGCATGATTCTCGGATCATGCCACCCATCTCCATCCATCTTTCGATGCCTTTCTTAAATTATATGGTTAGATAGTAAAAAAGCAAGCATGATTCTTGGATCATGCTACCTATTGTATATGCATGATCTTACCTTAGTTGTTTTGAAGTATGTGAAGTGAAAGTTATTTTTTCTCCGCCAATAACTTTCTCTACACTCCCATGATTCTTATAAATTATGTGCTTTCAAAGAGAAAAAAATATATATTTTTTTATCAAGTGTGGTTGGACATTTGGTGTTGCTTGGAGGAAGAAAAAATACTTGGAATTTTCCAATTGGGTGGTGTTTAAAGCTCAACTCTTTTTTTCCTTCTCAGGCTTGGTCACCAATATCTTCATTGAGGTAGGATAACGAACCTCATAAAATGTATTTTCTGGGTTTGAAGTATGAAACTTGATTGTGATAAAAATAATAGCCGCATATTGGGGGTAGAGAAGCTGAAACTTTGACTGATATAACCCAGTATGTTGGCAACTTTCTGTTTGTAACTTCTGATGTGTTCTTGACCCCTAAAACGGTTGGAATTAGGTTTCGGCTAAAATATAAAAGTTATAACTCTTTAAGTTTTCTTTCCAACCCAAAAAGATTTGCATCAATCTGATTTGTGAAATTATATATGAAATTAATATGAAATTATTTTAAACTGGATATTATATATCATTTATTTATGATAACTGACTTAGACAATCAGTTTCATCATAGATAGTTGTATTACTTATTCAAACTAAAATGGCTAAGTAGAACCAAGTATTTGATAAAAATGCCCAATAAAACAATGGACTTATTATTTCCTCATTTGGTCTTCCTTAAATAAATTTGATTTATTTTAATTGATTCTTTTAGATATTGTTTTGTCTACCTAGCAAGTTATATAATTATATTTTTATGATTAAGTGAATTTAATGAAACTTGTTTAATACCTTCCTAAATATTGAAATAATTTTATAGATATTTGTCGATATCTTGAAACCAAAAACCTATAATAAATGTTTAGTTATAAATAAGATGATGATTGGAAATTTATTCAAATAAAATAAAACTTATAAACTTTTCTAAAATTAAATATAAGTCCAAAGAGCTATTTACTATCTTTATATTCCATAAAATAATAAAATAAAAAGGAAAAAAAGGTAAAAACCGAGATCGCAACCAATGAGGTTCGAACTCGCGACTTCAAATTGCAATTAGGTCGCCCGCCCACTAAGCTACCAACCTCAGCTTAATTAATATACCATTAGAAATAATTTTATTTCTATCAAGGGTAGTTCGGCAAACTTGTCAAAGAATTAACTAAAATACTAATTTGAATTCTAAATTATTCTAGTTACTTGTTACTTGTTACTTGTTACTTGTTAATTTACATGTAGTACCTACCTTTGTGATAATAATATTGGTGATTATGTTTAATCTTTAATTTATTGTAAATTATTATTTAATTTTGAATTAAAAATACTTAAAATATACCGTATGTGACTGAATAATCACACTAAGGAGTCATCACCCGGAAACATTGCCGGTTGTTGTTAAAAATATCTGATTAACATACAAGGTACCCTTGAAATGTCAAGGGGTGAAAATGAATTAAGGCACTTGGTGCTAAAGTTATTTTTGGCAATGGGGTGATGGGTGAGTAGAAATGGCCTTTTAGATGGAGATGGGAACATATGCATTGTATTTGGGAGATGCTCCCTTCTGACCTAGCCAATCAAGTAACCGGTTGCGACGGCTAGGTTTTTGGTGGGTGACACCGTCGGAATGCATTGGATGCTAAGCCCGTAAAGTCACTGGTTCCCAAGGCTAGGGGTAGAGGAGGATAGGAGTATGATTATCTTAGGAGGATTTAGATTAAACTCCTTTACCAAAATTTTTACCATGACTGGCAATCTCTCTTACTTATATATGAATGATGTGTTGGAATTATTTAATTATATTTAATTCCTCTTGATGAATATATATATATATATATATATATATATATGAAACCTGTGTCGTTACGGGGTTTGATCCCGAGACCTTGAAAATCTAAATCTGATATCCCTAGCACTGCGACACAAACTTCATTGTGGTACACACATCAACATTTAACTATTTTTACATGTAAGTAAAATTGTAGTTACAGTGACAGTTTCATCGAACCGTTGTAAGTATAATTTACATTATTTAGTTGGGATCTATTGAATTAATTATTGCATAAACAGTATGCCACCTAATCACATTCACTGTAATGGGTCACCTAATACAGTGTAGCGTTACAACCACTACATATAGGCACATAGGAGATTCTGATTACTAGGCTTTAGTTGCTCACCCCTTATGGGAATATTTTTTTCTGGATATTAAGCACAAGGATACTGAAGATGAACTGGAAAGAGAATAATTTCTCTTAAATATTCCATCAGAAGAGTTATCTATTTTTTTTCCTTTCCTATGCAATGCTGGAAGACTTTATTTGTGATTGTGGTCTATAATAATAATTATTGGATGATTGTAATCATTAAATTTAGACCTAGTTACTTTATTTGATATGTAATGTTAGTCACATGGTTGGGACGCTTAAATGACTCTGTAATACTATTCTCTATTTTATTTTTATTTTTATTTTGTGCCCTATAGTTGAATCCCATTAAATGATTCAGTCTAATGACTTATAAACATTGGTTGGGATAAACTAGGGATTTTGAATACTTTAAATTTTTATTGCAAGTCAAACCCAGTTTAGAGGAAAAATTTGGAGTGTAAGGCGTGTTACTGTCATCTTATTTTTATACCCAAATAAATAATCCTAAATCACTCTCAGGTATTCGGGTTATGAAAATTCGGGGCGTGACACTTAGGGTTAAATTACCAAAAAAATTAAAAAAACCCAGTTTTATAAATATAAGATTTATTTCACCTATACCTATATAATTTCGATTTGTACATTTATGCCTCATTGATTTTATAAATATGCACTTAGACTCTTTAAATTTATATACATTTTCTCAGCCCCTTCTAGTAAATTTTTCATTTAAAAAATAATTTTTGACAAACTCAATGTTATAAAAGTACCTTAATACCTTACTATTAATATAAAAGTAAGCGTGAAAAAAAAATTGAAAGTAAAACTATTTCGTTATTGTTTGATACTAATGGAAAAACTAAACATTTTCTTCTTTCATGCTTAATTTATTAGATTATTAATATAAAAAGTAATAATAATAATTTATATACATACATAATTTCTAATTTATATATAACATAAATTTAAAATATTAATGTGGAACATAATAATTTGAAGTACTAATGTAGAAAAAGTTTGTAAAAAAATTTAATAAATTAATTATAATATAATTTTTATGTGAAAAAATCACACCATATCATAATTTAAATATTTAATTTTTTTATTAATACAAAAGGTATAAAAGTAATTTCATAATATTAGATTAGTCAAAAGTTAATTTTTTGATTGAAAATTTAATTAAAAAAAATTCGAGTGAATGTAATACATATCTCATGAGGTTTAAGTGCACGTTTATAAAATCTATGAGGTTTACGTGTACAAAGTGCAAGCTACAAAGAGTGTTAGTGAAATAAACTCATAAATATATTAATGGTTGATTTGCGTATGAAAAGTTGGTTTCAAGTTTTTTTATAATTATTTTAATTTTACATGACTTTTTATTAAAATTCAATAGTTTTTTAAAAGTTAAAACCTTTAGGTGTTAATAACATTCGTAAAAAAAATAAAATAAAATAAAATAAAAATCACAAAATTCATGTTCATCTGAATAAAAATTATTCATTGAAAAAAGTAATGAAACAATTATTTTTTTAACTTTTATTTAAATAAATGTGAATTTTTTATTTTTATTTTTTTATGAGTATGACTAATACACCTAAAAATTGCAATTTATAGAAAAAAAAATCCAAATTTTGAAAGAAAAAATCATATAAGACGGAAGTCTTGGTATGGGTACCAAAATTAACTTTGGTTTTTGGTGGCTTATTTTCATCTTATATAGTTTTTTCTGCCAAATTTTATTTTTGTTATAAATTGTAGTTTTTAGGTGTATTAATCATATTTAATAAAAAACAAATTGAAAAATTTATGTACATTTAAATACAAGTTAAAAAAAATAAGTTTTTCGTTACCTTTTTTTAAAAAATGGCCGCGATTGCTTTAATATATATATATATATATATATATATATATATATTTACGAATATGATTAACACTTAAAAATTAAAATTTGTTAAAAAAATTATATAAGACAAAAATAAGTTACCAAAAACCAAAAATTGGTTTTGATACTCAAACCAAGCCTTAAAGTCCACTTTTTTTTTTTTTTTTTACATTTGAATAAACATTTTATTTAAAATTTTCAAATTATGAAACTTATAACTTAAAATTACAAAAGCATAAAAATATTTCTAAATATCCTATTCTACCCTTTTGACTTATTTTTGCATTTACCAAATTAGTCTAATGTTTAAACCCTAACTAATTTCTCCTATTATTCTTGCCTCTTCATCTCATTCTCTTTCTCTCTCTCTCTCTATCGCATCTACCATCTCTCCTTTTTCAATTCCTTTAATAGCTAACAACATATTAAAAGAACCTTTCAAAAAAAAAACAACATATTAAAAGAAATTAAATTGTTACCTCACCTTCAATCAATCTACGTGACTATCTCCTTAGTATTATTTTGTTCGAGACTCTTCAGGGCTACTAAAGGTTTACCTAATTGTTAACTTCAAGACCACAAAAATTAGTTGAGATATACATAAATTGGTCCGAATACCCTTAATTATAAAAAAATATTACATATATACATATATTAGTGTGTCTATTCATTCTGCTATGATTACTTAATTCTCGCTGCCACCTTATAATGTATTATTGACCACCACCTATTATATAATTAATAACTCGATTAATTCTACTAACTCAAACATATGATAGTAATTGTTACATGATATGATAGAACTATCTCTTTTTTATTATATGCATACACTATTAACAAAAATTATATATTTTATCAACAAAATTACATATTCTATAATTTTTTCACATTATCCCTCTAAAAGTAAACCCAATTTAATGTATGTGAATTTAAAATTCTATCTTAGTTATAATTCTTTTCAAAATATGAATGTTGTTGTTTGACAATAAAAATTCCTTGTCGGAACTGTTCTCCACGTTAACCTGAAATCCAAAAGCAAGCCTGCCAAGCACAAAGAAAACGAAGGTTATGGCCAAAGAGAGAGTCCCTAACTAGAAAACCCTTCGATGGTAAAGTCAGTTCAGGCTTGAGAAACTTAAGGAATATAAAGCAAAGAGAGTAGCGTTAGGTTAACAATAGGGAATGTACCTGGGTTTTGAAGCTAAGGGTTGTATTTATAGTTAGTCAATATGAATAAATTAATAAGTAAATAATTGGATTATAATCATTGTGTATCTTGTGTGTATATATTAAAGTACGCAATAATCTCTCCTTATTTAAATACTTTCATTTTATATTTAGTGCCTCCCATCCTGCATTTAATGCACGTGAGCGAAGTGGGTGTCTGAGTGGATTGAATTTGCCCTCCTAGACGTCTAAATATTACATTTGTTTGTCACTTGTAAAGAGGTGAACTAACTAAGTTAACTTTTAAGTAATAAATTCAGTTCATTTATTACCATTTCATTTATGGTTAGAATAACTCCAATTTGGTCCCAAAATGAAGTGGGACCCAACTTCAGTCATCTTCTGATTACTTAGCCTTGCCGAGCACTTTCCTATCACGCTCAGCAGCGCGCCACGTGTCTAAGGTCATTTTTGTACTAACATTATGCCCTTACTTTGATCGGGACAATTTATTACTCGACCAGACTAAAAAATAAATTTATCAATACCTATCTTATTTATATCGAATCCCTTCATATCTTTATACGTAACTCTACTTCTAACGTGCCTTTCCCTGACTGGTTACCCTAATGGCCTATTTATGTCACGTGATAACCTTTTCGCCTCCCAGCATGTAAAAATGTCATCTGTCGCTTTGAAATCCAAAACGCGCTGTTAGCTGTCACTTTAACATCAATTCAGACAACGCATTAAGTGAAATTTTGCCGCTAATTGTTTCACTTACATTTTATTCAAAATTTTGATATGTATGCATATATATACCCTGAGTTTTTGCTTTTGCTTTCTTTTCTGCACTCCTTAAATCATTCTAAGTACCTAGGCATTCTTCAAATTCTCCTTTTATCGGGATTTCCTACTACTTTCGTAATTTTCCTACGGTGAGCCCTTAGGGTTTTCTTTTTCTTTCATTTTCTTTTCTAATTTAAATTTGGGGATCAAGAATGGGTAGACTTGCTGACGAACTTCAATTTATTGAGAGAATCACTGCCTTTAAGCAAAAATACAATATTCCAGACACTGTAAACATTAGGTTAGCCAATGAAGATGACCAAGAACTAGGGATGTTCCCAATAATGGCCATTATAGATGGGGGCTTGAGGTTTCCTGTTTTTTTTTCTTTCAACTGATGTTCCACATAGCCAATCTCTTCCCTAGATTCGTCTCTCACAACTTCTATAGGATGGTTAATAGGATAGAGGAAATTAACTATAGGTATGGATTCCACCTTTCCGAGTGGGATATGTTATATTGCTACGATATCCAAAAAATTAAGAGAGGCAAAAATAAATGGTACCTCAAATCCTGACCTGACAAGGCCTTTGTGCATATGCTTTCGCACAATATCAAAGGATTTGAGGACAACGTCTACGTTGTTTCAGGAGAATGGATGTGTTATCCTAATGAGGACCTATTTCCTCCAATCATGGTAGTGGCATAGGGCCCAAGTCGAGGAGTTTCAATACGTTTTCATTTTTCTTTTTCTTCTTCTTTTTTATCTTCATTCCATTTGAAGTCCCTATTCTTATCATTCATGGTTTTTGTATATAGACGATCGTACCAGAAAGGTTTGGGCTAAGGGTAACCTCGCCAACTGCCCTCACATTGATACTGTGCTAGAGTTATTAGGAGGACCTGACAACTCCCTATTTGCGAGGTCGGCGCCCATTCTATTCAACTACCAGCCCAATTATCACTCATTTGTCGTGCCTCTGTGAGGATTCGCCATTGGGTCAATCTCCTAGACCTTCCAGCAATAGTTTGACAGACGCCCAAGCGAAGGTTCGAGTTTTACTACACACACATCATCCAGCTTAGCATCCAGCTCCAAATGTCGCCCTTTTTGTTGAAGGTCCAGTCCCTACCGATCAACTAGTTCTTGAAGTCCTTCCCATCGTGGAGCCACGTATTCGTGAAGCCCTCAAGGCATAAAAGGAAGAATAAGTAGTTTTTACCTCCTTCAAACCAATCGAGCGAGAGATGGCTCCTAAGAGGTACATCAAGAAGGCATTTGAAGAGATGGCTAGAAAAAGAAGGCAGTAGTTACAAAAAAGAAGACCTCGGATATAGAGGCTGCCAAAGCCAAACAAGGCAAAAAAATAAAAGAAGAACAAATGGAAGCAAATAAGAAAACCACTAGTATTTCCATCAGAAAGCCAATTGAGGCACCTTGGAAGTCTGCCTAAGCTGAAGAAGAAGAGCCGAAAGCCAAGAAGAAACAAAAGATTGGTGAGTTTTCTAACCTTATCATTTTAGAGCGTCGTTCTTCTTTTGACATGCCCCCATTTTCCTCAAAAGGGGCAAAAGAAACTTCCTGACCTCCCCCTCCTCCTCCACAAGAACCAAACCCTTCTTCAACTGAAGGGGGAGGCCCGAACCAGTTCCTCTACGGACTATTACGCTAGTGTACAGGTCTAAGACCGCCCCGAACTTCATCCCCCAAACTAGAGTGCCACAGTATGGGAATTCGAGTGGCCGAGCATTTTCGGTTCTGGATTCTACATATATTTACCCCCAGGAATTCCTCATGGGGGTTGTTCTTCTTTATGATTTCGACAAGAAAAAGAGAGGCCGTATCGAAGACACTCATGAAAATCTTCTCAAAAATGTGATTACAGTAAATTTCACTCATCCTTCTTTATTTTCATGCTTATAATTCTCAATTCTCAATATTTTCTTACTTTGTTTTGTTTGTTATCTTTTTTTTTTTTTTTTTAAGTCTTCTCTCAGTGCTCTAGAATTGGTTAATCGCAACTAAGTCGTTCATCAAAAAATTGATGACGACGAAGGTTTAATATGAAGGATGAGGTCCCAATTAACCGAGCTTGAGGAAGAGCATTCACAGAAGGTTGTTGAGTTGGAGAAGAAGAAGGAACAACTAGAGGTGCAACTTGAAGCTGCGAATTTAAAGATCTCGACTGTTGAGAAGAGGGCAGAGGTCAGCTAAAGAAAATTCAAAGTAGTTGATAAAATGCTCACCTCCAAGGATGAACAATTGTTAGAAAAAAAGAAAGTGCTCACCGAGGTTAGGACCAAGCAGAGTTCGTCGAGGGCCAATCAAGAAAGAATAGCAGAGGAGCTAAATAAATCTCAAATAGAACTTCTCAGCCAAAAGGAGGCAAACATGAAGCTGAAAATTAACTTAAAGAGCAAGGAAAATGCCCTTCAATTGAAGGAACATGAATTAAAATCAATAGAAAAGAAGGCTAATCAAGAGATTGAAACTAGCTTCCAAGACTTCGTTCAACAAATCACTGATGTGCGTAACGAATACTTCCTTGACGGCTGGGAAGTAGCAATGAAGACGTTGTCTATTGAGCCGATCTCTAACACATATAAGAATGTGCCCTGGCCCTAGTATGATGATAGAATCCCTAAGTTCAGTTGGGAAGGGACTCATTCTCTTCCAACTCCTATCATCAATACACAAGGAGTAGAATAACCTGAAGAAGGTGAGGTGGAGGTCCAGAGTGCTTCCAAAGTTGATCAAGTTCAAGAAGCCTCCACTTCAGTCCCAAAAGATCATACTCAATGAAGATACTTCTTTTTTTTTTTTTTTTTTTGGTAACCTTGAACTATTTCAAATTAATGAAAAATCATATTTGAAAATTGCTTTTCCTTCTAAGTTATTGTTGTTGTATTTTGTACTATGTCTATTTCTTACGAGTGCACCGTGTGATGGTCTCCTTTATTTCTAATGTATAATGCATAAAATAAAAAACCTTGATCAATTGACATCAAATGTTCAATTCTAAATAACTTATCTCAAGCATATCCTTTTTGTAATGTAGCTTATGAATAGTTGAGTACGCAAGTACTAGGTGTGAAGCAAACTTACATTTCTCCCTTATACGAGTGTACTATGATAACTCTGAACAAATTTATAGACGTAGAACATTATAGGTTAAGATAGTTTACTGCATATTGCCAACCACATTTTTTACAGTCTGTAGCCCTATTCAGTTGATGAACCTTGCTTTCCTATTCAACCCCTTCATACAAAATGTTCGGGACACTAATTCCCCACATCCTAAGACTACGTAGGGAGTAACAATCACTTTTATATGTGTTTTTGTGCATTTTTGCGTTGTAAATAAATCAAAATTGTGAACACGTTTTAGGTATAGAGATAAAACTTATGGACTTACTCTCTTTCAGTGTTCATCATTGAATATATCTAAAGAAGCTCGCTTTTGTGGAATCAACCACTGGTGAGGCCCTAGTGGGACTATTCTTTCTTGAATCAACCACTAGGGGCCCTACTGGGATTATTCTTTCTTGAGTCAACCACTAGAAGCCCCAGTGGGACTATTTTTTCTTGTTTTGATTGTTATATCTGGGAATCCTAGATAGACGTTCCTTTAATTTTGTGCATGTCTCGGAAGCTAGAGCAAAGCCCATTTTTATTCTTACATTATCAATAAACAAAAACAAATCACATTATTACAATAATAGAGCTTTAGACGTACCGTATTCTAAGGCCTCTTTATTGGTTTGCCCTCCATTCTGCCAGACAGTATGCGCTATTGTTGAACACTTCACTAACTTGAAATAGCCCTTCCCAATTTGCACCGAGCTTTCCGTCTGTTGGATCTCTTCTTGCCCCTATTATCTTCCTGAGGATGAAGTCTCCGACTCTGAATTCCCGTGGTTCTACATGCTTATTAAACTTCATTCTCATTTCCTGTTGATAAGATGTCAAGCCCCCATTGAGCAAATGGCCATAGGCTAATAAGTGGAATGAGCTCCTAAGCCAGTTGATGAGGGATTGGAGCAAATTTCGGGCACTTCTTACACAAACATAGGTTTTAGCATCATTTTTTATCTTCAGCCACCAATATCCCTGAGTAATTACCCTGTGTGCTAAGGATCTACCCCTAACATGTGCCCTTTAAACCCCTTCATGTGGCTCATAAAGAAAATTATGCACCTTATCTGGGTGAACACAAAGAAGATAGGGGCCAGTGAAGGATTTCTTATACAACTTGTGGTCGGGTGACAACCAGAATCTTGCAGCCTTCATCCTCAGTTTCCTCGCTTGCATTTTATCTTCTAGAAAAGTCCCATTCCTTAGATAAGCGACAAATTGGATCCATCAAAGATGGTCCCAATTCAACACAAGCCACTT
Organism: Vitellaria paradoxa; assembly: GCA_019916065.1. NCBI lineage: Eukaryota > Viridiplantae > Streptophyta > Magnoliopsida > Ericales > Sapotaceae > Vitellaria > Vitellaria paradoxa. The sequence continues at coordinate 34,272,476 of CM034239.1, read as the reverse complement.
GTTCTCCTTTTGATATGCTTGGCTTCTCTAGTACATCAAGGAAAATACTGTTGTTGAGTCTTATCCTCGACACTGCATCAATGTAGCCAAAATCATCTGCATGTGAATTATCGTCGCTTCCGATTAGCTTGATTCCAATAACATTAAAATCTTTGAGTTTCTTCTTTGACAGCTCAAGATATTCAACCATTCTTTCATTCCTTGCTGTGTATTCTCCCTTCAACTGATTGGCCACCAACTGAGAATCTGTCTGGACAAGTATATTGCGAGCAAATAAGCATTGAACTATATCTAACCCAACCAACAATGCTTCATACTCAGCCTCACTATTTGTCGCTTCAAAATTTAGTTTGATGACATATTTGATGATTATCCCCTCAAGGGTTATCAAAACTAAACCCACTCTAGTTCTCTTTTTGAATGATGACCCATCTATCTCAATTTGCCATGCCGATACAGTCGCTTCTGGTTTTGACTTTAACTTCAATTATCAAATCTCATAGGTTTGCTCAGGAATTGGGGGAGTAAATTCTGCCACTAAATTAGCTAAGAACTATCCTTTATTACTGTTCTTGGTACAAACCTTATGTCAAAAACTCTCAGATGTACGGCCTATTTGACCAACCTACCTATTGTATCTGTCTTTTTTAACAATTAGCCAATTAGTTGGTCAGTCACCACCTAGATGGTGTGGGCATAAAAATAGTGAGCCAACTTTTTAGAAGCCATTACAAACACTAATGTGAACTTCTCCAGAGGAAGGTATCTTGTCTCTGCTCCTTATAAAGTTCCTGATTACACTTGAAAAGTGTAATTACAAACTCCACTTTTGCATAGCTATTAATACGTTTAAGTAGTTTATTCTGAAGTTTTATCATTATTTTATTACTTATAGTAATTATTTTCTTAATTGCAGGGAAAAGGGCAAAATAAGTGAGATTAGCAGCGATGAAAGTGGCTGCCGAGGAAAGAAAAATGGTTCGAAGTTCAAGATGATTGAAGTGATGTGCAGCTAAAGTTTCAGCTTGACACCTTGTCAGTATTTTGACCATATCTTTTCTCTCACAACTTGGATTAACCTGATTCTTTTTGGGTTGGAAAGAAGACTCAAAGGGCTACAACTTTCGTGTTTTAGCCGAAGCCTAAATCCATCATCTTCAAGGTCAAAATCGCATTGGAAGTTGAGGACAGAAAGCTGTCAGAAGCAGCAAACGAGAAGCAGAACTTGAAGAGCAAAGTTTCTGTGGTCCGGACCCCCTGCCAAATGGTCTGGACCACAGTGTGTTATGCGTGCGCAGCTTAATTCCATCTTTTAGGGTTTTTCTTGTAACTTCTTTATAACTTATGCTACATTGCCAACCCTAGGGGAGCCATAGTTTAGTTTTACATAGCCTTAGTTTAGTTTTTCCATTCTTTTTAGAGTTTTAGATAGTTTTTAGAGAGTTTTAATGTTCGTGTAATGCTTTTACGGATCTTTGAAGCCTTCATAGTTTTCGTTACAGCCGTAGTCGTTTAATACTTCGTTTCAGCGTTGATTTCAGAGTACGTTTACTTTCGTTCTTCATTTTAATAATATTGTTTCTTCATCTTATTCTTTAGATTCTTTAAATATGTGTTTGATGATTGATTTTAGTTCGTTTAAAGTTATGTTAGCGTAAACCCTAGTTCTTGACTCAACGAATCAAGGAAGGACACGTTACTCTGATCTATAGGATGTGCGTATTGACCTTCGCATGGTTTGCGAAAACTCATGCGTAGGGATCTACAATTTTTAAAACCTAATTCAGTTCTTTCAAAAGCTTTCAAAAATGAAAACCTTTGACTATATTCTCTGTAATCACTGGTAAAGGTTTTCGAATAAAATTTTCTTAATATTTTTGAAGAACTGAAAATTCAGATTTTGAATTCAAGTTTGAATTGGTTTGTTTCAGAAACATTTGAAAATGAAAACCTTTGACTAAATTCTCTGTAATCACTGGTAAAGGTTTTTAATTAAAATTTTCTTAATAATTTTGGATAAACTAAAAATTTGGATTTGAACCCGAATTAGAATAGGATTGTTTGAAAACCCTTCGAAAACAGAAGTTTTTTACTATATTCTCTGCAATCACTAGTAAAAACTTTTGATTAAAACTTTCTCAATAATTTTTAAACAATCCTAATTTAGGTTTATACCCAAGGATTCCATCACATCCCATAGTGAAGATGTAAACTACTTGGAATTGAAAGTTGAATCAAGAATTGTAAATTATCTTGAATGCATAGTGTTATTGCTTTCGTTTTAGTTTAATTTAATTGTTGCTATTTACTTTATTTATTTAGCAGTTAGTAATCAACACTTTTCAAAACCCAACATAAATTTTTCTTTTCCTATTTTTAAAACAAAACCAGTAGGTAGAAGAACTTAGAAAATCTTAGTGTTCAATCTCATAGTTCCCTGTGGATTCAACCTCGGACTCACCGAGTTAAAACTACACCGTACACCCTTACACTTGGGGGTTAGTTTAGACACACTTTTCATTAGTGGTCATTTCCCTTGCAGAGTAGATTGGCTTCTACTTTCCATTTTCCTCCCTAAGCAAAACAGTGCTGACTGCATGATTTGATACAGCAAGATACAAATGCAAAACATCCTCTGGTTGGGGGGTTGTCAGAATTGGCGTAGCAATCAGATAATCTTTTAACCATACCAGTGCTTGGTCTGCTTCCTCATCCCAGATCATCTTGTTTGCCCATTTTAGAAGCTTAAAGAATAGATGGCACTTGCCCGAAACTCGGCTATTGAACCTATTTAGCATTGCAACCATCCCTACGAGCTTTTACACTTTCTTCTTTGCACAAGGTGGGACAATGGCTTGAATAGCACAGATCTGGTCAAGATCTGCTTTTATTCCTCTCCTGAATTAACTTCGAAGGCACACTTGGCAACTTTGAGCTTCAATTCATACTCATCAAGAGTATTAAACACATGTTGCAAATGCTGAATATAGGTCTCAAACTTTTTACTTTTTACCACCACATCATCAATATAGACTTCCATGATCTTGTCGAGGTCATCTTTGAACATTTTTGTAACCAAGCGCTGGTAAGTAACACTAGCATTCTTCAATCCAAATGACATGACCTTATAACAGTAGATCCCCTTTGGAGTGATAAAAATAGTCTTTTCTTCGTCAGGTTTGTGCATGGGGATTTGGTGGTATCTCCTGTAAGCATCTAAAAATGACATTCTTGTATTTCTTGCCATCGAGTCCACGAGTTGGTTGATCTTTAGGAGTGGGAATGGATTTTTAGGACATGCTTTGTTCAGATCCGTGTAGTTAACACAAACCCTCCACTTCCCATTCTTCTTCTTCATGACGACTATGTTTGCTAGCCACTCGAAATATGATACTTCCCTAATAATCTTAGCTTTCAGTAGCCTGCCGACGTCCTCTATAACCGCCTCAACATGTTACAGAGATGACTTTCTTGCTTTTTGAATTACTGGCTTGGCCCTAAGATTAGCATTCAACTTATGGCTCATGACTTCAAGAGCAACACTCGATATTTCCAGGGGCATCCAAGCAAATGTTCTAATATTCTTCAGAAGCATTTCTAACAACTCTAGTTTCTTCTCATTACCTAAGCTTGCCCCCAATTATGAAAAACTTGTCATATTTGGCTGGGCTTACCAGAACTTTCTGCAAGCCTCCAATGGCCTTTTGCTCTAGATCCCCCCTAAAGTTTGTTAATTTTCGAAGTGTCATCGGGCATCTCCATAAGTTGGACCTCCTCAGGCAAGGGCTTGGACTTCAAAGTAGCAGTGAAGCATCTCCTTGAAGTATCCTGGTCTCCCCTAATCTCTATCACCTCATTGCCATACGGCAACTCCTGAACTTAGTGATAAGTTAATGGAACCGCTTTCAGCAAGTGAATACAAGATCTTCCTATTATTGCATTATAGGAAGATGGTGTATCCACCAAAGTGAACTCTACCTCACATTCCACCGGTTCCACCCAAATAGGTATAATAACCCTTCTGAGAGGCTAGATTGGAACATAATTAAACCAAATGATTAGGGATTTAACTGGTTCCAAGTCTTCTTCACTTAGCCCCAACTTTTGGAATAGGCTTAGAAACATAACTTCAGTTAAACTTCCAACATCAACTAGGACTCTTTTTACGTCTGACTCAAACATTTTGAGGGTAATTACCAGAGCATCGTTATGTGGTCGTAGCACCCCATTACATTCATCTTCAAAAAATGATATGCCCCGAGCCGCTTCTGTTTTGAGACGTTTGCTTGGGGCAACATCCACCTTCAGCGCCTCTCCAAACTTGCTAACGTGTTGGTCCCCCCTAGGACAAGCAATAATAAATTACAGGTAATTCTCCATGTGAATGACATGAATAATCGCCGGCCTTTGGACTTCTCTCCTCGGTTTTACCCTTGGAGGTGGCTGAGTGTCTACTTCATCATTGCTTTAGCCCTCTAACTGCTCTCTCCTCCTTCTCTGTTCACCCCTTTGATCTCCCCACTGGGCTCAAGGTTGTTGCCCTCCTTCGTATGTCTTGGCCTCGTCTATGTATTCCTTCAGGTGGCCTTCTTTTACCAAATCTTCTAGAAGATATCGCAGGGAGCAACATGCCCCTGTGCAATGCCCCCTGTCCCGGTGATAAGAATAGTAATCTTTATAAGTCTCCTTGCCTGGAAAATCAAGGAATCTCTTCGGCCATTTGAAGTAGGGTTTATCTTGATGAGGGGGAGGATCTTGAAGATCGACTCCTTAAATACTGTGTTGACAGCTTCAAAGACTGACTTCATATCCTCAATGAACTCTCGTTTTCCCTCACGCTGTTTTCCTCCCCGAGACCCAACAGGCTTCGCTTCCTTCTGGTCGGCTACCCTCGTCTTATCTTTTACTTTGGCATGTTTTTCTATTCTGCACATCAAATATGATATGTTCACTATTAGTTTCTTTGTTAGAGAAAGTAAGAGTTTTTCACCTTTCTGGGGTCCAATTTGAAGGAAGTGACTACCAACTATTCATAACACCCCTCCAATTCATTGTATACCTCCATGTGCCTTCGAGAGTAATCTCTAAGGCTCTCGTTACTTCTCTTCCTCATGGTGAGAAGCCCGTTTGCAGTTTTTGGCTGTTTTGCGTTAGTCAAAAATTTGACAACAAACTCTTCTGCGAGTTGTTTCCAGCTACTGATGCTTCGTGGTGACAACTTGTGAAACCACTAGAGAGTAACGTTGCCAAGAGTTGATGGAAATACACGACACATGAGCTAATTAATTTAACTCCCCAAAGCGTCATAACCTACATGTAATGCTTATAGTATGCCAGGGGACCTAATTTCCCGTCATACGTTGTAAAACATTAAATTATTTCAATCGAGAATATTATTATTTGGGTACGAATTGGGACAAATTCAATAAGACATCCGAGTTCAACTCAAATAATAAATGAACCAAACTTAATTTAAATTAATTTTTTAAACACATTAAATTTAACAAGTTTAATGCAAACACCTTATCATTCAAATCGATTCGGTTGATTTTCACGCCCAATGAATTGGCTTAAAGTTGGTTGTCCATGCATACAAAAGTAGGTTTGCAGAAAAAGAATTCCACTGAACAAAACCTTCTCTAGATCGGCAAGACGTTGGTGAGTAGGTGCAGGTTGGACCCACCTATTTATTTTTCCATTTTCCTCTACCTTTTAATAGTCCCACTGGGACTTGAAAATCCTCTCTCTAGATTTGCATTAGAATTATAAGAAAAAATAAAAATAAAAATGCTTGGGGCTGGGGCGACTTCAACACCAGCAGCAGGAGTCTGGCTCCCATCGCCCACCAAATCCATTTCAGGGAATTCCAACCCCAGACCCTATTTTCCAGGCGCCAGCCCACAAAACCCTTTAGCAATATTGAACAAGACTCATGCTTTCCCTCTTTTATCCACATTTCCTCGTCACTTCTCAACCAAAGCTGCCGCTGCTTCTTCTTCGTCGTCTTCTTCAGGTAGAACTGTTTTCAGTTTTCTGCACCTGCCCCCACATTATCACTTGCTGTAACATAATCCAGTTTGCATATACATACATATATACATATATATACACACATACACGGCAAGCTTCATGCTGAAAGTCAAATTCAACACTGAAAATGTTGATGTGAATCACTGTTATTTTAGTTTTTTCCTGTTTCCTTCTCCTCCTCCTCAAAAATTGATGAATTGTTGAGGACTTTCTACCTTGGCTTAGTCTGGGATGTAAATGATTTGTACGAGAAACAAACTGTACCGTACAGCCAAACCTAGTTTGTGGTTGTGAGTAGTTGGGAATTTGCAGCTTAAATTTTCCCAGTTTAGTATCAAAGCATTTTAATTTCTGATGTGTACAACTCCTAGCCATTCGATTCGTAATCGTAAGACGTGTAGTTTACTTAGCTGGATTTGCATTTACCAAACTTATGCTTAATTCTATGCTGAAATAAGAACACACTGTGAACAGAAAATTTTCAGCCTTGCGATGACAAAACATGGGAATTTCATATTTTTTAGTAAATTTCTATTAGTCTGACTAAAATTGAACTACACATTTTGGGAAAAACAAGTGAAATTGACAAATTTTGGGTTAACAATTGAAAATTTTGGAACACAGAGGCATCATATATATGCAAGGCAATTAGGAGAAATAGAACCCCGTCAAAGCACAATTTGGTATAAGTTCACCAGATAGCAGGAATGGCAACGGGTCCCCTACTTTTTATTTTTTTGCCATTTTTCTTTTTGTTATTTATTTAAATCTCAGTCGTCTACTACATCCAATGGCTAAAAATACAGCCTTTTGTGGGTCCCATTTTACTGGCCTCTTTTCTAATCTTTTTGACAACCTTTTCTTATTCACTGACACTTAACCGTTTCAATTTTTATATATAATATTGAACATTATGTTCAGGGTTTAACAACTGGTCTATTTTAATTAATGATTTGATAAATTTATACTGCATTACTTTATACGATATAAAGACAAAGTAGAATTTTTCGTTCTCTCATCACTTATTCTAAATCTGGATATTGTTTTCCATTTCACTTATATTAAAAAAAAAAAGATGACTATTGTTTTGTTGCCGAGAATTGATCATGACATAAATTAAATATTTACTTTCTTTTTGCTCTGTTACTTCAAAAAGACAATAAAAACACACAAGGCACTTGTGCAGTTGGACTGTTTTCTAGATCATTTGGTGTTGGACCTCTTGTTTGGGTGGTGTTTTTATTCTGTTTGTTTTTGTTTTTTTGCTTTTGCTTTCTTTAAAGGAAGGTTTTGTTTATAGGGGGGAAAAATTTCATACACAAATTAGTTGTCCTAATTTTTACACTTCTAATTAAGAATCTCTAATACACTACTTCTCACCTCTGCTCTAAAATTTATACACATGACTAGGAAATGCAAATAACAATTGACGTTTCACATTAATATGTTGGATAACAATTTTGCTTGAATTGAACCGGTAGTTCTTGTAATCACAGTTGCACCTTTGAACATATGAATCATATATTGTGTTAAGATCACACTAAATATGCCAGCCACAAAAACCAAACCCCAAACAAACATTTTAGCAATACAATACCAAAACCAAAAAAGTAAAACTAAAAGGCACAGTTATGGTCTTGAATCTATATACAGTAGCCTCAGTAACTTGAAACTCATTGTATTCATATAATTATTCCCAGCACCAAGTGGAGTTTTTGTATAATACTTTGCAAATCAACTGCCTACAAAGTCACTATATATGGTTAGCAAACAAAATCTCAACATTCTAAATAGAAAAAAAGGTAACACAGTCACTTACCCCTTCAAAAAGCAATCTCGTATTGAATTTAGAAAAGGAAATAGGAGAGAAGACTTACTCCAATTTAAACTATAGGACACCACGTAAAATTGAATCTTCTTAATTTGCACTAGGGCAAGAATTGAAGAGAAAAATCTAATAAAATAGAACCCACAAAAAAGTTGTGTTTTTAGCTTTTGGATGTAGGGGGCGGTTGAGGTTTAAAGAGTAGAAAAATGAGAGAAAAATAAAAAGTAGGGGAGCTAGGTCTGTGATCTCCATCCACATTAAGATCAATAATACTATATTATTTTGTTTTTAAAAATAAGGCAACAAAAACAGTATACTGACAAGTTGCTAACCAAAAAGAATAAAAAATTACCAATATATAAATTAACAAAATAGTAAAAACAAACATTCTAGTACTAGCATTTCAACTTCTCAATATTTTAAAGTAAGATTAGTAAAAATATTTTTGTAATTTTAAAACTAGTTAGGGCAGGTCAAGATATTTTATCCTAATCTTGTCCTAGTCCAAAACCTTATGGGTATCACCTTTTTCCCCTCACCCCTCTCCTATTAGTTTAGGATCAGTTCGGACTGGCCACTTTGCCTACCGCATTACCATCCCTAAATAGGAAAGGCAGTAAGATTTTTACAGTACTTCACCTATCTTTTTGTGGTACTAGACATATTGGTTGATAACAGAGCCCTGAAATTTTTTAGAGTGCTAGCAGGAGCAAACCTAGGATTTATAATCACTAGGGGCAAAAATACAATTTTCTGGTGAATGGGATAAAAGTAAAATTTTTGCAAGTAACAATTCCATCAAGCTTATGTGCTTTATTGTTTAGTTGTTTTATTAGCTCTTATGCAAAATTTAATGCCTCAGCCTGTTGATAGAGGTTAGTTTGGCTAATTTTTGTCCTTTCCAGATTTGCTCCGCCTTACAGCCTTGCTTCCCATTGTAATTGCCATTGTAGCACGTGTGTGGCCCAATGCAGAATGGAGAAAATGGAGACCTACTATCCCATGGGCATGTGTAGTATCGGCCATATGTGTCCCATAGCAATAGTATAGGATATTATTGTGGTGTCTATATATCTTGGGTTTGCTCCTTCTATCAGCAACTCCATCTCCCCGGAGCAAAACAAATGCACTACAACCTTACAAGGGCACTTGTGCCAACCCCTGCAACTGCAAGTTTTGAATTGAAAACTGTTTACCGATCAAATTTATAAATCATCCACCAAGCAAGTACTAAGTTTGACACGGGTTGTTTTATCGGGAGGACTCAAAATTGCTTAACCTAGGCAGTTGCTAATTAGAGGAGAACCTCATTAATCCTAAAGAAAATGGAAGTATTACAGTCGCTAATCATTTTATATGCACCTGCATGGAGATCTAACATGCTTGTCTTCTAAATCATGGTCTAGTTGGAAGTCCAGAATATACAGAAGAACCTGCCACCAAAGTGAAGTTTCAGAAATTATTAAGCCTCCCAGGTTGCTCAACTCTGTTATCATTAATAGGAACAGGTTAGTGCTCTAATTTAAGCATGGGAAAGGTTTTCTGGAAAAGATAGGTTCATTATCATGTTTGTTTCATTGGATATGGGGTGGGATAAGAGATTACATCTTACTTCTAATTTTATCATATGTTTAACAATAATTTTTTTGTTAATTACACTCAGCACTTATTCACTTCACACTAAATCTCACTTTTGATCCCTTTATTTTCAATTACAACAATCAACTTCTTATACTTTTGGTCAAGTTTCATTTTGGTCATTCCGTTAAATTTATTAAAGATAAATGTCACATGTAAATTATAAATGATGGACACGTGATATTTTTCATTTTTTTTAACAGTTATTAAAGAATGACAAAATTGAAAGTTGATTGAAAGTATAAGGGGTTGTTATAATTGAAACTATATGGATCAAAATAAGATTTGGTATAAATTGTAATGGTGCAGAATATAATTTACTCCCCATTTTTTTTATTAAGATAATAACATCTTTTATGGAATGTATAATGTCGACATCTTGTGATAGATGTTATCCTAAGAAAAAAAGTAAAACTAAACGTGGGATAGAAATTAAAAATATGATACTATCTTCTATCCAACTTCATATCCAACCAAACAAGCATTTTCTTACAGTGTTTGAAAAAAAAAAAGGAGATAATAACTGCTAGATTTTCAACTTATGTGTTTCTTGCTTCTTATTATAGCTTCAAAACTGGGTATGCAATGTTTTCAGGATACAGGGAGAAAGTTTTTGCAATTATTGGTGTTAAGGTCTATGCTGCAGGACTCTATGTGAACCCATCCCTTTTAAGTACATTAGATGCTTGGAAAGGGAGGTCAGCTCAATACATACAAGAGGATTCATCTTTGTTTGACTCATTTTTTCAAGGTAACCCATGAGAGAGAGAGAGAGAGAGAGAGAGAGAGAGAGAATTATGCTAAATGATTTAACTTAATTAATTTTATGAAGTGCAGCTCCTCTAGAGAAATCACTACACATTGTTCTGGTAAGAGATGTTGATGGTAAAACCTTCTGGGATGCCTTGGATGATGCAATCTCACCGAGAATCAAATCACCCACTCCTGTTGATGAATCAGCTCTCTCCACATTTCGTAGCATCTTCCAAGGGCGATCTCTTAAGAAAGGAACATTCATATTTTTAACTTGGCCTGACCCAACGAAAATGCTTGTAAGTACTCATTTTATAGACAAAATACGGCATATTTATTGCATTTCAAATTCTTCGCCTACTTGGACAACACCATGGATAGACTGAGGCTTGAGCCGCCTGGATAACCTGGCCCAAAATTTTGTTTTAGTTCAATTTTCTTTTCAAATTTAGCTTACTCGAAATTTTTATAACCCAACCCGCTTTGCGGCATTACAAGTATTTATTTCTTTTATTTATGTTATTTTTTATATGAGCAAAAACTAATTTTTTTTAATGACAATTTTATATCAGTCGAGGCAAATTCTAAATCCTGAATTCACCCCTTGATAGCAGGGACTAATGTGAATTTCATGAATTAATTTTCTAACGTAATTTATTTATTTATCTTGGGTAAATGACACTTGGCACTATTGTACTTTACTACCAATCTCCATATGTCCTCTATGCTTTAAATTGTCTCACTTTGTTTTCTATGCATAATTCTATTTCACTTTGCCCATTTTGTCAAAATTATTCATGAATTAGAATTTTTCCTTCACATTTTCATTACGATAACTGATGAAACGGGATAAAGTAGAACTGGATTAAAATACATGTAAAGTGTGATGATATAACGTACAAGGACCAAAAAGAAATTGGATGGATTAAAGTATAGGAGTACAAAGTGTAGTTTACCTATTTAATATTTTATTATGAGAGGAGTGGGGAGTTGTTTAATTTTAGGGCTTTGTAACCTAAAAAAGTGGTGGTTGGATTGAGTACTTTTTTCTCCAGGTTTGTGTGTCATCTGATGGTTTTCCTTCAGCTGTTGATGCAACAATTGAGTCAAAGAATGTGGCATTGGCTCTCTTGGACGTGTTTTTTGGAAGTGATCCAGTGTCTCCTTCGTTGAAAGCTTCCGTTGCGAATGGGTTGGCAACAATGCTTAACAAGTAAATTAATGCACCTCCTCCATTCCCCCCCGTCCTCCTCCACCAAGGATGGAACTCTTACCATTGTGAGAGAATTGCTTCATTATGCGAATTGTTTCTTGTTATTTTTTATCCACATTTTACGAAAGAAAAAAAAAAAAAAAAAGAGGACCAATGGATAAAATGAACGGAATTCTTATAGTAGTTAAAGATCACGAGTTAGCTGTTAAAAATTTCATTGATTTTTATGTGTTCCAAGAGTGAGGAGAGAGGCATCACCGGTCGAGTGATGTACACAAGTTGCTTAAAGTCCACAGTGCTAAAGTAATTTGTAGAGGCTGGATGATGAGTGAGAGAGAGAGAGAGGGGGAGAATTTGAAGTGGCAAGAAAATAAAATAAAATAAAATGACAGGTGGGATGTGATGGGAGTTTACCTGAAATCTTTTTGTGTGTGAGTAGGTTCAACTCGTTAGAGAATATCCAAAGAATTCACACATCACATGAATTCAATATAAATTAAATGACTCATATTTACTTCAAATGTTAAGTCTTGTAAATGTGAGGCACTCAATTGTATATTAAGGTTCAACATTTTTTTTATTTATCTGATGTGAGACTCAATTTTTACACATGTTCCCAATAGGATGTAAAAAAACAAGCATTGCGGATCAAATTTCTTAACTTAAATCAATGATGTGTTTATATGTTAATTCTCAATCAATTTTTATGGTAACTTAGAATTATCGTCTATACCCTCTTGGGGAGGAGATAGTCAAATTTTAATCAATTTTTAATTAAGTTTTGAAAATTTTTATGTTAAATTTTATTTATTTTCATATAAAATATTTTAGTGAAAATACATATACTCATATTAAAAAAAAAAAAAAAAAACATATTGGACTAGAGCAACTTGGCAAATACTGAAGAGGTCAAGGAAGGAGGTTACTTTCTTATTCCTGTTTTCGTGGTGCTAATCCTATATATATATATATATATATTTTAATCAATCTAAACCAAACTTCAGTTCGACGGAAGTGTAGTCAAGCGAATTGTTTCTGCATTCTCTTCCTACTTCATGCTCTTTTTTGTTTCCTTTGCTGATTTCACTGGGTATTCTTTCATTTTCCCCATTGCAATTAAGCCTGGCACAAAGACTAGACTCTCCAACCCCAATCCCCCCTCCCTCCACAAGCAGTCTCCACACTATAATTCAAGACAAGCTTTTAAAGCAGCAAACAATGCTTGATTATTATCTAAATTTCCTGTTCGGTTAGTTTTGGATTGATTGATAACATTACACGATATCCAGGACTACGCATATCTTATGCAATAAATACATCAGTTACAATTAACCAAATATATATATATATATATATATACACACATCAGTTACAAAGCATATGCTTCGAAGCTGAAATTATAACCATGGATTTAAATCGGGTCATAATTGGTGTGATTAAACAGGTCTGAATTCAATTATATTCGTTTAATAATTAGTTATCATTGAGCGGGTTAAATATTGGTTAAACCTGCATACTGAAATTTAAAGTTTAATTTTTTTTTGTTTGATAAATTTTAAGCATATGTTTTATAATTTAAAAAACATTACAAAAAGTACTTTAGTGTGCCTATATATATTATATTTAAAATTCATATATATTAACCATGAATTATCATGAAGAAGAATAACTCACATAATTCTTAAGTTGCCCACTGAATGAGTTAAATAATCTTGGTTGGCATTTTTTCAGTTAACTTATTACTACTGTTCAATATCTTGCAGCTATGTATCATCGTTGGCAATATCTCGTAAGAAAATATTAGTCCAAAATTTGTTATTCATTCATCCTAAAAACGTGCAACATAGTTTCTCATCCCCTTACCTCATACCCCTCCCCTCCCCTCCAAAAAAATAATAAAAATAAATAAATAAAAATAATATATATAAATAAAAGAAAAATAAAAAAATAACTATATAATACAATACAACCTTTGATTGGACATTTGTCCAACGTGGCGGGGGTGGGGGTGTAGTAACGTGGCTAGCTAGCTCTTTGCGTCTCTCTCAGGAAATTGAAACGGAAGAGGAGAGAAGAGAGAGTTGTGTGTATGTGTTGGAGAGAGAGCTAGAAAACGAGAGTTGGGTTTGAATTCAATTTTTGATTGGACGTGGGTGTGGAGGTCTACGTAGTAATTTTGAAATTTTAAAATGTAAATCTTAAAATGATGTTTTGAGATTAAAAACTAAAAATTAAAAACTAAAACTCTGAAAAAATTAAAAATTAAGAGAAGTAATTTTTTTTTTTTGAAATTTAGAGTATAAAAAATTATTTTGAAATAATGGTTGAATGTCTATATTTGATTTGATATAAAGTTGTTAAGAGCAAGTGCACCAATAGCTAGTTATATTATTTAGTAAATAGTGTACATTTTAGGTTTAAGTGTTTAACTAGTGGCTTTTCTTTTTCAAGCCACAATAATGCTAGGCATTTTACCAATTGTCTATTAAAAAATTAATTTATTAAAATTGGAGGCCTGTATAAGAGAAGAAGCGCGGGAGAAGGAGGAGAGAAGTGCGGGAGAAAAATAATAAATAATTGGATTGCTTATGAATAGTTTCTCGTCAGAAGAAGCGAGGTACTGTAGTCGAAGGAAGAATACCTCCAGGTTTAGAGAGGCTGATGCAGGAGAATTCTCTTGTAATGGCTAGCAAAAATAGCTAAAATGCTTTTTTAACTCTTGTGCTCAGGGGCGGAGCTATGTTGAGGCAAGGGGGGCAAGTGACCCCCCTCAATTTTTTAGATAAAATTACTATAATGCCCTTCTTATTATTTTAATTTTATTTAAAAATTAAATTAATTAAAAATTAAGATATTTTGATTTTATTAAAAATTTAAAGTTAACTCAAATTTTTTTAACATATAAGAAGTTTAAAAGAATCAAACTTGGTATTTTTTGTGAAATAAAGTGTATCTTTTAATATATTATTGCATATTTTTGTTTATACTATCAGTAAATTTAGCATATAACATAATAAATTCTATAGATAATAAAATTTAATAATAATTATATTTTTTGTAGTAAGGGATATCTCTAATAAATTTCAGGTGCTTGAACCATTAACTGTGAGAAATATATTCACTAGTTAATACTCAAGAATAATTTATTTTCTCTCTAAAAATAACATCATTTTTCTCCTACTCTCAATTTAAAAATAAGTCGATTGTTATTTTTTCTTGGGTGTTCGGTGCTCTCCTTGGCGCCCGGTGCCCCCCTAGGCAAAAATTCTGGCTCCGTCCCTGCTTCTGCTGCACATGCTCTAAGAAATGTAACAAAGTGATATGTGGTAAAATTTTAATTGAGAATCTTGAAAATTTTTAGAATTTTATAAAATTTTAAGTATAAATATCAATCCAAATTTTTAAAAAATCTGCCAATATTCGTTAGAATAAATTTTGACAAATTTTTTAAAAGTTTAACTTTCTTAAAGTTTGAAAAAAAAAGGAAATTTTTGGAGTTTTTTTAAATTTTTTGAGCTTCAAATGCCTCCTTATACGTCAAATTATATTTCTGCACTTTTTTAGAGTTTTTTTTCAGCTTACAATTTCAATTTTAATGTGTTTAATACTTAAATTTTAAATACATATACTTTTATACTCTTTAGATTTGCTAAAAATTTTGAATTTAAGATATTTTCAACCGTTGAATTTACTTAATAACTGGGATTATTTTTATTTTTCTTCTCACTTTAGTTGTCTTTTTTGTCATTACTTAAATATTTTTTAATTAGTAATTTTTATTTTTATAGGTTATTTTTATGTAGATTTACTTCATAAATTTATATTTTAACTATTTGTATATTAAATTATATTTCTATACTTTTAACCATAGGCAATATCTAGTCTATATATATAAATAAAAGAACTAAAACTAAACTGCATATATGCATGCATATATATATTTGTGAGGCGAGCAGATATATTTATGATTTAAATTATTTTGTCAAACTGGTTAAGTAACAATATTATTTTTCTGCAATAGCTGCAATAACAATGACTTATGCATTATTGGAATTAGGTAAAATTTAAAATTGAGTGTTTATTTTAACGAGTGAAACAAATAATTACATGTTTAACGAGTTATATTACTACCTTATTTAAACTTATTAATCAACTAAGTATTATTTTATTTATCTAATTATATCCGTTAATAATTTTAATTAAGTTCAAATCCATTTAATCTGGAACCCTGTGGAAGGAAGTTTTGGTCATTGAAACTGGTAAAGAAAATGTTATTCTAACAAAAATCCTAATAAAAAAAAATTTTGCCAAAATGATGTGGCAACGCAAACAAATTCTAACTAGGGGTGTAAATCGGGTCGACCCGACTCGACCCAGGAATTCGGGCGGACCCGCCCCTGTCGCCCCAGCCGATCTTCAGGTCGGGTCAAGGGTCACGCCACGTGCCCCTGACCCGCCCCAACTGACTCGACATTTTTTTTTATTTTTCTGAAGAAAATAAAAAATAAAACTCAAACAAACACATTAAAATCATTATTGATAAAAATTAAAGTTTATTACACAACAACCAATTACATAATTAACATTAAATTTAAAATTACAATTTATAAGTGTAGAATTATAAAAAAAAATAAATAAATGATAGAGTAATTAATAGGTGCATCACTTCACGTCTTATACATCCCAACTAGGTTGGCACCTATAAGAGTGACTATGTAAATATTATTCTATTTATACATAATTATTATTCATCACTAGATCTACTAGCGTGTTATTCTCTTTCACCTAAATACATTACATCAAAATCAAGGGCAAATTGCTCTTTTTCGGCATCTTCCTGTTGTCTATTTTTTGCAAGATACCAATCTCGTAAACACATCAAGGCTTCTACTGTCGGAGGGGCCAGTCGACTCCTGAATTGACTGATAACGCGTTCACTAGCACTAAATGCTTGCTCGGATGCTACGGTAGAAACTGGAAATACGAGTATATCATGATCTAAAGCTGAAAGAGTTGGAAACTTTGATTGTTGTCTCTTCCACCAGTCTAAAAGACTGAAATCATCTTCATTCTCTATTAGAGGTGTACCGAGATAACGTTGGAGGTCGGATGAATTTGAACTTACACTTGTTGATACATCTGTCCGTCGAGATGTTATTTTTCTCCAAATGGATGTATTGCCACCAAAGTCACGGTGAGAAGAGGACGTTATGGCCATAGTTGGTTGGACAGTTGTACGATTGCTATCATACCGACCCAATAGAGTTTGCATTTCCTGTTTAATTTGATATAATTATTCTTAGGCACTTTCATGCCCGTATATCATCTCTAATAATTGAAAGAAAAGATCTTCTTTATACCTAGGGTTTAAAATTGTAGCAATACCAAAATTTATGAGAAATGGGTTAAAATATTTATCAAAATTTTCCTTCATTACAACAACCAAAGAAGAATAATATTTTTGGACACCATATTTGTTAAAAATTTCATCAATAATCCCTAATTGATAAATAACAGTAGAAGAAGTAGGATAATAAATTTCACAAAATATTTTAGTAGCAACATCAAAAACATGTAAAAAAATCTTTATAGAAAATTGCATTTGCCCAATTAATTGGCTCAATACTATCTAATCCAACAGCATGATTACTTAAAATAAATAAATCAATTACTTTTTGATATTTAATAGCAACTTTTAACATTATATAGGTTGAATTCCATCTGATATTAATTTCCATTAGTAATTTCCTAGGTTTTAAACCAATTTGATTGCATATGCCAGCAAATAGACTAATTCTTTTTGGAGAGCTCATGGCACACACTACAACTCTTTTTATTTTTACAATAGAAGATTCATAAATGTTCAATCCATCATTTACAATTAAATTAAATATATGGGCACAACAACGACCACGAAATAATGGACCATTTGCAGACAAAGCATTATTTAAATAATTAAAATAAACATCATTATATGAAGAATTGTCTAAAGTAATAGAAAATATTTTTGTACATAATTGCCACGATACAAGTTCATGCAAAATAAGTTCCCCCACGGTGAATCCAGTGAATGGTTGTTCAACTAATTTAAATGAAATAATGCATTTATTTATTTTCTAATTTTTATCAATATAATGTGCAGTTATACAAAGATATTCAATATTTTGGCAAGATTTCCACATATCGGCGGTTAAGCAAACATTTTCTTCAAAATTAGTAAAATAAGTTCTTAATTCATCATTTTTTGATTCAAAATCTCGTAAAACTTTATTTTTTGAAATATTTCTTGAAAAACCGCGATATTGTGGTGCAAAACTTTCGCGAATAAATTCTTCAAAATGTCGATTTTCACTCATTGTAAAGGATTGCTCATCTTTAACAATATATCTAACTAAATTATTTTGTGCTCTTGCAGGGTCATAAGAAAAAATATTTAAATTACCCCATTCATTACCTAATTGAGTTTGTGTTGTACGTGAAAAATATTGATCAATTAAACTATTAATGTAAGGATCCTGTTGGTGCCTTCTATTTAAATGTCTTTTTTAAATGACTAGTTCCAGATGTATTTCTACCATTTAATAAATCCCCACAAATAACGCATTTAGCCTTATGCATTCCATCATCACGTGGAATTCTAATAAAAAAATTCCATACTTTTGAAGTGCCACGCTGATGTTGAGCGTGACAGGAAGATGATGCACTAACATCACCAGCTGTTGTAGTAGGTGTTAGTATTTTGGACCTTGTGGATGTGGTGATATAAATTGTTCCATTTGTTCTTGAGGGGGAAAGGATATTGAGTCTCCACCCTCCAAATCAAAAAAATGAGTGTCTCGTGGATCCATTTAGAAAAAAATAATTTAATTAAAAAAATTAAATTATGAAAATTAAAAAATGCATGTACGCAAATTAAAAAAATAATTAAAATACTAACTTGAAATAATTTGAAACCTTGAATCACTTGATCTTGATTCTTGAATCTTGAAATCTTGACTTCAAATTTGACAAAATTGAATGCATTTTAGCACAATGGAAGAGCACACTTGAGTGTTAGAGAGCACAATTGAAGAGCACACTTGAGCACAATTGGAGAGAAATTTTGTTAATTTTTTGTGAGGGTGAGTGAATGTGAGTGTGGGGTATTTATAATGGAAGAGGGTGGAGAAATTTTGTAATTTTGTAGAATTTATTTGGAATTAAAAAATAAAAAAAGGAGGAGGGAGGGAGACGTTATGCCGATTACCAA
This sequence comes from Vitellaria paradoxa, assembly GCA_019916065.1. Taxonomy (NCBI): domain Eukaryota; kingdom Viridiplantae; phylum Streptophyta; class Magnoliopsida; order Ericales; family Sapotaceae; genus Vitellaria; species Vitellaria paradoxa. The sequence goes on along the minus strand of CM034239.1, from coordinate 34,253,765 downwards.
GCAGAACGGTAAAAAAAAGTTAAAGAAGGGGGGTGCTGCTGGCTGCTGGGCACTGCCTAGTGCCTGGCAAACAAAAAAAAAAAAAAAAAAGGATAAGAGCCGTTCTGCCAAAGCAGAACGGTAAAAAAGAAAAGGAAGGAAAGGAAGGAAGGGGGGGCGGGGGGCAGGCCCGGTCGGGTCGAGGGGCGGGGCGGGGCGGAGGCGGGCCGGGTCAAGGATGACCCAAGCCCTGACCCGGAGGGGGAGGGGTGGGTCGGGCCGAGGCTGGCAGGGAGCTACGTGCCGGGCCTAGGTTGGGCCGTTTTCGGGTCGGGTCGGGTCTCGGGTCGACCCGGCCCATTTACATCCCTAATTCTAACTAAATGGACGTTTTGTTCTGAAGACTGAAATGATGCACACCATTTTTGATTACAGACGATACTTTCTAGTCATAGAAAATTGCCCAATCAGTAACCCAACATAAGTGTGAAATTCTCTACACTATATACTCAACTAGTAAATTTGACTAATTTTTAAAATTCAAGCAATTCAGTCAGAGTACAAGCATAATAAATAGCAAGGAGTCCTGAGATCAGTAAAACTACACATACACACCGCCTCACCGGGCAGAAAATGAGTAGAAGTACATAAAAACTTGCATCCTTGTGATATGCTTGGTTGACAATAGCTCCGCCTCCTATTTTGGTTTCAATTTCAGAGAAGCGCTGTGACACACCCATGTTTAGTATCAAGACAATGAAAAAAGATGAATCAGAAGAAGATAAAGAAGGGGGGGGTGGGGGAGGAACCAGAGGAAGCAATGAAAACCAGAGGAAGCAATGAAAGTGTCTACCTGTTGATACAGTAACGCTTTCCTGTAGGGGGTGGACCATCATCAAAGACATGGCCCAGATGAGCATCACAAACAGCACAAAGTACTTCTTGGCGGGGCATGAAAATTATTGACAAGTCCAACTTCGACTTCACATTGTTTCCGATGGGCTCATAATAGGATGGCCAACCAGTTCCACTATCAAATTTGGTTGATGATCTGAATTACAGCATAGCGTCTGATCAGTTCCACGGTAGACTTGAAAAAAAAAATAAATAAATAAAATTAAAAAAAAAAAATAAAGCACTCCAGTGTCCTAGAGAAACACTCAAGTACATTACTTACTCAAACAGAGGAGTGTCACAACAGATGCAATGGTAAGCTCCAGCAGTTTTGGTGTTCCAATATTCCCTGGATATACAAAATAGCAGATGTAATATCTGGATCTGGGGTGGAAAGGTTAACCTAATACAATTGTAAGTGTGAAAGTGTGTGAGTCAGAAGCTGTGCTCATGTCAGCATTGCATTTGAGCCCCATGTTATATGAACTCCGCTATGGATCATAATTACCCGAAATCATTGCTACACATGCAAACTGCGTTTTGGTGTACACATATTCCAGAACCACGTTTTTGTTCCGTGTACAGAAACAATCCACATGCCAAGTAATACTAGTATAGGTACATCATACATTTAGAAGAGTCAATGTAACATAGTTTCAAGCCTGTCACTTTTACATAAGAAATTCAAGTGCCATGTAATTATCCTTCTGGGCATGTATGTTTGTGTGCGTGCATAAAGATGTTGACATTGACAAGCATAGATGGTAGACTCTTTCGTATTTTTTATGGATGAAAAGTTAAGGACACCACCCCTCCCAACACAAAAACCCCAACCAAAAAAAATAAAAATAAAAATAAATAAAAAAAAAGGAAAGGGAAAAAAAAAAAAAAAACTAGATATTGGAATTGAAGGTCATTTCTTTCGAAGGGTTAAAATTCTTGCCATCTTAGAATCTTCCCATCCTGTAGTCCAAAAAATCTTCTCCAAATAACTGTAGCAGTGTCAAGAAGTAGAGAGTTCTTATAATTATTCCCAAACACCCTTTAGTTTCTCCGTTACTAGATATGGTAAAAGGAGGAAAAAGTTGGACATGAAACATTGATGGTAGTCTCTGCTAATTCTCACCCATGCCTAAGCCTTTTCTTGTGCCCATGCCCAGAGAGTGCACATTTGGCGGGTGGGTTAGTCTTACATTTAAGAAAGATATGACTTGATACTATCAACTTATTTGTACCCACTCTTTGTGAGGCTTCAACCCCACACTTGAAAATTATACTAACCTGTTCCAAAATGCTGGTTAGCTTAGATTGCGAGGCCAGTGGTAACCTTGGCAAACCTTGAGACCAATTACCAGCCACAGATTCTCTAGGCCAAGTGATTTGGAAACAATAGGAAACTAAGACCATTTTGCAATGGATTTGCCCCGCCCCTCTTTTTTTTTTTTTTTTCTCTGGCATATGATAAAAAAGGGGTATAGCTTAGTGCAATAGTTTAAACTTGCGCTATTGAGCATGACATCAGATTATATTCAAGTCAATGAATGGTCACTTTATGCAAATAATATCAAAGGTTAAGTATGTACCCCAACTTACCCCTGCTTAGCTTGTTCAATTAACAGAGACTATGGCTGGACTGGATAATATATTGCCCTTTTTCTATGGGAGTTTAGAGAACCAAATAATTTAAGCACCATAATTATTATCATTATTATTGTTCCAGTAATCAAAATGAATTGGCAAACAACATATATAAGGTACCATACCCAGTGAAAGCCCTCTCAGTCCCCTTCTGTCTTGTTATGTAATATTGTTCCTCTGTGAGCCGCTTCTTCCATGCTTCCTCACTTATAGAAGCATAATCTACCTGGTCTACCTCTACACAAAATAGAGCAATTAAATTTAAACTTTTGAGGGGAATGAATCGTTATTAGAAAGCTGAAGGAAGATTAAAAAAAAAAAAAGGTGATTCATAGGCTTTTACTGAGCCTATATGATTTCTGATCCTCAACTACCTAATCAGAACATGAAGAACACCACATTAAGACCCAAAAAAAAAAAAAAAAAATGCAGTCCCACCTGAGTCCTGATGTTGCTGTTGCATGAATTGGTAGATGCATATATATACATTTGTTTAAGAAATAAGATTTATCTGTCCAATAAGAATTGATGACAAAATTAACTTTTAAATACTTGGATAAATTCCTAAATTTGTTGGTTGTGGATCACTACTCTTAAACAATTTACACTAAAAGCGTGATTGAAACATGAATTTTGTGAGGGAAAAGAAAATGGAAGGGAAAGGAGAAAAAGAAGAACAAAGAACAAGGAAATATAAAATCCAAAAAAAAATACTTATTCTTTAGTTAGGTTGGAAAATATAAGACAACAGAAGGCATCTCACAATACACTGCATGCTTCCAGTATAATCAATCAATCAATCAATCTTTTGCAATTCACTTCATCAAAGACTGGGAAAAGTCTAGCGAAAGACCTTGAATGCTGTCCGGTTTCTGTGAAGAAGCAGAGGAGCCCATAGCGCGAGTTGGGAAAGCAATTCCCCTTCTGGGTTTGCTCTCCGTTCCGAAATATAGAGAGTTTTGTGGTTTGGAGTGAAAATCAACACGGGTTCTCGAGGAAATGTTCGTTTGAAAGCTTAGACTGCTTATTAAGGCACGAGAAGCCATTGCTGCCCCCAAACTTATACTTTGCCTTGTTTGATAGTTTCTATTAATTCTGTCGATGGGAAATGTTAAAGTGCTCTCACAGTGCGCTAGAGATGATGCTTTCCACCTCTCAGTCCACTTGATCTTAAAAGCAATTCAGTCACTCGCGGCGGAGGTGGGTTCAATCTTTAAAGTTTTGAAAGGAAGAAATTTAATTGGCTGAGTTCACTTATATTTTAAATTTCTTTAGGAGTATCTGAAATTTATTTTCACCCTACAGGTGGCTCTCCCGTAACCAATAGAGAGAGGTCATGCATTTGCCACGTAGTCACCTAATATCCGCATGTTTGGAATTGGCTATGTTTGATTGCAATGGGCAGCGGAAATGGAAAAGAAAACGAAAATGGAAAGAGAAATAAGAATGGAGAGGAAAACGAGACTTAGGGTCATTTGACAACGTTGTCTTTTTTATTATTAATTTTTTATTGTCATTTTTTTTATTTTTTTTTGTTGTTTATTTATTTTGGAATGAAAACTAAAACTGCGTTTGAAAATGTCGGTTTGTTTATAATTATTAATTTTAGAAAATATTTAATTTTATTAGTTTTAAAAACATAATATAACTTAATAAAATATATCTTATATTAATTTAATTTAATTAATATAATTAATTAAATTAATAGAGTAAATTATTTATTAAAATCATTTATTTCAATAAATATAAAATATATTAAATTATATTATTTATTAAAAATAATTTAATAAAATATATTTCATATTAATTAAATAATTAAATTAGATTAATTATTAAATTAAATTATTTATTTTTAAATTAATTAAATTCATTTAATTATTTATTAAAATAATTTAATAAAATATATTTTATATAAATTAAATTAAATTAAATTAAAATTTTAATGTAATTTAATTATTTATTATTAATTATTTTATATAAATTAATTTAATTATTAAATTAAATAAATTAATTATGATATTTATTTCAGATAATTGAGCAACAATTAATTATTAAATTAAATTAATTAATTTGGTTTTATTATTTATTAAAAATAATTTATATTAATTTATATAATTAATTTAATTTATTGAATTTAATTATATTATTTATTAAAATAACTTATTTTAATAAAATATTTGAATAAAATAATTTATTTTTATGTAATGTAACAAAAATAGATAAAGTTTTAAAATTGACAAAATATTGGCAACAGAAAAGAAAACCAGAGTGAAAATACATTTTTTCTATTTATGTTTTCATTTTTTTTGAAAACAAAAAAACGTAAACGGTTTTATAAAACATGTTTCTGTTACGAGTTTATAAAATTTTGAAAACATAAACAGAAAAACAGAAAAACGTTACCAAACGTGGCCTTAATGTTTCAAAACTGCTACTCCTGCAATAATTTTTTTCCAAATGTGTTTCTATAGAATTTCAAAATCACGTCATTTTGAAAAAGAATAAAGAAAAAAAAAATCCATTAATAGCGTTTGTTCAATTACTTTCTTTGTCATCTATTGTCTTTCTGCCTGAATATTGCTATCTTCCCTAGAGAAATCTCACGATATTTCCCAAATTATCCCTCGGGATTGTTAGGAATTCCTTTCTTGTGCTCGCCTATTCAGCTCCAAAGTTCACTCTGGCGATGGAGCAAGACATACTAGAGGCTGTCGCAGATTCAAACGGCAAGTTGCTTCCCGGTGTGAGGACATATGAGAATGACTTAGCTTGGCTTACACTGGTCAAAGCCATTGATTTTGAGCTGGCACTGACGGCGATCGCCAAGCATATTACTTTTGACATGCCCGTGATAGTTGTGGAGACTGTGTTTCTTAACCTTTCTATCCCTATTAAAATAGGCCAGGTGAACCCTTCCAAATGAATTCAACAATCTTTAGTTGGATATTTTTTCAATTAGTTTTCTTGATATGTTTATTTAAATAAATATATGTGCATATGTATAACGATGATGATGGTGGTGGATAAGTGGCATGTAGCAATTACCCACATTCAAGGCATTAGTGTCTAAAGAATCCCTTCGAGAAGACACCTCATGAAAATATACTGTAAACCGGTAATCTTTACATTGTTTGGTTTAGGAGAAATGGAAAAAAATTGAATAGAAATCCAACCTATTTACTCTCCACTTTCTTTTCCTTTCCTATTTTTCCGTTTCCCTTCTTATCCTTTAATCTGCCTTCTAATACAATGAGATGTTTGAATAATTAAATTTTTATGTCTAAAGCTTGTTCCTTTGCCATGATTCAATGCATTGCTACTGTTTGTAGGTGATATGGCTGCCCTTTGCAAATCCTGGTTCGGAGTTACAAGCCACTGCCATGCCATTGACGACAAAGATGGGAAGTCGCTGAGGAAAGCGCGGAGGAATAAGAAACAAATGATTTTATTGGTTATACTTTCGTAATTTGCATGAACATATATAATTAGGTATGAGTGGGAAACTAATGATATGATCCAACAAATTCAATTGGAATGTCGAGCTACTAAAAGAAAAAAGAATGGCATGTTCATTCTGTTGGCCTCCCCCTTATTCCAGAAACAGCTAGCTTTGTATTTTACAAATGTAATGAGACTCGTTAGTGTTTTGGTGGATTATGTTGATCAAGTTGAACAAATTTGAAAAAATATCGACAACTTTAGTTTCAACAACACCATCATTGCAACAAAAGCAGAATTCATCAATAGCAAAAACTAGTTCTAGTTTTATTTTATTTTATTTTTTTGTTTTAGTTGACCTCTAGTCACCTTTGTAACTTGTACTTGTAACTTGTGCTCAAATGATATAATTGCATTAAACCTTCAATAAAATCAATTTTAGATAGCTATTATTATGTTAATGTTTTGGTTATGAATGTGGCTTGTGAATGGTAATTTAGAATAAGAAATGCCCGGCATTGGGGTTATGCGTAACATGATGTGATTCCTGTTGTTGTTCTTGTTACACTAAATAAGACACGAGATCTCAGGCTAGGACTACAAATAAGAGAAACTTTGTCAAAATTTTTAATCAAACAAAGGTCCATTTAGCATGCTAATCCAGTTGATAACCTTTATGCTAATATTTCACAAGACTCTCTTATACAAAGTATATCCTCAATCACAATAATATACAAAAATTATTTCAGTAAGTAATCTAATAAACGAGAATAAAGTGCAAATAAAACAGAAATTTTTAGAAATTACCGATAAAACAAAAAGTGCCAATAACTTATTAGATACATAAAGTGCCAACAAAAAAAAAAGAAAAAAAAAAGAAAAATAGATTACCAAAAGCACTTTTCATCTAATCATGTCTCATCTAATCAATATCTCTCAACTACTATTCACCATTTTCCGTCTTGTTCATTATTTTCGTAAAACTTGATTTTTCTCTTCTCCAAACTTGACTTGGTTGTGGTCCTCTCTAATATTGACCTTGATTTGTCAAAATATTTGATTGCCCTATCCAAACTTGAGCATTTAAAAAGTTTTGTGAACTTGGAAAAGAAGGCATAAATTGGTTCAAACTTTCTCGGGGAAGACATAAAGGTGGAGAAAATTGGAAGATGCTTCCGGCTTATGCCATATTTGGTGGCATATTATGGGGCATCATGTTTGGCCACATTAAGTGTCTTGTGTAACTTGGGTGACTCTATCCAATGATAAAAAATGATTTTCAATAACAATTACATAAAATAGGAAATTGTGCAATTAAAAATAAAGTTTCTTAGATTTAAATTTGCAACACTCTCTTGTGTTCTAATATAGTGGCCAACCGCAATCTCCTCAACCTCCTAAAATTAAAAATAAAGTATGAATTTGTGTTTTTTTTTTTTTTTTTAATAATTTTAAGCATCAACTGTCTATATACCTAATGAAAAAAAAAAGTTAAGAGAAAACACCCATCCATATGAAAAGGGATCTTAGGAATCAAAAGGGATTAACCTAAATGATTCCTATATAAAAAAAAAAAAAAAATTCTTACATTTTCAACAGTTCAGCTCAAGTTCAAAAAAGTTTCAACAGAAACCAGCAGTAGCTCAAGCTTTTGAAAGATCATAAAACTTGGTATACAACAAAAAGTATGTATATATAGTCTAAAGTTTCTTACATTTAAATTTACAACATTCTACTATGTCCCCATATGATGGCTAACTGCAATCTTCTCAACCTCTTGAAATTAGCAAATAATATAACTATTATGATATTCATCAAACAAATCTACATATCTATATTAACTAGTAAGCAACAAAACTTTAAGAACTTATACCTTAGATTTTTGGTTTGACAATGGCTTCCTTTTTGTTTGTCTTTTCTTCTTAACAACTCTTTCCACAACACTGATCTTCCTTTTCATTGGCGATTTCCCTTTTCATTCTATACCTTTCGGGTCCAATATGTTTATGCTCCATTTGGAAGGTATAATCCCATTTCCAAGTGAAACGACATTATTTTGAACGACAATTGAAGCTTCCATCAACTTTCGTTTTGGCTCTCAAAGCTGTGTCATCACCATATCACACTTCTTTTGAGATTTTTCTACTAAATCAGCAACCTCATTAAAGAGATTGCTCGTGTTGTCATGCCAACATACTTCAATTATGTTAACAACTTATCGTAACAAATTCCAAGTTTAGCGTGGACCCTTTTTACATTCTTACACCATTGATTACATTTGAAAAGGGTAATCGTAAACGTTGATTCACTACAAAAAATTACACAATTACCGACCAAAAATTTGGTCGCTAAAGGGTATAATTTAGTCGGAGAAACATTTCCCGACCAAATTTATTTGGTCGGTATTTGGTCGGCGAAGGCTCGTCGGGGAAACTTTTCCCGACCAAAAAATCATTTGGTCGGCAAATGTAAAACCTTTCCCGACTAATTGGTCGGCAAAAAATTTTTAATGGAAAAAAATACAAAATCTTTTGCCGACCAATTGGTCGGCAATTCTTCACTTTTCCCGACCAATTGGTCGGCAATTGTACACTTTCCCCGACCAATTGGTCGGCAAAAAGTTTACAATTGAAAATTTAAATTAATTTAAAAAAATAAAAATTTAAATGTGGTGCCACGTGGCATTATTTGTTGACATGTAATCATGCCACATGGCACCTTGGTGTTGTGCCACATGTCGATCTATGATTGTGCCACGTGTCGTCTCTATATTTTTGAGATTTTTGTTGTTGTTGTTGGTGAGACTCGAACTTATGCCATCTCTTTGGAAGCTGGCGTGTTTGGCCACTAGGCCAAGCTTTCATTTGTATATAGATTTTACATATTTATATATATATTAAAAAATTTTAACACTTTTGCCGACCAATTGGTCGGGAAAAGTTCCTCTTTAGCAACCAATTGGTCGCCAAAAGTGTTAAAATTTTTATTATTTTTATTTAATTATTTTAACTTTCTTTGTAATAATTTTTTTCACTTTTCCCGACCACTTTTCCCGACCAATTGGTCAGGAAAAGTTCCCTTAAATTTTTATTATTTTTATTTAATTTTTTTAACTCTCTTTGTAATAATTGTTTTACACTTTTCCCGACCAATTGGTCGGGAAAAGTTCTCTTAAATTTTTATTATTTTTATTTAATTATTTTAACTCTCTTTGTAATAATTTTTTACACTTTTCCCGAACAATTGGTCGAGAAAAGTTCCCTTAAATTTTTATTATTTTTATTTAATTATTTTAACTCTCTTTGTAATAATATTTTTACACTTTTTCCGACCAATTGGTCGGGAAAAGTTCTCCTTTAGCGACCAAATTTATATTTGGTCGGAAAAAGTTGCCCTTTAGCGACCAATTAGTCGGGAAAAGTTATCCTTTGGCGACTAACATTTTTTTGGTCGGAGAAAAGTGACTATTGGCGACTAAATTTATATTTGGTCGGAAAAAATTACCTTTAACGATCAAATTTATATTTAGTCGGAAAAAATGGTCGCCGAAAATGTGATTTGTTGTAGTGATTTCTCTTGTTATTAGTAACTATTTTCATTCTATTTTGTATGATTTATTTGAATTTCATTTTCTTATGTAAGATTTTTTTCTTTGTAGGAATTGATAGGAAATATGGTAAAAAAACTGCGAAAAGGAGACAAGTCAAGAAAAAGATAGAGACTTGGAGCAAAGTAGAAAAAGAAGAGATGGACGAAAATTACCTATCATTACAACAAAAAACATTTTTATCCACCATTTTTAGGGGCAAAATTTAATTTTGTGGGGATAAGAAATATATTTAGGGACAAATTTGTCTCTAATTTGTTGGCGCTATTTTTTTTTTATTTTGGCACCAGATTGATATTTTTTATCCACGACCTTTTAGTTGTTAGCCACAGTATATTTTGCTGCTAATAAATTATTAAATTATAAATTATTAGCCATCGATAATTGTTATTAATTTGGTCACGAATATACCAAAATATGCTACAGAATTTGGGCGCGCCAGATTTTCCCGAAGTTTTCTCCTCCATTTTCTCTCTTCTCTTCATTATCTGAAAATTTATGCTCCACTATGAACTCCACGACTATGAAATTCCACAATCAACTGATTTAACCCCTCACTCTTTCCCTCCCAACAGTATCACGAAGCTCCATAAACTTATCTGCTCTTCAGCTTGTTGTCAAAGCGTTGCTTTTGTTTATCATTTTCCCTTACACCGTGGTTCCAATAATCTCCTTCTTATTCTTGTATTGTAATGAGTAACCACACATTCATTGCTTTTCGTTCAACTATAATGGAGGTCAAATTTATGTCCCTTTCTCTCATGTACGACATTTCTAAGTTAATATACTGATAGGGGTCCCGCCTAATCCCCCTTTTGCCTAAGGAGGTTTGTAATAAATATATATTCACAATTGTAATCTTATTCTAGAAAGCATAATCTCAATAATAAGACACTGATAATTAGAAGATTAATTGATTATACCTAAGGAATGTGTAAGAATAAAAATGAGATATCCTAATTTGGGTTTTTCCTTTATCAATTGGAGATAGGATACTCTTGAGCATAATGGTATCAACGCTAACATCGGAAATCAATTTATATTTGGAAATGGATCTACAAAATATTTTTAAGAAAATAATCATGGAAATATCGTATCAATATCTAATGGCTACATTAATCATTCAACAAACATATTAAAGATCCACCAAGTGCTAGCTTGAAGCCGTAATATAAAAAGGGACGTTGGAGAAGATGGAAGATATAACTTGGTGAATAAAAAATTCAAAGCTCTCCATTATTCAAAGCTTTTAAAAGCCTTATCTGTTATTCTTTTGTTTTTCATTATGTTTATCTACTCTTTAGATAGTTTATTTGTATTGAGAGAATCACTTTATTATGAGATTCAATTTTTATAAGAAATACTTGTAAAGCGTGGGGTATATTCTTGCATTGTATTTGGTTGGTGAGAAGTTTAAAGTATTCTTAAGCAAAAATAGTCGGTTGTAAAGGTTCCTATCACCCGCAAAGCTAGTAAGGTGTAAGAAATTTGAAGAAATTAGTGAAACTACCAATAAAGGCCTTGGGGAAGTGGATATAGGTTCATGTTGAACTGAACTACTGCAAAAATTTTGGAGTTTGATTTTTCTTTTCCTTACTCTTTTAAATTGCTTTAAGATTAACTTTATTAAGCATTCATTGCTAGATTATTTTAATCAACCCAATTCATATGGGTTTGTTTTTGGAGAACAATAGGATTGAAAGCGAGCCAGGTCGAGCTAGGCATTGAGATGTTCGTCATTGTTCATTAAGATTTTTGGTGAGCTCAAACTCGAGTTGACCTTTTATCAAGTTCAAAATCTTATGTTCAAGTTTGGTTGTTAAGGTTTCTAGTGAGCTTAAGCTTGACTTGAGACTTTATCAAATTTAAAATCTTATGTTCGAGCTTGGCTTGTTTGTCCATAGGCAAACTTTGAATTTGGCTCGATTCCTAGAAATGATCCTATTCAAGCTTTAATTGAGCCTACTTCTAAACGTTTTTCAAGTGTGTTAACATGATTTTTGTTTAACCTTCTCACGTAATTATTGACGAGCCTGCTAGCATGCCTATTAATGAAGAAACTTAGCAAACAAACAAAACAAAAAACAACTATTCTTAACATAACAAACAAGATTTTAATTAAAATGTTTAATATATGACTTTTAAAAATTTTTCATGAGTAGTAAATAGTATTCGCAAGCTTGTTCTTGAATGTTTAAATAAGATTGTGTACAAGTTATAAATGAGGTTTTTTTTTTTTTTTTTTCAGAAATGATTAAACGGGACTATTGATGAGGAAAAAAAAAACAATCATGCTCCTAAACATTTAAATAAGAAAGTTTAGGAGTTATAAATAATTTTCTTTACATACATTTAAATAAGCTTGTTCACAAATACTAAGCGAGCTTCTTTGCGAGTCTTATCATACTATGCTTATCCTAATTTTGAGCTCTACTTTTTTATTTATCGAGTTTGAAAAATATGCTCATACTTGTTTATTTAATGAACTCGTTTATGAGCAACTTGTCACATGCTTGATTTGTCTTTAGCTCGAAACAGTTGTTAGCAACAAAACCCCTCAAACTACTAGATTGTGACAAGTGGAAACCTAGGGAAATGACATGCGATATCTTATTAACCTAGTAAGTTCATCCTTAGGAAGAGGCGCTACAATAAAAATCAGATCTAATGATACTAATTTAATAACATTTTGTGAATAAATAACATGGTGCCCTATATTTACGACATTTTTTACAAAAATGTTATTGAAGCATAAGTAAATTGGAGTGATATAATAATATTTTATATAAGAACGTTACCCTTCAGCTATTAGATGTGGCATTTTTTAAACAATGACATTAAATAACAAATAAATTGTAATGGTTTAATAACATTTTATTAAAAAACACCACTATTTATTCAATATTGTGGCATTTTTTAAGCAATGTCTTTGAATCCCAAATAAATTGCAGTGATTTCATGACACTTTATAAGAGAATGTCATCCTTTATCTATTAGCTGTGGCATTTTTCTGTGGTATTTTTAAGAAATGTTATTCAATAACAAATATATTATAATGATTTAATGGCTCTTTAGTAAAAAATGCTGCTATTCATTGAATAGTTATAGCACTTTTAAAAATGTTATTAAATCTCAAATAAAATCTAATTATTTAATAACACTTTATTAGAAAATGTTACTATTTATTTTGCAATTGTAGCACTTTTTTCTACTTGTTTCTCTCTCTCTCTTTTCTTTTTTTTTTTTTCTTTTTATTCCCTCTTATTCTTTTCTCTTTTTTCATTCTCAAATGTTACCTTTTTGTGTCTCACATCACTAAAACATTACAACTTCATTATTTCTTTTGTATATAAAATCACCATAGTTGTGGCATATAATTTTAATTGATGTAAATGAACTCATGAGTTCCTAAAATGGACCACTTACTTATAAATTCAATATAGTTGTAAAATTTATCTATTTCAAATATACTTACCAAAAAAAAAATATCTATTTCAAATACATTAGGTATTAAATAAAAAACACAAATAAAAATAGAATTAAATTAAAAAGGATAAATAGAAAATGCTTAAATAATAATTGGGCATTTCTCTTATAATAATTAGAATCTAATTGTATTTATTAATATCACAAAAATATTTAATTATGGCACTTAAAGTGCCATTCAAGGATGATATCATATAACAACACTATTTTAAAATAATAAAGTCTCTATACTTGCATTTCAAAGGCCACAAACAAATTATATAGTAGTGGTTCTTAAAATATAAAATTTATTTAATGACATTTGAAAATGTCAAAAATAATGCATGTTTTAGTATTTAAAGTATCAAAAAATAAGTCAAGCCATCTTTTTGGAATATTACTTTTAAGTGCCACCAAAACTGCAACTAACACCTATCATAGTATAAGCATCCTTTGCATTTCTTTAAAATGTCAATTAGTTTAAAAAATGCTACTAGAAGTTGTTTTTAGTGACAATTATAATTGCCATTAAACCAATATTTTGTTATTGTGAGGATTGATGAATAGTTAATAACAAAAAAAAAAAAAATGTATTCCGTCGAATAGGTCCAATGCTCCATACTAGCGGGAACATGAATTACTATATCACAATGATGAAGTCCTAAAACAAGTTGAAGGGTTGATCAAGCCCTATATCAGCCCAAGGCGTTCAATTAATAAAATGATGGTTAGACAACTACATTTGGCGGATAAGTGTTATATTAAAAGGATAATCATGCATGGTCACGGACCAACAGAGACACGATTGTACTCATTTCACGGCCAACTAAAGTAATTGCAGAATGTTAAAAATTCACTACCTATATGTGAGAAATTATTTTAAATAATCGTCTCGTCATATGATAGCATTTATAATTTTAGCATTTAAGTAAAGATAACATCAATTTTCATGTGTTTGAATTAATCATGTTAAAAATCATTTTACAATGATCGTCGTATAATATAAAATAATTTCTGCCCCATGTACCATTCTAGAATACGTGCAAGAAGATGGAAAAGTGGGGAGTTATGCTATATATCAACGCCATTTGATTAGTCTGTCTCAAGCAGTGTTTCTATTCTTGTCTTCTTGGGTTTTCTTATATATCTACTTGCATAGAGAACAATGACATTGGCTAAAGAAGTGCAACAATCTAAACATTCATTTCTAGTATTTAAGCATCATGTCTGTAGACATGGGAGCTTCAATTTCGTGAGAACAGTTAGGTTGGCAAATGATCCAATCATCAATGCGTCCCAAAGAAAGAAAATTGCAAGGTGAAAATTAAATCCTTTCTCCAATCATCAATTGCTATATTTATAATTCTTTCTCCAATCATCAACCCTTATTTTTTTTTTTGTCCAACCGTCTACATTTAGTCACATGTCGATCTAATTAATGATTAAATTTTATTTAGAAACGATAATCAAAATCACTAATTCGATTCCATAACCATTTCTCAATCACATAGAATGACAATTAAAAAAAAAATTTGTAATCTTTTTCTGTCTCATGCAATGCCTGCTGCTCAGAATCCATGTGGTATTTACCCTAACGTACTAACAATGAAATGTCAATCACATGCAGCTGCTGTATCCTGTGCATGCATATGTTTATTCATTTGTATAATAGAAATAATATTTCATAGTCCCACTTCTTAAAATAAATTAATCTCATGCTGTGTGAGCATTGTCTAGGCTACAAGGGTGACTTTGATCTACATAGAATTAATTCCATCCATTTCAAACTATGTTAAATGAAAAGGTAATTAAATCAGATCCTGCCATTACATAACATTGTGCTGTTAAGGGTTCCTAGATTCAAAAACTACCTATATATGTATTATTTGGAGTAATATTATTATGTCGGAATTTATTACTGGAATGGATGGCTGATTACAAACTAAACACTTTTAACAATAGAACACCCTAATAAGTTTCTGATTACACGAACCAAGCACTTTTAGAAACAAAACACGCTAATAAGTTTCTTATTACATAAATTGAGCACTTTTAGAAACATAACATACTAACAAGTTTCTTGTTACAATAATACCATTGCCACATCATAGTAGCTATATATTCTAATAAAAACAGTTCTTGTGGCAATAAAAACATAACACATTAACAAAGTTCCTTAGAAAAATATGGTTGCCGCATCATAGTGGCTATAAATTCTAGTAAAACACAATTCTTGTTGCATATTATAACATTGCTATTAATTAACACCTCTAAGCCTTTGAACATCGTGAAGGAATCCAAGATTAAGGAGCCGAATAGCCAACTAGGATTCCTTCAAAGTGTTGGCAACGTCAATGACAAATCGGTATCTAACATCGGCTTTTGCAAGACGTTCCATTGCAGTGTTCACATAATCAATTGGAATGACCTCAAAATCCGCAGTGATGTTGTGTTTGCCAGCAAAATTAAGCATTTCTTGCGTCTCTTTCAAACCCCCAATGCCACTTCCAGCCACAATCTTCCTCCCTGTAATTACACGTTCCAGGTTACTAATGCACTAAAATTTCCGCTACCAACTTTGAGTGCATATAACAAATTAATATTTGCCGAAATGCTTACCCACGAGCAGAGGAAATACAGGCAGCTCAAGTGGCTTGTCAGGTGCTCCAAGCATGATGAGCTTCCCGTGAGACTTCAGAAGACCAATCAACGGTACGATTTGGTGTACCGCAGATACCGTATCAAGGATGCCATCCATTGAGCCCATGCAAGCCTATATATGCACATTCAACATGACAACATGAGCATATAATTATATGGAAGAAATTATATATACATGCACGCATGTTGAATTGCAAGTTCAGAGCAACATACGTAAAAAGAAAACCATTAATTCACCTGCATCTGTTCTGGGTCTCGACTGACCAAAAATGCGTCCGCACCAAGCCTTTCAATGGCTTCTTTCTTCTTGCTAGGCGATGTACTGATAACAGTCACCTTGGCCCCAAAAGCCTTTGCAAACTTCACACCCACATGGCCCAGACCACCCAAACCGACCACACCCACATGTAAACCGGATTTGTCAAGTTCAAAGTATCTCAGGGGACTGTACGTTGTGATGCCAGCACAGAGAAGAGGAGCAGCAGCATCGAGAGGCAGGTTGTCAGGAACGCGCACCACGTAACGCTCATTAGCCACCATATGATCTGAGTAACCTCCGCATGTGGTTGTTCCATCAGGGTAGGTGGTATTGTAGGTAAGTTGTCTCTTGGGACAGTAATTTTCAAGATCATTGGCACAGTTGTCGCAGGAATGACATGCTCCAACTAGGCACCCCACTCCAACTCGATCCCCAACTCTGAACTTTTGAACCTTGCTCCCAACCTCAGTCACCACTCCCACAATCTCATGCCTGAATGAATAATCATAATATCAGACTTATGTATGTATACATACATACATATATTTATATATATATCATATAAAAGAGAAGTGAAATCAATTCTTACCCAGGAATGAGGGGATACTTGGAGTCACCCCACTCGTTTTTGCTCCTGTGAAGGTCAGTGTGACAGATGCCACAAAACAAGATTTTGAACCTCACATCTTCATCCCCCGTTTCCCTGTATTTCAACATCCATATACATATTATTATTATTATTATTATTATTATTATTATTATTATGTCCTTAAATTCTTTATTTGTTTTCTCCTCAAAAATTGCCTGATTTCAAGACAATCGATGCCCAAAGAAATACAGATTACAATCAAAGAAGGGAAAGTGAAGGAGAAATGAGCTTGTTACCTTCTTGAGAAAACGAAGGGAGAGAGAATGCCAGAGCTGTCTCGGGCGGCCCATCCAAAGGCCTTCACTGGGTGTACTTTCTCCGCTGATGTCGCCATTGCCGAGCAAAAAATTTGATACTCTTTAATACAAAAAAGAGAGTAGAGTGTTCAGTGCAAGATCTCTGAGAGAGGGAGTACTTTGCGCAATGAGGACTTGAGCCCATGGATATGGAATATATATATACATATAATGGGGAACGTTGGCAAGCGTAATCGCTGAAGTAAGGAGTAAGGGATGCTGAGGTAACTGCCTAGGTGTCCAACAGAGTTCCCACCCTTCGGATGAATGACTCGTTCAAACACTGCTGTGATAACCTTTCCGTCATTGCTGAGGTGGGCTTCTCATTATATAATATATATATATATATATATATACAAACAATTAGCTGTACATGAAGACACAGCAATATTATTTAGCTTGTAAATAATTTAAATTTAAATTTATAAAACAAATTTACATAAAAAATATAAAAATAATTTGTAAAAATAAAAATTATTAATTAAAAAATATTAAGGTATAAAATTTTACTATTTATTACAAATTTTATCACATTTTTTAAAATTAATTTAAAATCTTTTACATAAAAAGTATTCAAAAAATATGAAAAAAGTGAGAGAAAAATAAAAATAATCCTGACCATTTAACAAATTCAACAGTTAAAAATATCTCAAATTTAAAATTTTAAACTTCCTTATATGAATGACACAGAGTGAAAAAGTGTATATTATATTTTTTAAAATATTAATTTAAAATCTTTTATATAAAAAGTATTAAAAAATATGAGAAGAGTGAGAAAAAAGAAAAAAGAATCATGCCCATTTAGCAAATTCAACAGTTGAAAATATCTCAAATTCTAAATTTTAAACTTCCTTATTATGGGTGCGTTTGGAGTGACAAAAAGTGAACTAAAATGAGATAGTTTGTGAGTTCGTAATTCGTACAATGAGACAAAAAGTAAATAATTTTTAGAGATTTTTGAAAATTTTCAGAGTCTTTCAGAGTTTTTAACAAACCAAATGCAACCCATATAAATGACACACAGTGTAAAAATGTATACAGTTAAAATTTAAATTTTAAGTGCATTTAAATTAAAATTTTACTTTAAATGTTTATTCTTTAATAAAATTTTTTTAAATTTAAAATTTCAATATATTTTTTAAAAAAAAAATTTAGGTGATTTTGTCTAATAGGTATCCATACATTATTTCATAATAATAGATAATATAAGTAAAATATAATTTGTATAATTTTACAAAATATGATATATAATATATGTATATATAATTTTATAATTCAAATGATGTGTTTTATTATATAAATAAATAATAAGTGATGACGTGGTGAAACTTTGGTAATGATGAGGACAAATGTTAAATCAAAAGATGTGTTTTATTATATAGATATTTATTTAAATTTCAAATTTTAAATTTAAATGAAATGTTTTATTATATAGATATATAACACTATAACAAATCACACTTTCGGCGACCACTTTTCCCGACCAAATATAAATTTGGTCGCTAATAGTCACTTTTCCCCGACCAAAAAAATATTAGTCGCCAAAGGATAACTTTTTCCGATTAATTGGTCGCTAAAAGGTAACTTTTTCCGACCAAATATAAAATTCATCGCTAAAGGCGAACTTTTCCCGACTAATTAGTTAGAAAAGTGTAAAAAAATTATTACAAAGAAAGTTAAAATAGTTAAATAAAAATAATAAAAATTTTAACATTTTTGGCGACCAATTGATCGCTAAAAGGGAACTTTTCCCGACGAGCTTTCATCGACCAAATAAGTTTGGTCGAAAAAAGTTTCGCTGACTAAATTATACCTTTCAGTGATTAAATTTTTGGTCGATAATTGTGTGATTTTTTATAGTGTAAATAAGTGATGACGTAGTGAAAATTTAGTAGCGATAGGTCAAAACATATGTCAAAGTCAGGATGTATTTTATTACATAAATTTTGAACTTATCAGCTCGATAAGTTCATCCCCTAGGAAGGGTATAGATGAACAGTTTATAATAAAAAGAAAAAATTGTATGCCTTTGAATAGGTCCAATGCTCCAATCTGGCATATGAGTCACACGGAACCTGAAACACCATATCAAAATGATGAAGTCCTAAATTTGGAATGATAGAAGGGTTGACCAAGAGTCAAGACCTACGTCCGCCTAAGGAGTTCAATTGATAAAGGAGGAGGTGTTTGGTAGACCAAAAATTAAGAAAAAAATATAATAAAAGTGAAAAGATGTAATATAAAAGTGATAGGTGAAAATTTTTAATTGAAAAAAAATATAAAAATTAATTAAAATTGATGAATTTTAATAAAATTTGGTGTAATTAAACAGGCCCAAAATGATGGTGATCAGGCAACAGCATTTGGCTGATAAGTGTGAATGAAGATGAAGGGGTGGATGAACTATAATCATTTGAACTGTCACTTTATCTGGTGGACTTAACATTAATGTGATAAACATCATCTCATCGCGGCGGCGAGGGCAAATTTTTGACAAATGAGTAGCTCGTCGTAATAGATATTTTGTTTTTATGATAAAAAATTTCAAAATATAAATGAGGACACTCTTCCAGTTAAATTTATTATAAATTTTTTTAGTGACTTTAGATATTTTTAATTTCGTTTTTTTTAATTACGGTAAGCAAATTGTTTTTTTGATAATTGTCTTCGTTGCTTTTCATTTTTTCTATTAATTAATTTACATTGGTTGAAAGAAAATATTCTTTCAGTAAAGTGTTGTTTAATTTTGTTTTTTCACAAAGGCCCGTTTGAAAAATAATTTTTTTAATTTTACACCAAAATTATAAAATTTAACTTTTTATGCCGTCAACAAAAATTTGTAGATTATTTGCAATTTTTGGAGAGAATTTCAAATTTTTGTAATTTTAATATACGTAGTAACTTTTTATGCGATGGTTAAAACATCAAATTTAAAAAAAAAAAACATTAAGTAAAATTCAAAAAAAAACTGAAAAGTTAGGAAAAAAAAATTACTCTACCAAAGAAGCCCAAAATTTCGGTGCTAATCTTCATAGTAAAATGTGTTTTAAACTGTAAAGCATTAAATATTTATTATTTAGAAATCTATCTTAAAATTATAATTGATAAAATTATTAACTACACACTCTTTCCATAAAATAATCAGTAATTTACTTATTAAATAATTTTAAATACAATTTGGAGTGATAAAAAATAACAAAAAACATATTTTTATAAAAATTTTATCGTTCGGTGTTTAATCACCAAACCACCTTTTTTAATAGTATCAATTTGAAAATAATAAATTTTTAATAAATAATTAAATAAAAAAAATTCAAGTAAGCAATACCTATGCATAAATAATGGTAATTTCAAAAACTAGAAATCAAAGTACATTGGCATCTATAATCAACAACTCAATCACAACAGTGATGATAAAACATTAATCCGTGATTTATTTTGTTGAAATTAAATTTCATATGTGCCAAATGATTTTCTCATGGGTAATATCTAGTTGGATCCAACATCGTACTTAGAATGGTTACTCAATTTGACTTTTGCGTTCTTCCCTAAACTGGTTTGATTATTTGATGTCACTATGGTTTTCATAAGTTTGGTCTTACAATTGTTGAGAATTAGAATCACCACGATTTTTATGGGCCTATTTCCTGTTTGTCAAAATCATACCATTTAAGGAATGTCTCTGTTGAATTTTTTTTTTCAATTTTAAGAACCATAAATAACTTATCCATTACATTCTCATAAATTCAAAACAGAATATCAGTGTTTATATAATTTTTTCTATCCTCAATAGCATAAAGTATAGAATCTCTTAACAAAATAATAGAATTTTTCATAAAAAATAATTTAGAAAATTCAAACTTGAAAATATTTATGCATGGAACAATTTTTAAAATAAATACTAGCAAATCAAACCACTTGAAATCCAAAGTTCTAAATATAAAAATACACCATAATATTCTGTCATTATCTTGGACAAGCGAACATAAATATTTATTATTTAGAAAATTTTCTTAAAATTACAACTAATAAATTTATTAACTATAAACCCTCTTTCCATCAAGATAGCTCAAATTAATAACTTTCACATTAAATAATTCTAAGTAGCACTTACTAACAATTCTCTGGCAGTAACCTTCATTCTTAATTAGTGTTCGTTTGGGAAAAAATTTAGTAGCTCAGCTACCTATTACTAGTTTTTTGATTTTTTAAAATAACTAAATTTAATATCTTACATTTTAAATATTTTTTAAACCTTAAAAGGTAAAAATGTCAAATTAACAAAAAGTTAACAAGCTACCCAGTAAAAAGTTAATTTTTTTTTCTTTTTCCAAACACAAAAAAGTTAACTTTTTAATTAATAGTTAGTTAGTAGTCAATTACAAAAAAATTAATTTTTTTCTTCCCAAACTCAACCTTAATGGTTTTCTTACCTTTTTTGTTTTCAATTACACAATTCATAGAATCACAACCCACTTTTCTAATTTATATACATATGTCTCTTAGTCACCACCCTCCTTAATTTAACCTTTCTCAACCTTATTGCATATCATAGTTATATATATAAAGTAGAATCTGGCAATGCTGTTACGCTACGTAAAATCTAAATCGTGCTACAATTGTGACGCATGACACTTAATTATAATTATCCTGCGCCATGTAAAATTTAACTCACACTACGATTGTGACACGTATATGGTTGTGAAACGTGACACCTAATTATAGTTATCTTAATTATCTTATTTATAATTTTTAATTTTATTCAAACTAGAATGTTCATGAATATTGCATGATACTTTTATTTAATTTACACTTCTATTTATCATATAACTTCTTATTTTTTATTTTTGTATATTTTAATAAATTATTATTTAAACACAAAGACTATTATTATTGTTATTAAACAAGATAATGCAAAAAAATATTTACTGCTCTAAATAAAGGCTTTAAATATAAATATTATTATTATTAATAAATAAAATAACGTAAAAAAATAATTATCCGATTAAATAAAGATTTAATTTATTAACATAATTTATAATTATAATTATCTTAATTAATAGTTATATAATTTAAATGAAATGAGCATTGTACATAATTACCTCTAATTCACAATTTTGTTCAAACTAGAATGTTCGTAGATATTACTTGATATTTTTATTTAATCGACACTTTTATTTAATTATTA
This sequence comes from Vitellaria paradoxa, assembly GCA_019916065.1. Taxonomy (NCBI): domain Eukaryota; kingdom Viridiplantae; phylum Streptophyta; class Magnoliopsida; order Ericales; family Sapotaceae; genus Vitellaria; species Vitellaria paradoxa. The sequence continues at coordinate 34,231,691 of CM034239.1, read as the reverse complement.
TATAACTTTTTATTTTTAATTTTTTATAATTTAATAAATTGCTATTTAAAAATAAAAAATATAATATTATTGTAAAATAAACTAATGTAAAAAATAATTAATCAGTTAAATAAAGATTTTAATTTATTAACAAGTAACATGTTCTTTATTATTTTTATCATTAAGCAAAATAAGTAATGTATCTTAAATCAAATTGTAATATTGTTTATTAAAATTTTACATATATTGTGATATTATTTATTAAAAAAGTATAAAATAATATTAGAGATTAAAAAATAAAATTGATAATTAATAAATCAATCTAATTGAAGTGCCATTCAAATTTTTCTTGAATTTAAACTTTTAATTCAATCAAAATAGTATCCTAATCAAAATAAGATATGATTTCAAAATGATATTCTAATCTAAATAGAATAGGATTCTTCTAAATGCAAAATTTATAAATAGATACACAGTCTTCTTTTCTTTTAAATTTTTTGGAAACTTTTTATTATAACAATTTTCTCTTTTGACTTTGTGATTGCTAGGTACATACTTAAAATTTAATTTTTAAAAATTTTTATATGCAATTGATATATATTTTACAAGTTTTTATATGTAATTAATATATATATACACTCTGATAGGAAGAGTAGAAGCAATAATTATAAAAATTATTTAATTATATAAGTAAATGTTGTTATTCTTTAATCATTTAGATTTTTTTCTTTTATTTTTATTTATTAAATTTTGAATTTAATCAAATCAATACTATTGATTTGAACTTTTGAACACTTAAAGTTTTATTATAAAAAAGTTACAAATCGAACTTAGTTTGTGCACTCAATTCAAATCCTTTGAGGTCCCAAGCTGAGTTTGAACAAGTTGAAAAAAAGATTATTTGGTGGTCAGCCCTACCTATCATTAAACATGGATTCAAATTTCGAAACTCATACTAGAAGTTGGAAATCCGGGGTTAGCCAAAATAAATAATTTCTTTAAATAAATTATACTTTACACTGAATCTCACTTAAAAATAAAAATTTATGTTCACGTGTCAGATTTATGTCCATCATTGTGTTTAGACTTAAATATTTTAAATTTTAAATAATCTATTAAATAATTAATTTATTTCAAACTCAAGTAATTTCTGGTTAAGTTTTTATGCTAGTGTGTATATATATATATGTATATATATAACTGTGTGTGTACTTTACACTGCATATGGTAATCTATATATCAATGTATCTCACAAATAAAGTAAGCTTGTGTACAACCTTTTTTTCTAAATTTTCATTCTTACCTTTTCAATCTCTTTCATAGTTTTTTCTCTTTTTTGAACATAAAAAAAATTAACTTTTTAATAGTTAATTAGTAATCGGCTACCAAAAAAAACTAATTTTTTTGGGATAAAGTACAAAAAATACCTTTACAGTTTACCCTCAGTATCACTTTAGTCCCACACGTTTCAATTGCAACAGTCAAATCCCTACACTTTCAGTCAAGTATCAATTCGGTCCTTCCGTTAATTGACCGTTAAAAACAACCGTTAGATTGAAAGTGACACTGAGGGTAAATTATAAATGAAATTACCATTTTATCCTCAGTCTAACGGTTATTTCTAACGGTCAACTAACAGAAGGACCAAATTGATACTTGACTAAAAGTGTAGGGATTTGACTGTTACAATTGAAACGTGTGGGATCAAAATGATACTGAGAGTAAACTGTAGATGTATTTTTTGTACTTTACCTTTTTTTTTTTCTTTCCTATAACCCAGCCTTAATTTCAACATTTAATTAGATAGCCTCATAACCAATAAAAAATGACCACTTGGGCTCTTTTCATACTAATTGATCCATCCTCGTGCATGCTTTTTTTAGCTAGCTTTAACACCACTAACTTGGACCAATTAATTACAGAAGAAAATTAAACCCACGAAACAAATAAACTTATTTAAGTTAAATAAAATAAGTAATGAAATTTTAATTAATTAAGGAAAATAGTAATCGCACATATGCAATGTTATTGATTCTAGTCACTAATCATGCCTTAATTTCATTCATCCAGTTTTTGTGGAAATTAAGCTTCCAATACTGAGGCTCTTATTTTTATTTTATTTTATTTGTTATTATTGAGCAAGCGTTAATCTCACCGTGATTGCCTTCATATTGCCTCCGTGAGTGTAGCACGGTTGGTGCTCGGGCAATAGATTGCAGTCGTGAATGCAGGATTGAGTCCTGTCAGCCGCAGTGATCCTCCTATCTAGGAGGTTGTTGTGTACTATGATTTACTTCCTCTACCATTCTCTTGAAGTCGGGGGTTTGGGGGGCCTGAGGGCGAAAGTTATCACCTTTTGTAAGCCGTGATTGCCTTCGCATTATGATATCGTTATTGTGTTTTTAATTGTCATACATATATTAAAGTTAATACATTAATTGGGGGCCGGGTCAAAAAGACCGCTGCAGACTTTAAATAATATACCATTCAAATGAGACTACATATGAAAAAATCACTCAATTTTGTTAAACATATTAAAAAAAATGATGAGGTGGGTCCTACCAACACCTCAAATCCCATAATGATCGTCGAGTATATTTGGAATGGTGTAAATTTGTATAAATTTATAAAAATTAATATTCCATATTTTATGCAATAAGTAAAAAATTTAAGTGTTATTTGATTTATTTTCTTATTTTTTGTTTTCTATTTTTATTTTTTATTTTTTTGAGCTCATTTTTCGTTATGTACTTTTGAAATTAAGTAAAAGAGTTCAAAACTTATTTGGTTATTTATATTTTCAAATTTTATTTTCGAAAAAAAAAATTTACACATTAAATAAAAATGATAAAAAATCATTTTGAGAGTTTTTAATTTTGAAAGTTTTAAAAAAAAAACAAGAAAAAATTCAAAATAGAAAAAATAGAATAATTTCTATTTCTTCGTTTTGAGAATTTTAATATATAGAATAAAAAAAACATAAAAAAAAAATTGAATGCGATTTTAAATTTATAATTTTATAACTCGTATTTATAAGGGTATGTAAAATTATATATATATATATATATTTTTTTTTTTATTTAACTCCAAACAGTACCATCGACTACGCGTTTGTGTTTGTTCTTCCGTGGGGCAGTAAAAAGGGCGGCATGCACCTGGTCCTAGGAGGCAGCAGGTAGAAACGATTTTTTTCAATTTATTCATTCAAAAATATAAGGTAAGAATTTTTTTTTTTTAGTTTTATTGTACTTTTTTAATATAATTGTTTATATAATTTTTTAGATTTTATTATATTTTTTATTATTGTTAAAATGTAAATTTTTGTATATTAAATTCCAGTGAAAGCCTATTTTTGAGGTTATTTTTCAATTTGATTATTTAAATATATTAGGTATAATTTTTTAAAATTTCATCTTATTTTTTATTTAATGTAAAAATGTTATTGTACAATAATAATAAAAAAATTTTCAAAACATTACAAAATTTCATATTTCAATTGAACTTTTTCATTAATAAGATATTATATTTATTTTTATTAGATGATATTTTTTTATATTGAAATTATTTTTTTAAGCTTATTTTTCTTAAATGATTATTACTATAAATTTTTATTAAAATTAAAATAAATATATAATATGACATACAATATATTTAAATGTCTGTAATGTACGTATGTATTCATACATCTATTAAAATTATCCTTTGCATATTTTGAATATAATTTTTTAGAATTTCAATAGATTTTTTGGTCCATTATTTTTCAATTTTACCCTTACTTTTTGTTTATATCTACTAGAAATCATCCTTAACATATTAATCACTCAGGTTTTTGGAATAATCTTACTCCAACTCTTAATTCAAAATCTTTTATAATCAATTTTCAACACCTTCATTAATTTTAATTTTACATAATTATAAATATAATCACCACAATATATATATATATATGTATATGCCTACATTGAATAACAAATTTATGAGAATAGACCTCAATAGATTTTATAAATCAAACAATTAAACTATATAATTTTTTGGCATTGGACTCTTTATCAAGAGACTCAATATGAAAAAAAAAAATATAAAGATTTTAATGTAAGTCTTATTTTTTAAAATAATATTTTTATTTTTTATTGTTAACTTATTTTTTAAATTTAGATATATAAAAAGACAAACATACACATGCAACACACGTGCATTTTTTTTTAGTAAAACAAAAAAAGTTAAAATAAAAAATAAAAAAATAAACTAAATGTCACCTTAAATTCTATAATTTCGTAATTCGTATTTGTAGGAATTTACATAATTTTATATGTTTTTTTATTTAACTCCAAACAGTACCATGGTCTGCGCGTATGTGTTTGTTCTTCCATTGGGCAGTAAAAAGGGCGACATGTACCTAGTCCTAGGAGGCAGCAGGGAGAAACGAGAAAGAAACATCAATCCTCTGATACAACTCTAATTCATAAATTTATTTATGTTTGTCGAACAATTGTTAGATATATATACATGCATAGTTTTCAATACAATAATTTGTACTCATCCCTGATCCTTGTCTTTACGGGTATCATCATCAGTGTCGTCTTTTCTTCTAGCAGCTTCCTTGAGAATGAGTTCCAGGAGTTTCTCGTAAGACTCGATTGCTGATCCAAGGGCATTCAACGCTTCTCTCCTATCTCGTGCCAGAGCCCCCAGCACCTTTTCCATCTCCATCACCGGCGGCGTGTTACCGGGGATTAACCCTAAGCTCACCCCACCAATTCGGTTATCATCTCCACGCGCTCTACCAATATCACCAAATTGGTTATTAGCCACAGCCAGTTCACTGATATTCGTTACCATTTCTTGACAAATTACCTTGATCACTTGCTTGCTCGGCACTTCCCAAATCCAAATGTTCCCATCTAATTCTGAAGCGGTGGCCAAGTTTCGTCCGCCGTTCATGATCGCCAGCGCCGTCACTGCTCCCCCGTGTTTTTGTCCCCACATCACCAATCTTTGCTCGTCCGAGGGTATTGATGATCTGCTCGCCGCCTTTAGTGCTCCGCTGTATACCGACCCGTCTGATCCCGCCACGTAGAACTCGGACTCGGCGGGATCCATCTCCACCCCCCAAATCATGCACGGGAATGCTATGGTGCGCAAGTGGGTGCCGTGCATGAGGCTCCAGAATTTGCACGTGCAGTCCAAGGAGCACGATATTATGGTGCAGTTGGACGCTCCGATTCCAGTAGCGATGGACGTCACCGTAGATTCATGCCCGACGAAACGACGGAATACTAGTTGTTGCTGCTGCTGCTGCTGCTGTTGTTGGGTTGAATCTACGAGTTTAAAGATTGGGAAAACGGCAACGATTCCATCGTCCCCGCCGGAGAACAGGAGTGATCCGTCGTGGTTGATGGCGAGGCAAGATACGGCCTTGCGGTGGGCGGAAAATGATTGAATCGCGTTGCCTGACGGGAGCGATAGTGCGTGGATATGGCCGGAGAGGCCGCCGGCGAAGAGATAGGAGCCGTCGACGGTGGCGGCGAGTGGGCCCACGGGCTCGGTGACGGGGAGATGGTGGGCTGGAGCTGAGGACCACCAGTTATAAAGGTGAATGGCATTGTTTGAGGAGGAGGAGGAGGAGGAAACGTGAGACGCGGCAATGAGATTGTTTCCAACAATTGCGAGGCCTTTTCGAGGCGACCGGCTTCCGCTGAAACGAGCCAAGGTCGTGCCTGAGGACGCGTCATAGGCGGTGATGGTGCCATCTGGAGAGCTGGCAAGAAGTATTTCTTGTAAAGGTTGTGATGCCATATTCTTTGGTCGGTTTAGGAGATCGATGGTGCATGTAACACCAACGATTTATGAACACGAGAAGTTCATTGCTTTTGTGACAGCGCCTGAGAGACAGAGAGAGAGAGGGAGAGAGAGAGCGGGGGCATATATAGGCATCAAAGCATCGCAATTTTCTTATTTTTTTAATACCAGGTCGGCGAGGCCCCTCGTTTAAAAGAGAAAAGAAAAAAAAATAGAGGAAAATATTAATTAAGAGAAAAGAAAAAAAATTAAAGAAAAGATAAGAAGAAAATATTAATTAAAAGATAAGAGAAAAGAAAGAAATAATAATATTTTATTTCTATTTATTTGTAAATCTAGAAAAGAAAAAATAAAGAAAAAAATAAGTTGTGAGTTGAGAGGAAATAAAAATAAAAGAGAATGGATATTATTATTTTATTATTAAATTTTTTAAAAAGCTGGAGGGTTATTAATTTATTTAACTTTAAAATATATTTATAATTTTTTTTATTCTTTATTATATGAACAAATATATATTTTAAAGTTTCATTAATCATATTTATTTTCTTTCCATTACTGCTTAATTTTTGGAGGATAAAATTTTTTAAATTTTAACCCACAATTTTTTCTATTTTTTCCTTAAAAAACTTGCAAATGCATGGTAAATTTTAAAATATCTTCTTTTCTCTTATTTTCTTTCAATTTCACTTCATCTAAAATGAATTTAATTATAAAACTTTATTTCCATTAATTAATAACTTTATTCGAATATATAGGCCTCTATTTTTATTTTTTTATTATTTATTTTTACCGAATTTGGCTTCCCCTATTAATTAAAAACTTTATTCGAATGGGGGATATATAAGCTTCAAAACAATGACTTTTGTTTTTTACTTGATTTGACTTTTGTCACTACTTATAAACTTGGTTAGGCCCGTTTGGCATACTAATAAACACAATCAATCACTATAAATCTCCAATAACCTCTATATCACTGATTTTTCCACCATTACTAGCTTAAAAATTTTTAATATTTACCTAAAAAATTAAAAAATCTAAAAGTAGGGTAACCGAATACGTAATTTTTTTTTTTACAATTATATTCTCGTGTCGAAAACTTTCAAATGAGTACCATTGTTACTATTTTATGTGAATTTTTTTGAATTTGTAAGAACGGATTTAAAAAATCGTTCCCATAGATTGCTACTATTCAAGAAAAAAAAGTGCCAAAATTAACCCAAATCACATTTTATCCTAATTTATCTTATTTTTTACTACACCAAACGAGGCCTTAGTAATTTTATACAATCAAAAGATATATCAAATAATGTTATAAAATAATGTAAAATAATTATAAACTCATAACTGAAAAACAATAAAGTCGAAAGTGTTTATTTAAACTAACACATTATTTTTGTTTCATTTTTTAATAGATACAAATTTATTTTTGAATAATTTTATGATTCAATAACATATTCAACATTTTATTTCATGCGGTCGACTTGGTAACGAGGGATGTGGAGACTACTACGAGGTTGTACGACACTATTGGAAGGATAAAATATAAAAATAAAATAAAATAAAATTTTATACTTACAAGTAACACGTGTTATTTTAGTGGTTAGTTGAATGTTTTGTAAAAATTTATAGAAATTAAAAAAAAATAAAAAAAATAAAATTTTAAAAAAAAAAACTTGATAAAGTGATAAAAATTAAAGAAAAAAAATTTAATAATAGCTAGTTTTGAGTTTGATAAAGAAAATGAAAAAATTAATAAAAAATTAACTTTTTTTTAAATAAAAATTAATGAGCCAAACCATCCCTATGTCAGGGCAGGTGGCAGCTGTTGCATATGACATGAAGCTATTCACATGGTTAGCTTAATTGTACAACAATATTATAACATTGTTAGGTACTGTTTGAAAGTCTGAATTTTAATAATTTTTAATATTTTTTTGTCAAAAGTTATTAATTATAATTTTTGATATATTTAGTGAAACAGATAGCTATGTTTAGTAATTTTTAACAACTTTTTGTAACTTTTAGTTGTTTGGTTAAATGTTTGGTAATTTCAAAAACTTTTAGTAAACTTTAACAACTTTTAATAATTTTTCGTAATTTTTAAGTTGAGTAAATTATTATATTTAAGTAAAAAAATAACAAAAAATAATGTTTTACCAAATATTTAAGAAGCAATTTTGAATAATTTTTCGTTAAAAATTAAGTTGTCAAACAGTTCCTTAATTGGCGAGCATCTCATCCCCACACCGCCCCTGGTAACTTTTAACTTTGACCAATATTATAATTTTTACCTTCTTTGGTAGTTTTTTTTTTTTTTTAATTGCTGTAGAGTTTAGCTGTATTTAATTAGCTTTCCATTGTTTTTAACCAAACCGTGAGCCAATAAAAAATTCGAACCGATCACGTTCAATTTTTGTTTCCCCCTTTTAAACCGGAGCCAAACCGTTACGATTAACCGTTTAATGGCCAATCGCTCAAATTGATTTAATTATCTATTATTACTTATTTTTTAAATAACTACCAACTTATAACTAATTTATTATGAATTTAAGAATATAAAAATAATTAAAAGTAAAACATAATTTGACAACAATAATAACATAATTTCTGTTTAGATTATCTGAAGAATAAAACCATTAATAAACAAATAAACAAAAAAAAAATCACAACAATCATAATATTTACAACAATAACATTAAAATATAATAAATATATATTATATAATTTATATTAATAATAAAATTTGATCAATTAACTGAATTGACAATTAATATACATTAAAAAATAAAAATTAAAAAAATTGAAACCGTCAATTTAATTAACCGTAATTTTTAATTTATTTTGTTGGCCTCGGTTCAATTTTTCGGTTTACTATTTTTTTTTCCTAACTTCGATTTGTACGGTTGTAGCTATAGTGCTTGCCTATATATCCTTTTGTTTGAGAATCTACAATCCCCCACCCCCCCCCCCAAAACCCAAAAAAATAAAATAAAATAAAATAAATGTCGTAATTATATGGTTGGTGAGCGTAATGACACTTCATTGTGTTAATTACCTCCCTCGTTAACCAACATTATTATTATATTATATCTTGCCTTTCTTTTGTTATAATAAAAAATATTAGGTGTTTGGTTTATTAAAAAGCATAAAAAAATTTATTTTTATTAAACTTCTTTTAACTTTTTTTTTAATTAAAATTTATCACATATCACTCATACACTAATTTTGTATTTTTATTTATTTTATTTTTGTTATCCAAATATTACTTGAATTCATATATCTGTTTAGTTTTGTATATAGAGTACGTTTGAAGTGATAAAAAATGAGATAAAATAAGATAAATTATGAGTTTATAATTTGTTCACTGAGGTAAAAAGTGAATAATTTTTAAAATTTTTCACCTTTTTTAAAATTTTTTGTCACTTCAAATAGTGGCATATGTATATATATATAGTTTAGTCTTTAATGTTATCATCACCTTCAATGTGATGTTGGAAATTATTATTTCAATTGAAACATCTTGACAAATGATTTTGTACTTTGATTTAAACGAATCGGGAGTAGGTTCGGTACACCGGACCGTTCGGTGTACCATAGACCGTTGGATCAAACTAAAAAATTTAAATATTTTTTATTCAACGGTCCGTGGTACATCGGACGGTTCGGTGTACCGAACTTACCTCCTTCCCGATTTATACACTTCCAACATTTGTCAAATTTATTCTAATAGTACAATTATTAAGTACCTCACATGATTTTGTCTAATATTCCATCCCTTTGAAGAATAAATAATTATGCAAGAAAGATTATGCCAATCACGCCCTGCATTTTTATTTTTATTATCATTGTCATTAACATTACCATTATCATGGTCATTGCTCTTCACTCTTTTCAGCAAGTTTAACTGATTTTTTTTTTTTTTAACATTCAACCACTTGATACAAAAAGTCAAACTAAATTAAAATATTTAAATAAGAACTAAATCAGTTAGTTTGACGTATTTTTTAATAGTTTTGCTGTGATATTAAGGAGTGCACAAAAAATTAAAAATAACTTTTTAAATTTGGGGCATTAAAAAAAAAAGAAAAGAAAGAAAAAAGAGAGTTGTGCATGTATTTGGTTCTCATTGTATAAGGTGTGTTTAAAGTAATAAAAATTGTATAAGGTGTGTTTAAAGTAATAAAAAGTAAAATAAAATAAGATATAGTGAGATAAATTGTAAGTTCATAATTCGTACAATGAAATAACAAGTAAATAATTTTTAAAATCTTTCAGTGTTTTTTACCATTTTTTAGAATTTTTTATCACTTCAAACAAAGCCATGGAAGCTTACCATACAAGAATTATATCAAATTACATTTATTATTTTATTTTCATTATATCACATATCCTATCACATAAAAGGTGTATTAACTGTGTTTATTTGGTACCCATTAACTCCGACCTAATATACACAAAAGGAGGTGTATCAAACTGTGTATATATATATATATATATATATTGTGTAACTAAGGTGTCTAAACTAACTTATACGCATTTTGACTAACTTGTAGGGCCCTAAAATTAACGACCAGGTAAATCTTCCAATGATTGAGAAGACTCGAACTAATGACCATTGGAAAGCAAATCTAAATTCCTACCCATTGAGTTAATCCTTAAGATTTTTACTTATTCAAACCTAAACATGGTAAAAGTTTAGAACAAAACATTGACCAAAAAATGGAATTATTCTCTTTTTTGGACCAAGAGTCCTCCAAGGAGATCTTCAGTTATTTCTAAACACTTTCTTGGCAATTTAACCAGGCATCAAGATAGGTAACTCGATTGAATCAAGGATAAAAGGGAATAAAAAAAAAAAATTAACAAAAAATCTCCAGATAAATGGAGCCTTCTTGCCCCAGAGACATGAATGCTCAGACAAAAAAAAAATAAATAAATAAATAAATAAATAAAATACATTTGTGTTTTATGTTATAATTAAAGAATTTATGGTTTTCATACCACAGTGAGTAGAATCAAACTGATCAGTCCTTTGTTTAGATAGAAATAGGGCACCAACAAATAATAGAAACAGCTGGCTTTGACAAAATGCTCCAGAGATCTTCCTTCAGATGTATAATGCCACCATTGAATCAGCTGAAAATGATATCAATCTGCTCTTCTATCTGGACTCACGTAAAGGATTCGGCAGTCCCGTGTCATTGTGTCAGTTTTCAATCACAATATACAACAGATTCAGAAATCAAAGGTGGCCTTCAACGATTCACTCATCTCCTCGAAGATGCTCTATACGGCTGAGATCTGGTTGAACTATGAAAACCAATTTTGAAGTACAAGTCCCTGCATCATAACTGCCAAAATACTGCCCATAGATATGTTGATGATGTTAACAGCATCATTGTTCAGCTGCAAAATCAAACCAGAAACAGAAACAAAGAGTTTGAGATTATGCCATTGGAAGTGAAATAAAATCTCAAACAGAAACAGCACGTCGAACTGGTTACAAGAATCTCCCCATTTATAAATCTCATTTTTTGTTTTTTTTTTTTTTTGGTTTTTTTTTTTTGGGGGGGGGGGGGGAGAGAGGACTTCATTCTCTGAACAGAAATGAATCCAGACTCCAGTGTTAATTAAGGTTGGGTTGACCTGGAGCAAATGGTATAGAGCACCAGTTCCCACCTCATACTCAAAACTAACGGATAACCAGTAAAAAACTAAGGCAGCAAAACTTCAGAACCGACCAACCTCCTCAAACGTCTGACCTTTAAGGTGGCCAACAGAGTTTTCTGAGCATACCATCTCTGACTCAACTGACCAAGGGTCAGCCAAACCAAAAACAAGAACAAAACTGATAAGATCATATGATAATTGTATTAGAAACCTACCCATTGGAATCCTTCTTTCTCTTGGAGGGCAGCACCTATCACGCTTTCGCCAAGATTAGCAATCTGGGAAGCTACAACACAGATCACAGCCTCTGGTACATTTATCTGTTTCCCAATTATTGTTTTCATGTTAAAAAAAAAAAAAAAAAAGTGAAAGAAAGTAAAAAGGAAACAGAAAAAAAAGAAAAGTACGTATTTGGTCAGAATACCCGTGAAGATATAAATGTTCTTATCAAAAGATAATAATAAAACAAGCTTAAGAATAGAAAAAACAAAAAAATGATACATGTCCCGTCTACTTTTAATCTCCAGTGCACCATCTCATTTTTTTCAATCAACATTGTTCAGGGTCATTGGCCAAATCATATACTCTCTTTTGTTTCCTCACCCCCACACTGACCCATGACCTCCCCTTGCCCCAAAACCTCCTCACTCTCATACCATACGACTACTTCTGGACTTGTCAGAGCTCTTGGCTGTATAAGGTCTGACAATCTCAATGCTGATTAAGCTTTCTTTATAAGGAGACAAGTCAAAATGATATAGAAAAAGACTCAAAGAATATCGGGGATAGCGTTCAATATTTGTTAAGAAAATAACCAAAACACGGAAGAAAAAAGGGTAATATTATACCTCACCCATAAGACAACCAACAACAGAAAGAAGAATCGATGCTAAAAGTCCAGCAATGGTTCCCTCAATGCTTACAGCTCCTTCAGTTCCCCTAGGAACTATCTTAAATGTCGTGATTAGATACCTGCATCAGAAAAGCCAATTTTAGAACATGTTGGCTGCATGCATTTTACTCTATTGAACATTTTGTAGGAGGTCATCACTGCTTGTATATTGTTATGGAACTGACGCAGAAAACTTGAATGCTTAAAATACAGTGACAAAGTGAGGTGAGGTTCTGGAATGTACATCAGGTTTTGGAGGAGGAACTCACAGAACCAGGTACCGTGCACATACCATGTTAAAGACTCAAAACCCAAAACACCACATTTGCCACTAACATTAGGTGCTAATAGCACAGTTTAGGATTGATAAATGGACGATGCTATAATTGTCAAATCGTGTATCGTAAAGTGCATTGACTTTTTAACCTTTTTTTTTTTTGGGGGGGTGCATTGTAGCAAATTGTATCGTGTATCATAAGTTTTTTAACAAATTGACAACTCCATATTAAAAAGTTTAAGTATTGTTAAGAAACATTTAAATAACATAATATAAATAGAATATCACTAAATGATTATTTTTGTATACAAATCACATTACTTAGAATTAGTTGATTTAATTGTAAGTACTGTGATTTGCATACAAAATTTTATTGTTGCCTTTTATACAAATATATTTCTTATACAAAAGTTTAATTAATTTAATATAGCACAACCAACACTTATTTCTCCCTGTACCACCAGTATCATATTGAATCGTTTATTCTAAACTTGTTGATAAAATAAAAAAATGTGCTAAGTAATATAACTACTTATATGTTAAATACATATAAAATTTTATCCAAAAAAAAAAGAGTTAAATACATGCAGTATAAGAACAAATAAAATAGAACAAGGGGGTAGCCCAAGTGGTAAGTTGCTCCCCAACCCTGGACTAGGTTCACCATCGAAGTGTATCCTCCCTAACCTTGTAGAAACTGTGATCTTAAATGTACTCAAGAGAAAAAGAAAAAGAGAAATGAAAAACAAAGAAGTGTAAAGGTATAAGCAATGTACCATAAAGTAATCTTGTTCAATTTAACTATTTTTGTTATTTACAAATACTCAACAATATTGCCCCAAAAAAAAATGTAGTAATAAATTCAAAGACTTCGTCTCGGATTAAATTCATACATACTAAAATTATCATAAAAATATTATTTTTTTTTAGCTTTCCACAACGAATTAGTAATTTCATTTAGCTTATGAGAATGTCATTTTTTAGGTACAGTTATTCTGCGGCATATTATGATGATAGACCATTATATTTAATAAAAAGGCATCATATCACTAGGCTCTGTTTGGTGCTCTAAAAATCGCTGAAAAACACGGAAACTCTCTAAAAGTTATTCACTTTTTATCTCACTACACGAATTATGAATCTACAACTTTTATCAAATTTTATCACTCCAAATGCCCCTAAATTCTTCATCTCAAAAGAAGAAAATCACTTGCTCTCCATTTTATATTTACATTCACTTTTATATCCAATTAGTTTCTTATTTCTTTTCAACTCTCCTCTTTCAAGTTTTATATAAATATTAATTTTATGAATTAAAAAAAAAAAAAACAAAACAAAAACTTCATTCCACATATACACAAAAATCTTATATATGATTTATCTCTTGGCATTTTTTTTTCTTTTGAATCAGTAAATTTTTATGCAATGGCATGTATGTTGAATGTATCATATGTATCGTACAACATGAATCATATCATAAGATACGGTGTATATATCGAAAATTTTTGGGAAAAAATGGATACACATTGAAAATGCACGAAATGCCCTCTCTGGCAACACGTGTAGTATGTACTGTATCTTCTATCGTAAGTTTTTGGCAACTATACTTAAAAACAAATTACAATACACGAATAGCAATGAAGGTTTATAATTATATCAACCTATAAGCCCAAGGACACTAGGAACATGTTGTTCACATGAGAAAAAAAAAATTCCAACCATCACAAATTCAATAAGTTGCATCACTTACGTTGTTTTGCCATATGCTTTTCCTATTTCACTTGAGACTGTATCACTCAGTTTAGTACAGAAACTCGCAACAAAGCCAAGTTCCCAAAGATGATATAGTGCCTGTCCACCAACTCCAAATATTGAAAAGAAAGCACAAACACAACCAGCAGCACTAGAACCAATCACGCTTCTTGGACCTCTCCTTCCTTTCCTCTTCTCAGCAACCCCTTGAGCCTCCTTCTGCGCCATTTTCAACTTTGTGGCAGCTGTCCCCTAGCAGATCCAAAGTGACAAAAATGCGTTACATGTAAAAATTGAAAATTCAATCATAAAACAACACTCAAATTCCATAATTAAAACTTTAAAAAGTCAAGTTCCTTTTATGAAAAATGGAGTATATCAATAAGATCGCTCATCAATAATAACTGATGCACAAGGGGGAAATAATTAAGAGAGAAAATTGAGACCCCTAATTAAGTCAAGGCGAAGAAAGAGATTTTCAAATGAAGGTCATCACTATTCACACCCAACTATTTTTAACAAATCGATAATAATTATCAATTGAACTTCTCAAGAATTGTTCAAAATCAAAACCACTAAGCAAATCACGAACAAATGCAGAACAAAATGATTCACTAAATTTCCAACAAGGAAATAAATATCAAAAATTGGGAATTGAACTCTAACACAAAACATAAGATTACAGCATCTAAAAAGGAATATGATTTAAATGTGTCAAACCTTACTATTCTAATATATAAATGGCATTATAGTGAAGCTCTGCACAATTAAAACAACAACCTTCAATCAGATCTATACATACATGCATGTAATACACACAAGAAAACAATTGGATTTGATCTTACAATAACGAAATACGTGGCGACAAGAAGCAAACCGGAGGGCCCAAAAGCACGCCACGTAAGGGTGCCGAGCAAGAAGGCTGCCCCAATGCCGGGAAGAGAAAGCCCGGAGCGAAGAATCGGAATACCTAAAACGAAGATGATGAAATTGCAGAGCAGAGCAGATTCCCAAGTGGGCGGCGAAGCTTGGAACGACTGTACTGCTATCTGCACAGGCCCTAGACCAAAGGGGCTTGTTGTTGCTTGAACTCTGACTGTAGGATTGGCCATCTTGGGACTTCTAGGGTTTGGGTTTTGGCCTGTTGTGATTGCTAGGGTTTGTTGCTTGTGAATTGATGAGAAAATTGAATGCTGTTGTTGAGGGAGTGACGGGGGTGGAGTGCGGGACACGAGAATCCTTGCTAAAGGCAAAGATGCCATTTTCCAGTTTGAAATGTCCTTTCAGGAGACGAAAGCGCGGAGAAGACTCGGATTGCTGATTTCTTTATTTATCATTATTATTTTTTTTAACAACGAATTGATGTGATTGTTTGGTATTGATTATTTATTTGAAATTAAGACTCTGTTAAAAAAAAATTAACATTGATTAATGGTTAGTAGTTAATTAAAAAGAATTAACTAATTTTGTGTTTATGAAAGAAAAAAAAAGTAATTAATGGCTAATGGTTAATAGTTAACTAAAAAAAAGTTAGCTAATTTTGTGTTTGGTAAGAAAAATAAAATGACTTTTTTTAGGTAGCTAACTTATTTTTGTTAAATTGACATTTTTACCTTTGAAAGTTTAAAAGAAGATTAAAATATAAGAGAGTAAAAAAGTCAAACCACTATTGAAGTAACAATTAGTCTTGACTAATGACTACTCTTTCCAAACGGACCCTAAGCGAGTGTTTAAAATAATAAAAAGTGATATAACAGGTGTATTTGAAGTGATAAAAAGTGAGATAAAATGAGATAAAATATGATTTGAGAAACTTTTTACTTTTGGTGCACACATCTCAAACTGCGTTTTTTAGAGATGAATAGTAACATTCATGCTCCGACGGATTGGATTTCTATTTAGATGGATTCAAAATTTTGGACAGTCATAACTTCTTTGCACTACAATCCGTCCAACGGATTGTAGAAATCGTTTGGATAAAAGTTGGTTGCGCGAATCTGTCAGAACGGTTTCTACAGTCCGTTGAAACGGCTTCTATGACCCCACAAAAAAAAGTCAAAATGGGTGTCATTTGGTAGTTGGGAAGTTCATGGTAACAATGGCAAATTTTTTTTTGTTATTTGATTAACCGAATTCTAGTTATTGACTTTTTTTTTGAAAGGTATTAAAGTTTTTTTGAATTTTGATAAGGTAAGAATATGTGAAAATGTAATACAAATTTTTAAAGGTTTTAAGAGGTTTCAAATATTTTCACCAAATTTTTGTACACCGAATACACCCAAAATGAGATAAAATGTGGTTTGAAGAAACATTTTGCATTTAGTGCACATATCTTAAAACCATATTTTTTGGAGATGAACAGTAAGATTTCTGTTCCGACGGATTAGATTTCCGTTTGGACGGATTCAAAATTTTGTATCAATCATGGTTTTTTTGCACTATAATTCATTGAAACAGTTTTTACAACTCGTTTGGACGAAGGTTGGCTGTGCAAATCCATCGAAACAGTTTCTACAATCCATCAGAACTGTTTCTATGACCCCAAAAAAATAGTCGAAGTGACTGTCATTCAGTAGCTTGAGAGTCTATTGTGAGAATAGAAAAAAAAAATTTTGTTATTTGATTAACCGAATTCTAATTATCAATTTTCTTAAAAAAAAAAGTATTGAACTTTTTTTGAACTCTGAAAATGTAAGAATGTATAAAGATATAATAGAGATTTTAAAAAATTTTCACTAATTTTTGTGCACCAAACAGGCCCTAAACACTTTTCGGACAACGAATTGATGCGATTGTTTGGTATTGATTATTTATAGGTATAATTTGAAAGTATAAAAAAAAAGACTTTTTTCTAAGATTTTTTAGCTAGTTTTTGAACTTTTTATTAATTTAACATTTTATCCTTTATGATTTAAAAATATAAGAGGATAAATTTAGTCATTTAAAAAACATAGACAAAAAGCTAAGTAAGTAAAAGTTAACTTTTAACTAACCAAATGCACATTTAATATTATCACAATTTATCTAATTATTTTAGTTTTTTAATATGAATAATTGAACTGTGTAATTAAAAGATTACGAATTAAATAAAAATCATTTAATTCAATGTCAATTAAAACAAAATTAATTGAATATGTATTTAGGGCTAAAATTTGTTTAGCCAAAAAAAAAAGGTAGTTTAAAAAAGAAAGCAATTTTTTGTTTTTTTTTTAATTTAAAAAGTCAATTTTATCTTTATTATGGTCAAAATTAAGAGTATATTTGGTCGGCTAGAAAATAGAAAATATGAGAAGGGATAATACCTCATTTCTATTATTTGGTTGGAGAGAAAAGTGAAGAGGAAGGAAAGTGCAGGGAAAATAGGGAGAAAAAATGAAAGCGAGGCCTACCCATTTTATCCTCACAAATTTAAGGGGAAAAGAGAGAGAAAGAGGATAGAAAAATAGAAAGAAAAAGAGGATAAAAAGTGGGACCCACCATTTTTAAAATAATTTTTAATTAAAAAATAAATTATAATATATACCTATATATATATAGTTTTACTTCCTTCTACCTTTCCACTCAATCAAACACACTTTCTTCTACCCACTTTTCCTTTCTCCCCTTATTCTTACCTCCATTTTTCTTTCCTCCCATTTGCACTAAATACACTGTAAGAGTCCTATGAAGGTATATGTGTAATTTTGTGTAAAAAAACCAAAGAGTTGCAACCAAACCTAAATGATGATGCTATGAAAATGTAAACGTGAATAGATTGTGTTTAGGGATTTTACCAAGCCATCATAGACTATTCATGTATATATAGAAGAATTCAGCAAGTCATAATTTGTGCAAGTGATTTTGTAGACTAGAATGCTTGCCATTGGCAATGATTGCAACCACTTGCATTATTACAGTACAATATGTTCTCATTTAGGCTTAGTTAGGTGTAATGCGTGACTTTTGTAGACACCCCAATTTTACTCCCTTATTTAAAATTTATAATATGTAATACTTTTAATTGAATGGTACTCTACTGATTAAAATCTCTTAATCGTAGGATATGTCAAAGCTTTAGAATAAATAAAAAGCAAACATTCAGTAAAATGACGACTATATCACTAAAGCTAATGAGAAGTCAAATTGAAGGCGCAGATCAAGGCAGAAGGCTACCAGACTGCATAGATATGTCCAAGACATCAAACTGGGGATCACTATAGCAACAAAACATCTAGAGTTCAAAGTCAAAGGTCAATTTGGTTAAGAAGTCAAGAATAGCCTCAACCAACGCACCTAAAGATCGGTTTCAACTGGAACACCCAGATTAAGCCAGAAACATACAAAAAAACACAAAATATCCTAGAATGTTCCAGACGACATCGAACATAACTCATGCAAAATACTACTTTAGAGGTCATCTAGCCTCACTAACTCAAATGGCTCCTACCAACAACAAGAAAGTTATTGGCGTACTAGACATATCAAACAAAGTCAATAGGCCTTCAAATTATACAAGAATGTTAAGGGTAAGTTTCTTGAGCTAATGGTATAGTTAGATCTGGTCGAGTCATACCTTAAGAGATTCCTTCGCTACCCTAACTCAAAAATTTGTTAATTTTTTATAAATTCATAAAAGTGCCTTGGAGTCTCGTTGATGACATTTTTGGATTCCTCATGCCCAAAAATGGTGGGAAGAGTCTTCCTGATGGTGCTTCCAGGGGTTAGGGAAATGATTTGGCTTAACATCTTCTCTGTTTTAGCCTGTTCTAGAGTAGCAATTTTCAAATAGACTTAATTTAGTCCTAGAGAATCCAAATTGAACCAAAATTTGACCTAATTGGTTTAATTCTCTCCAAAAAGTGTTCAAGAGGTATTAGAAACTCCCAAAAACTATATAGAACTTCTTAAAATAGCTCGAACCTCTCAAGGCAGAACCCAAACTTAGTCGAACATGGCCTAAGCCCATGGCCTACTTTTTTTTTTTTTTTTTTTTAGCCTAGTTGCCACTTTGCTTGCCACCAAGCATTGTGGTGAGCTATCTTGCTTACCTAGGATGGCAAAACTTCTTAAAATGGTTTGAACCTATCTTGCCTACTAGGTGGTGCTCAAAGCTCTCAAGTCAGACTTTTTTCCCTCTAGAAAAAGCTCACGTCGGTATAATTTTCTCTCTTTAGAAAATTTTTATTTTTCAGTTCAATGTATTTGCATAATTAAAATAAAATAATTTTAATTTTGTAAGTAAAAATATTTTGTCAATGAAAGGTATTCGGATCATAATTCAAGTTTGGCCTAGACCTAATATATGATATTGATCGGATTTACCCCAGACAAATTTTATAAAATTTTAGACATCATACGTATATCATGCTTATATCATACTAGCATGTCATAACATCATTCTACCATGCCTTTTCATGTCATAATACTATGTTTTCCATACCATGTCATGTCATAACATCATATTACCATGCTAAGCCATGTTGAATATTATATTTACCATGCCATGTCATCCATTCTATATCATACCATGTCATTGTCAACTTATATCACACTAATATGTCATATTGCTATACTATGCCATGTTATACCACACCATGACCATGCTATGCCATGCCAACATTTCATATTATCATGTTATTCCATGTTACCATGCTTATTCACCATCCCACATCATGATATAATATGCTAGGACATTAATTACCACGCTAGCACATGATGTGACATGCCATGGATCATATTTTGATATGCCTGTACATACTTTGACATGCTAGAACACATCTAGACATGTAAACACACACCCACTAGAGTTGACACAGAGTTAAAAATCAAATGCTTACTAATCCAAAGCATTCACTTGAGTGAGCAAGGCTCCAAAGACTAAGAATGATTTAGAATTGGTTAAGCCAATAATTTCTAAGTCATAACTTCCCTTAGGCATATCCAACATGCATCCTTGAGCTGTCATCCATGTTAGAATATAAATTGTCACTGCATTTAACATGTCCATGGCATATTAGATCATAGAAACTATATCACTCACATCACATTAGTCTTCTAGGCATATCGACTTGATCATCATCACCAGGAAACTAAGCTCTCGATTAGAGCTGAGTTCCTAATATTTGTTTTCCTCGCCTATAGTTGCCTTTAATAAGAAATTCATTTTTGTTTCCTATTCTTACCTTTTAGCGGGAAAATATATTTCTTCGCCTATACTTACCTTTTAACGAGGAGATAAACGTCATTTCCTATTTTTACCTTTTAGCAAGGAAATAAATGTCCTCGCCTATTCTTACCTTTTTGGTGAAGAAATAAATATCATCACCTATTCTTACTTTTTAATGAGGAAATAAATTTCCTCACCTATCATGGCCTTTAGGTGACCTTTGGCAAGGAAATGTATCTGTTGCTTATAGTATGTAAAACCCCAATAAATAGACTTTTAGCAACGAAAAAAAAGATATATTTAGCGAGGAACATGTTTCCTCACTAAAAGTATTGGTTTTAAAAAAATAAAAAAAATCTATTACCATAATAAATCAAACCTACAAATAAACCTATTACAATGTTAAAACCAAATATACAAAATTATCATATTAAAGTCATCCAAATCTAACAACCATTAATGAGATCCGTAAAATAAAACAAAAGTATTAGGAGTATATTCAAAAATAAAAATAAAATCCAAGAAGTTCAATATTAACTGTTAAATGTCTAAACTTAGAGAGGTGAAGGTACATTGAGTAGAAGTGGTATTAGAAGAGCGAAACTCCTCAAACATCTTTAACAACTGAGCTTGTTGCATCTCCATATTAGCGATCTTGCTGCAAAAGAAATTTCGCTCAACTTTCATTTACTCCATTTTTTGCATGATATTTTCAAGTTGGGATCTTGTATTAGCACAACATGAGCAATGAAAAATTGCGCACCAAAAGGGGCTTTGGCCCATGGCCCATCCCGTGTACATAGACATACTTCTTTCCTAAAACCTGCATCCCTACAGCATCCTTACTCAATGCATCATGGCCATCGAGGGTAGGCTCACTCATCACGCGTAACATCTTATCTTAACATTTATTATAACTAATATGAGAATATTATCAAACTACAATTAAAAAATTACATTGTCAAATAAAAATTACAAGAACGCACATGTAACTCTCTCGTCTTCGTGCAACACCACTGGTTACTTTTTGTTATGTACTCTTTCTTCCACCATCCAATGAAGCCAATCAGCTTATTACTTTTACGATCCACCTATGAAAAATAATAAATAAATACAAAACTAATAATATAAATGAACCATGTAAACTAATAGTTACCATGCTATGACAAGTAGGCACAAATGCACGTGATCCCATCACATGTGTAATGGTTTGATAAGACCAATTCTGCACATTTTTTAGACACTTCTCCTGAAAAAAACAAAGAAAAAATGCATGTTCAATATTAAAAACATAATTAAAACATATTGTTTAATACATATTCATGTAAATTATATATATTAAGCTAGTAACTAACATCTGTCTATTTGTTATTAATGTGCCACTCCTAATCCACTTATAATACACCAGACGAGCAATGCCTTCTTACCTCTTTTACACTAAGTCCCTCATCCATTATCTTTTTAAATTACTTATACCACTTGTGTCGTAAGTCGCTCAAACAGGCCTTAAAAGTTTCCTCTACACTTTTTCGTCCCACACTCCTAATACTTATATCAATATTAAAGCGTGACTGCAAATATAAGATATATAAGAAGTTAAGTTTTAATTTAATATGTTATCAATAATGATATTTAGTACTATAAAGTGCACAAATGCCTTATTCTTATCCCTCTCACTAATGTCAAGGTAGCAGTGTTGATTGTGTGGCAGGAAGTGTCTAACAATAATACCACACTCACTTGACAACTTCGCTAACTCGTCACAATCAAGTGGTCGTCCTTACTTAGGGTCCACAGTTACGATCATAGGTCATTTTGTCTTCTTAATAAGACGATCTAGCCCAAGAATCTGGGTAGGTTCGCGTACTGATTTGGCGATTGAGGTGGACCTTACAAAAATAATACGAAAATAATTTAAAATATCTATACATAAAGTACAAAAAAATGAATATGATTTTGATTTATACCAGTACCATTGTTCGGTGTCAGGATTGTCCGGTTGCGTAACCCCTTATCTCCCTAAGCACCATCACTTCGTGCTTGTCTAGGATTCTTTCCCGGTGCCATCTGTAAATACATTATTAATAGATGATAAATAATAAACAAATACATAAATATGTAAATAAAAAAAATCTTATATAACCATCAAAATTAAGTTCAAGTAACACTATAAAAAGTTTAAAATCAGGATATCATAATGAAACAAATTCAAATTCAAGTAACAGTGTAAGAATAGACTAATGTTTTATGTTGAATAAACCAACTAATTTGAGTTACTTTGAATAAACAAATTAATCCAAGTAATCCTCTTTTTCTTGTCCCCTTCCTTATCATTTGTGTCATCGGCATATTCAATGAGACTTTCATTTTCATCTTCAATATGATCAGATTCGTAATCTTTTAACGCGATTCCATCATTTATTATTCTTTGTGGATTAAGTCCATTTCTACACAAAGTCCCAATCTCTTATGCATCCACTTGGATCACGTCGACCAACTCAAGCTTTTGGTATGCATCCTCAACTTCCATATTGGTAGACTCTACTTCTAGAACATATACAAGTGTCTGTGAGCGAACTTCTCCGCAACTCACCATTGGTTCCCCAGTTTCGTGTCAGCCATGCAAAAGACTTGTTTAGTTTAAAATGATAATATAAATGGATCATATGCATACCACTTCTTTATCACATTGACGCTTGTAAAGTATTTGTCAAATTATATTCCTTTTCTTCTTTTGTCTACGTTAAACCAATCGCAACGAAACATGACAACTCGAAAACCTTTTACATATTGTAACTCAATCATATCAGTTAACACATCGTAAAAATCAATGTCATAAATATCATGCACCCCTTCAATGACAATACCAAAATTTTGACTTTTACGTCTTTTATCACGTTCATTTGTATGAAATCTTACTCTATTGATAACACAACCACCATAACTTCATACCTTAAAGTCTGGGCCAATAGCTAAAGCATAAATTTCATATATGACATCAAGGTTTCCACAATGATACAAGTTTTTAACCTGCATATACAATATATACATGTCCATGTCATAGTTAAAGTCTACTAACAATTAATAGCTTTTTAATTAAAATTATACTTACACGTTTCTTAGACCACGTTAGAAACTCTTTTTTATGTCTCATGTCAATGTTTGATGCACTGATTGTGTTCAACTCTCTAATATGATCATTAGATTTTATTGCACATATTTAAAAATATCATAACATGTTTAGAATAATAATGTAATAAATAAAAAAGTAGAATAACACGTGCCTAAGATATTTGTCCCACCCATCGCAATTATTAAGCACGTATTGGTATATAGTCTGAAGGTCTTGTGTTGATAAGATAACATATTTTTCATCACCAAAAGGATGAACTTTGTGTGAAAAACTATTAAATTAGGTTCTTCTCCACCTTTTGTTACCCTGTCATAATTGCGCTCCCCTCGATTGAATCTGGTCTCAATTTTATGAAAATACTTAGAGAGGAATGTTAGAGATTCATTCACAATATATGCTTCAGTGATCGAACTTTTAGGGCGAGCCTTGTTTGTCATATAACCCTTTAGAGTACCTAAATAACTCTCAATTGGATACATCCATCTATAGTGCAGTAGGCTTCCAATTATTGCTTATTTTGCAAGTGTACTACCAAATGAACCATAACATCAAAGAAAGTGGGCAAGAAGATACTTTTTAACTTACAAAGTATGATAACAATATCTTGAGAGAGTTGCTCAAGAACATTCACTTTCAACGTCTTACAACATAACACTTCAAAGAAGAAACATAATTCCACCAATGCCTTATACATCTCATTATACAAATATCCACACATTCCAACCGGTAAAACTCGTTGCAATAGCATGTGATAATCATGACTCTTTAAACCAGACAACTTCATTTCCCTCTTATTAGCACAACGAGAAATGTTTGAAACAAACCTATCGGGGAATTTTACTGATCCCAAAAATTCATAGAAGCCATGTTTTTCCTACAGTAACAAAATAAATTTTGCTAGGGGCATCACAAGACTTAAACCATCTAAGACCAATTAATTCATGACGTATGCCCATATTAGCTAAATCTTGTCTAGCCTTTACGATATCTTTTGTCTTCCCACCGATCTCTAGTAATGTGCCAAGTAAATTGTCGCATATGTTTCTCCCAATATGCATCACATCAAGATTATGTTACAATTTTAATTTGTGCCAATACGGAAACTCCTAAAATAAACTCTTCCTCGACCAATTCAATTCTTCTACCTCATGCTTCATTTTCTTATTGTTCGGGTGTTTTCTAGGTTTATCAACTTTAACATGTCGCAATTGTTTTAAGATATCATCTCCTAAAATCTCCTTAGGCCTATCTCGAAGCTCTGATTTACCATCAAAGGCTTTATTCTTTCGCCAACTATAATTTCGCAGAAGATATCAATGATGACCTATGTAACAGATTTTACTTCTCAATCATATGGAAAATGTATCTTTGTTACAAGTTGGGTATGCCAAGTAACCCTTCCTTGGAGCATTTGGGCTAGGTATGCGAAAAGACATTATGAGATGTAGCTCCTTCATTTACATCCAGGGGAGTAAATTGTAAGGAATAAGAACCACTGGCCACATACTGTAATCGTTGTTCATACTTCCAAATGGACTGAATCCGTCACTAACCAACCCAAGTCGTACATTCTGACAATCAAATGAAAACTCAAGGTGTATTTCATCTATTTTCTTCCATGCTGGGGAGTCAGCTGGATGTCTCAGCATATCAGCATCTCTTTCACGCTTTATAGCATGCCACTGTATATCTTCTGCGCTTTGTGTTGACATAAATAATTTTTGAAATCTATGCTTAAGTGGAAAGTATTACAAAATCTTAGGTGTCATTTTCCTACCCTTGTCATTATTCACTTTCCATCTGAACTCACCACATTTAAGACACTCATTTTTATCCTTGTGCTCCTTCCAAAATAACGCACATTCAAACTTACGTTCATGAATTAATTCATAACACAATCCAGCATCACACAATAGTGATTTTAACTTATAATGAGACTTTGGGAGTGTCTTGCCTTCAGAAAAAGCCTCCTTCAACAATTCTAACATGTTGAATGATCGAATGCTTCATCGATTCAACACCTTCAAATGTAGCAATTTAACAATGAATGATAGTGTTGAGAACTTGGTACAACCATGGTATAGTTCATGTTGTGCTTCTCTAAACAAATTACCAAAAATGTTATCATTACGCATTTGACTAGAAGATGTCTCACCACTTTGTGTCTCCACAAATATACCTCGACGGATGTCATGCATTCCTCCTATAATATTGTCATCATCATCATCATCATCATTGTCGTCTTCTTCTTTTTCATATATCATTCTCTCATTATTGCCAGACTGATCACCCTCAATATGATCACCATATATTTTTTCTTCGTGGTGTACCCATATTGTGTAACTGTCCATCATTCCACTCACATACAAATGATTCTCAACTATCTCTAAACTTAGTGATTTCCCTAAGTTTCGACATTTTTTACATAGACACCTAATATTAGAACTATTAGGAATATGATCATGTGCAAATTGTAGAAATGATCTAACTCCATTTATATACTTATTGCCGAACCTATGTCATTCATTTATCCAACTCCTATCCATATTTATTTGCCAATTTCAAAATAAAAAATTGTTTTTAAAAGAACATATATTAAATGAAGGACTACTTCAAGGAAAAAAGAAATTGCTAACATAAAATGACAATAATTTAACATATTTTTTCACATAGCTATAAAAAGTGATAGCTCTCAAGAAATGAAATGTGATAAAAAAGTGCAGAAAATTAGTTTACATTTTTCATGGTAATTAACCGTATAAATTAATTTAGTTATAATATTTAAATATATAGAAACCACTCCTGTGGTTCCAATCACACAAAGAGAAATATTTATACCCAACCACATAATTTCTCGAACCCACTGAAATTGAATGCATACTCACTATTGCAGATTATTTTTTTCCCATTTTTGCTTAGATTTTTTCTAATTACTTTATGAAGGCAAAATAGGAAATCTAGTTAACTTGACTTATTAAAAATCTTAGTCATAATCATAACAAAAGTTTATTCTAATAGTTTGCACATGAGCCAAGAGGGTCTTTAGAGTCCCACCAGTATATTATCAGAAACATCTTGCCCAAATGCCCACTACCCTATAAAAGCCACCGGAAGATAGCAAATCCCATTGACAAAATAGGCCCAAACAGCACCTTTCCACGTTGGTATTCTAGAGGGCTTTTCAGCAGTGGAAGGAATTGTGGCCTGGATTTCAAAAACAACTGCATGTCCAATATATGCAAATGCAATCTCACCCAGTGCATTGAAGATGCGAAACATAGAATTAGCCCCACTTCTTAAAATGATTGATTATATATAAAAATATAACATATTATTTTGGCCAAGGGTGGTATAGTGTATTTGATGAAAAAAAGAAAAAAGAAATGATTTAGTGTATAACCTAGACTTTGGAATAGAAACAAAAATGCTCCACTAACAATTCGAAAGGGTTAGCTAAAGCTGCATCCAACTATTGCAAGTATTTTAGTTCCTACTCTAACTTGATTTTTTTAAAGTAATTTCTTTAAAGATGAATATTGGAAGCATTTGGAGTAAGCAGTTTGCATTAGGTAAAAGAGATGGGATTCTATAACATAATGTATCATGTCTTTTACTTCTGAATTTAATTTCTACAGCAGTTAAATGTTTACTAAAAGTGAATAATTAATATGAATGATTGTTTTGGAAGTGAGACTAATCTTTCTCTCTCTTTCTCTCGCTCTCTATAGATATAGAGGTATATATCTAGTTAAATTGAAAAATTTTATATAAATCATAATAATTTTGGTGGACATAACTCCCACTGTCTTAAAAGTGGCCTTGTTACTGGATACAATAGCAATTTCCTCACAACGATTTTTATGTAAATGCATAAGGCTTATTTGAATTGAATACAGGTCAAAGTCATTGGAAAGTTTTACTAAGGATATGCCAGGGACATAGTGTGTGAACACTCTTTTATTTTTTTATTATTCATTTAATTTGTTAATCATTTTATAGGGTCCAATTGGGAAGACCAGCCATGTGAATTGATTTATGTATTATACATACATGAAGTAGATGACTCGAAACCATCCAAAAGGTAAATAAATAAATTGAAACCTTGAATCATTAATTTGTGAACACTCTTGTTTTTTTTTTTATTCATTTAATTTGTTGTTCATTTTATAGGGTCCGACTGGGAAATGTGACCATCCATGTGACCAGGCATGTGACTCGATTCAAGTGTGACCAGCAGAGGACTCGGAACCATCCAAAAATGCTCCACACATTCCCGTGTTCCTCCCCCAAATCCACCTAGTGGCAAGTATTATTTTCATCCGGCAATATTCATGTCCATTGATATTCTGTTTTATTTATGAATCATTCTCTTTTGAATGAAGATTTGGGGACTTGTCTTCAATTTGAATTGATGTAATATATATACACATATATACATATATCGTTTTATACAAAAAAAAAAAAAAAAAAGCCGAACAACTACACACCAAATTTTAACATATACTTGTAAATAATTGATG
Organism: Vitellaria paradoxa; assembly: GCA_019916065.1. Lineage (NCBI taxonomy): Eukaryota > Viridiplantae > Streptophyta > Magnoliopsida > Ericales > Sapotaceae > Vitellaria > Vitellaria paradoxa. Next base: position 34,203,524 of record CM034239.1, on the reverse strand, counting down.
AGAATGAAATGATTTTATTCTAGCATAATGACAATAAGAGAACAAGCTTAAAATAATTGTTAACTTCACAACAATTAAAGCGAAAAAGAAGTAAGATAAAGTATCAATGAATGAAAATTACCAAAATCAGTAACTAGGGTTTCACACACACATAAAAAGAGAAAGAGAGAGGGAAGAGAGAGAGTGAAAGTGAATGGAAAAGGTTGGAACCTGTGAATGAAGACGGTGAGGATGAGCAGTGAAGAAGCAGTAGCTACGATAGTGGCAAGGTATGGCAGCAGAGCAAATAGTGGTAAAGTGTGGCAGCAGCAGCTATGTGTTTTGAAAAGTGATGTTTGTATTTTTTAATTTTTGAATTGAACTTTAGCGAGGAAAAAAGAGATTCATCGCCTATAGCTTTTTTTGACCATTTGATCCCTCGCCTAAAGTTCAAATAAGACTTAAATAAGGCTTTGTGATTTTTGTTGGTGAGTCTATTTGCACTCTACAAATTATATAATTGGCCTTTATAAAAAAATATTTACAAATTTGAACAAACACCCTTAAGTGTACAAAAGAATAGAAAAAAATATTTATGAAGACTAAAATAAATTTTATTTATATTTATATTTTTAACAATTTTTTTTGAAAGGTAAAAAATATTTTTAACAATCATATAAAAATAAATATTATTTTATAACTTAATCAAATAAAAGAACTAATTTTTTATTATTTTTATTTTCAAACTCTTGTTATTTTTAATCATTATCCTCAAGTCATTTAGTAAAATTATATAGGATCCTTTCAATTCCCATTAGAGGCAGAGTGGGGAATTCGCACATGGGTGGGCACTAATCACATTAGTACCCCCTCCCCCCGGGCCATACAAGTGGCTCTGCCCATGATCCCCATAGTCTAGTATATATTTTAAAAATAATGCAAAAAATAAAATAAAATAAAAATATAAATGTGTTAAATATTAAAATAAATAAATTATGAAAAGTTTGTTAAAAAATAAGGATATATATAAAGATAATTAAGAAAATGACAAAATTTTGTAAATTAATTGATAAGTTATTTCCTTATTTGATTAATATATAAAATAAATTAAAATTTATTTTATATGATTGCTAAAAATATAAAAGAAAATAAATTTATTTAATTTTTCAAAATATTGTTTTCTAACATAAAATTAAATCTACAAACCATATTTACTGAACAAACCATTAGTATATTTTTTTCTTTTAAAAACTTAACTTAATTTTTTATAATAAAAAAATTCTTTTCAAAGACTTAGAATTGAAAATTTTTATCATTGTAAAGTAATTCATTTGCATAAACGAATTTTTTGGAAAAAAAAAATTATATTGTAATTACTTGCCTAATTATTAAAATATCTAAAAGAATTAGTAAGTTATCTTCTATATATATTATTTAAAAAATAATTTATCTTATAAAATGAAGTATTTATAATATTATAATTATGTCTTGATTTAAGTTTTTGCATAAGGACTTTTTATGTCATTATAACTATATAATACATATCTGAAAGTAAATATGGGCAATTGTATAATTTAAATTAATGACAAAGTAAAGGGGGCTATTTGTAGAGTATTATTAGCGAAGAAACTTATATTTCCTTGCCTATACCTTATTATTAGCGAGGAAACTAACTTTCCTTACCTATAGTCAAAGAAAATTGCTTAACTATTAGTAAGGAAACCTGTATTTCCTTGCCTACACCCAACTATTGGTCAAGAAACTTAATTTCCTCACCTATAGTCAAAGAAAATCACATAACTATTAGTGATAAAACTCATATTTCCTTACCTATACCCCACTTTTAGCAAGGAAATTCAATTTCCTCACTTATAGTAAAAAAGTTGCTTGACTATTAGCGAGAAAACTGATATTTCCTTACCTATACACCACTATTAGCAAGGACATTATATTTGCTCGTCTATAGTGAAAAAAGTTCATTGACTATTAGCGAGGAAACTCTTTTTTTTTTTGCCTATACCCCACTATTAGTGAGAAAATTTAAATTTCCTTGCCTATAGTACTCCCAAATCTCCCCCCGTAAACCCTTTTTTGTTTGGCGCCATATTTTCGACCCTATAGTGAGGAAATCCCAAAATTCTCGCAAAATACAACTACTAGCGAGGAAATTTTTCTTGTCAAAACTGTTCTAGCTAGTTAGGAGGAAATACTCCATTATTTCCTCACTAAAAACCTATTATTAGTGAGGAAATAAGGTTTCTCACAAAAAATTTCCTCGCATATACTCCATTTTCTTGTCGTGATAATACCTCAAAAGAGTGATATTGTATGAGATATAATATGTTAATATGATGATGATGAGATGAAAATAAGAAGTTAAGATGATAATGAGATGACAAAGTGAAATTAATGATATGATAATAAGATAAGGTTTCTTATGGGATTGTGGGATACATTTATTCATAGAGAATAATGGAATGCTAATTTTCAGTTTTTTATTTTGTTTTCGAGTTGAGAGATATTGAAAATAAAGGTATATGTACGCATTTGTTGAAATTCACTAACATGCACATGGGTATTGATTTTTTGCGTTCTAGTAGACTAGCAACCCACAAAACAAGGCATACACTGGAGCCGGTATAGTATTTTTTTCGTGTTATATAACTAGGGTGGTAGACACACAGTTACGTGGTATTTTCTGTGGTTTATTACCCAAGAGGAAGACGTTGTGCAGTGTGATTTTCCTTGGCTTAGGTTTTGGAGGCAGATACCATCACGAGATGGTGTATATTCGAGTGGAGTGTCGTAACCACAGACTTATCTAAATGGAATACCTAACGCAAATTGTGTTTTGGATGATAGTTTTGGTATGATTGAGAATGTGATAAAATATTAATGATGATATAAATGTGATGGTTGAAGGAATAATTGAATTAATTTTGATGGTGCATATATGTATGTGCTGCATATCATGTTAGTGGCATAATAGGACATGTTATATGTTATCATTTTGTTAAGTTGGCACAAGTGAGTTATGTTCACTCCATTACAGACTTGACTGCAGGTATAAATGTTGATGTGAATTCTGGAGTTACTAGTTGGGAGTAGTAGACTTCTCTTTATTTTTGCCTTGTACATTTAATTTGTATAGCCCATTCTTTTGTCCCTTAATGAATGGTGGACTCATAGACTTATTCTTTTGATTTTGAAGAGTTGTAAAGGTTGTATGAGCTCGTTATATTACTACTTTTAGAGCATTGTTGCTTGGCCAACGGCTAAAGTTATTTTATGTTATTATATTTTATTCATGTTGATCGCTCTAGGTTAATACATGGCTCAGATTAGATAGATTATGGCACTAATTGAATGATTGCATGCGATTTTAAATCGCACCTTTGGTTACAAAACTCGGATTGTGACAAAAAATCTCAAAATTTATTAGCAATTCGATGTGTTTTATTTTTTTATTTTTTCTGTTTTGTTTTTTGTTTGTTGATTTGTTAGGTGTTGTAATATTTGCACATATATTAGATATTATTTTTACATTAAAAATATGAGAATTTATTTGATGACCTGACACATACAGAACTTTTTATTTTTTTTGTATTTTGTATTTAGTTTTTGTTTAAATAATCAACATGTGTCATACCTTTTTTTTTAAAGTCTATAGTGGATCATTTCACAGTTAGTTAAGTATATGATTTTTTTCCCTTTGTATTGTTTAAAAATTACAATTTTTTTTCTATTAAATGTTGTATTATATTTTTTTATACACCTATTTTTAATCAATCATATATTTGAACATATTGCAAAAATTGCAGCTAAGCACGAGCATTATACTAGTTAAGTATAAAAGATGAAGAAAATTGTCCTCTTTCCACATTTTCATTGAAAAGAGGTTTAGGCTCTATATTTTTCAAAAGACTACTTTAAATATAATTTATATTTGAAAACACGAGTAGAGTATTGTGGCATTTGGTTTACTTTTCTGTTTTCTATTTTCTATTTTTTTTATGTGTTAAAAATCTTGAAACGATGAAACAAAAAAAATACTCTGTTTTTTTTATTTTAAGATTTTCCTTATTTTTTTGCTAAAAACTCTCAAAATGATTTTTTGCCCTTTTTCATTTCATGTGTAAACTTATTTTCTGTTTTCGAAAACAAATTTTAAAAACACAAGTAACCAAATGAGTTTTGAACTGTTTTCTTTATTTAAAAAAAATAAAATAAAAAATAGCTCAAAATAAAAAATAAAAAAATAAATCAAATGACATCGTAATTTTTCAAAAAATATTTTACATCAACACAAATGGAAACTTGATGACTAGTTTGACAAAACTGCGTTGAATTTCCTCATTTCCAATTAAAGATAATAAATTTTGGGCTCAATCCTGGTGTTACAAGGATGCAAAGTATTTTAGTCGAACCCGAGTTCGACCCGACTCAATCACTCAAGCTTATTGTTATTTTTTCAAACTCAACTTGTCACGTAAAATATATACTAAGCTTCCGTTTGGAGCTCTTCAAAATAAAATAAAATTTTATAAATTTCTATAAACACAAATTACGAAACCGTAAAATTTAAATTATTCACTCACTACATAAATTACGAAACATTTACTTTTATAATTTTATTTATTTTATACACTTTTATACAATTCTAAGCACACTCTAATTTTAATTGAAAAAAATTCGGGCTACCGGTTCAGCCCAAACCAAGCGTATGATCCTAAACTCATGTCCACGCGGGGTCGATTATTTTCCAAGTCCATTTTGTAAGCCTAATACAGTGTGTGGAGTTTGGAAAAAAAAAAAAAATTGTTTGGGAGAAAAAAGATAACTTTTTAATAACTTACTTTTTAATCTTTTGTTAAATTGACATTTTTATCTTTTATTATTTAAAAAAAATTTAAAATGTAAGAGAATAAATTTGATCATTTTAAAAAAATTCAAAATTTTGAGTAACCAAAAGCTAGTTAGTAGCTAATGGTTGCCAAATGCGTTTCAAGAATTTACAGTTGAAAATGCACTGAAGGGATGAAAGGTCAAGATGTAATCAAGATTTATTGATTTTATCAAACACCATTTATTATAGCATTTATTAATTTAATTAAACTTATTTTGATTACATCCTGACCCTTCATTTAAATACTATAGTATATTTTTTTACTGTAACACCCGAGAAGCCATGCAAAATACACAACACTAAACCTACACAAAGGTTGGACCGGGCAATACCAAGCCAGTTAGCTCATGATTAACTCTAGTTCCAACAATCATAATATATAAGTATGAACTCAAGGTTTATAAGAAGTGAAAGTGAAATTTTAATTTTTAGCTGAGCGAGAAGAATTAAAATTAAGTACAATTTTTAATTAGGCAAGAATACAAACAATGAGTTACAAATATCATTTGTCATATGAATAAGAGAAATCAGAATTTGATTCACTCTCCACTCCACAAATTTTATCATCCAGCACTGCAAATTTCATTATTTGATTTGTGAAAGAATAGGTGCATCCAATTAATATTTTTCCATGTTAGATGTAATCTAAACATGGTTCAACGCCTCTGACTTTAAGATAATATTATAAAGAATCTGATTCCAAGTGTCCGGGACCCCTGGAAGACACCAGTGGCTGCAATCCATTCCTGTACGACCACCCAGCCCGTAAATTGAAGGATGGCCGTCTTTCCGCAACAGTGAGAGATTGGTTACGTCAAGTAGCGTCACCGGATTCTTTATCTTGCTTAACGCTCTCTTTAGCACCGCCACAGCCGGCGGCAAACCTCCCGGATATGTTGATCCCAATACTGGCTCATGCTCCCTTATACAGCTCCTTGCCTTGGGTTCATTCCAATCAGTTCCGCTGTTGTTCATATTGTTAATTACATGATTATAAAAACTACCGAAAAGTAAAAAGAAATTACTGGAAGTAAGAAAGAGAATCAACTTTTGGTGGAAAAAAAAAAAATCATAGAAGACTAAAAAAATGGTTTTTTTAAAGTTACCAAACATGCCTGAACAGAGTCGGATAATTATATAGATCTTTATTTATTTATTTATTTATTTTTTATTTCGCTTGATTGAAGAAAAATCTGCTTAATTGATGTGACTTTGATGGTAGCATCAAGGAAGTCAAAAGGCCATTTAATTACTTTAATCAACTCTAGCGTCTGCTGTTCTCATTTGAGGTGGGGGCAATCCTAGATCATCCTCCAACTTTTCCATTCGTTCTTTTTCTGGAGAACAAAATATATATAGATATATATATGCAATTTGTGGTTTGTCTTCAAGCATGTGATAGACACATTCTAACCAGCTGGCTGGTGACATTATAGATGTGTCCTATATAGTCCCAAACCATTTCATGGACCATAGCTAATATTAAAGTGAATTTGAACTTCAAAATAGTTGGATTATTGATAGAGATTTGCAGCCAAACTGCAACTAATGTATATAGGGTGTGCTTGAAGTGATAAAAAGTTAGATAAAATGAGATAAGTTGTAAATTCGTAATTCGTATAGTGAAATAAAAAATGAATAATTTTTAGGAGTTTTCAAAAATTTTTAAAATTTTACAGCAAATCGAATGGGCCCATATACATATATATATATATATATATATATATATATTTATATGTATTTATATATAAGAAAGAAAGGGTAATTGATTACTTGTAATGAGATGGAGAAATTCCTTGGAAGAAGACAGCGGTTTTCGAAGGGTCAATATTGGCGTCCACCCAACGGCCCCATGTGCTGAGCGCCCTCTCAAAAGCAGCCATCCGATCCATGTCTTTGTATATTTGATTTCCTACTTGTATATAATCCCATCTGCAGTATCCCATCCCAACTAATTCAAACTTTCAGAGCAATTATACTAAAAAATGAAAGACATCAATATATAAAATAATAATAATAATAAAAATAATAATAATAAAATTAAAAAAAAGAAAGAAAGAAAAAATATGTACTAACGGTTGTGAAGCTCCTCTTCGATTCCACCAATGCCATGTGTTGAAGATGAGCATGTCAACCCCTTTCCATAGCTTGCCACCCTGGATTGAGTCCAGTTTTAGGACTCTACCAATGTTTTCCCTCACAATATCTACCAAGTATACATTGCGGACAAGCATCACTTTAACGTCAAACTCCTGAAAAAAGCAAGAAAAATTACTATTTTCTTTAGGTAAAGAAAAGAAAATGAAGGAGGTAAAAAAAAAAAAAAAAAACAATACTACTGCAGTGCCAAGACTCACCCAACATTTAAAATGACTTTTTATCATTTTGTATATTATGCGTAAACCAATTTTCTATTTTCTAGAGCAGATTTTGAAAACACAAGTGACCAAATGTGTTTTGAGATATTTTTTTTATTTTCAAAATTGTAAAATAAAAAATGAGATCAAAATAAGTATATCAAATGACACATAAACAGTTTGGTTCATATTTCAAATATTTTGCAACAAAAATTAGCTTAAACTGTTAAAATTAAATTGTGAATGAACCAACGATCCGTATGAATCGTTCCCAGTTCATTTAAACCGATCAGTTTAAAAATCCTTAGAAATTAAAGTTAATTGTTATCCAATTATCTATTCATTTACAAATTAAAATATTACTCTTATAAAGTAAAGCCTTGGTAAGTTTCTAATACACTTATAAAACTACTACTTAATTGTTTATATAACAATAATTTTTTAGTTAAAGAAGGAAATTTCAAACAAGAAGAAATATTTAACAAATATTAGATTTTTCGGTAATTTTGAATTATTTTTAGTATTTAATTTTATTTACATATTATATTTAATTCATTCATAAAATTGCAATTTAATTCCGATTAACCAGATAATTAAACCATCTATCCAATTAAATTTTAATTTACTCGATGGTTGCAGTGGGGGAAACATTGGTTAGGTGACTGGAATTTGGACGAGCATTCATTCTAGCTAAGAAGTTTCAATCAATCTGCATCAACCATAATATATATATATATATAGATTGGCGGAAATGTGCTGCCAGAGATAGGACAACGTATGGTTGGATCATTAAGTCAACAAACCATGACAAAATATAGCCTTCTGGCACCTTTTGGAGCGACTCCAACAACCATGGCCAGGCTGGTAATTTGGTGTGAATTCAAATATATACTGACAACATTTGAAATGACAAAAAATTTTGAAAAATTATAAAAAGTTAATGAAAAATTTTAAAAGTTATTCAATTTTTATTTCACTGTACGAATTATAAACTCAAGTTATCTCACTTTATCTCATTCTATCTCACTTTTTATCATTTTAAACAATATATATATATATATATATACATGAAGATGATCATTGAGGTACACAAGCGCAGAGGAAGCCATGAATTCCTTGCGTATAACACCAAGGTCCTGTTTGGAGTAAAAAAAATAAAATAAATTGAGATAAAATATGGTTTAGAGTTAATTTTGGTATCGTTTTTTTTTTTTTTTTTTGAAAAATCGCAAACGTGGGAACGATTTTTCAAATCTGTTTCCACGGATTCAAAAAAAATTCACAAAAAATAACAACAATGATACTCGTTTGAAAGTTCCTAACACGAACAATATGATTGTATAAAAAATTTACACATTCGGTTAACCTATTTCTAGATTTTTTATTTTTTTAGCAAAATATTGAAATTTTTTAAAATTAGTGATGGTAGAAAAATTAGATGTAAAGGAGTTGTTAGAGATTTATAGAGATTTTTAGTGTTTTATCTTGATGCCAAACGGAGCCCAAAAGTTTCCAAGAATTATTTAAAAATAAGTGGTTTAGAAAGAGGGCCGAAAGAGCGCGCGCACAAAGTTTGATTAAAAGAAATTTATGTAATAGTTATATTTTTACAACTTTCAGTTGTAAAATAATTTTAAAATTATTTATATTTTAAAAAAAATACTTTTACTAATTCACCCTCTTCTTTTGGGGAAGGTAGGATTTCCAATTGATCCTAGATTTAAAGGACAATTACGTTTTGCTCCTTATAATTTGGGCTAAAAAAAAAAAGAAAAAAATTGAATCATCTCTAATTTAAAAATTAACACATAATTCTCCGGTAACCTGGATTAAAGTACAAAATTAACAGAAATATTAAATTTAACTAGATTTATATCACACATGCCATCTAAGATCATATGTGATTGTCTCGAAAAAATACTGTTTAAAAAAATAAGCCAAATTAAGTCTGTTTAAAAAATAAAATAACGTTTTATTTTAACCTAAAAATCAGTAGAAATGTTTTCTTTCTATCTATTGTTTGGAAATATTTTGTGCTGAACAAATTTTGATTCATAAGACATAAATGAACTTAAATTTAACAAATTTAGTCGGTTCTACAATTTAGCCCCAAACACAAAGGGGTTATGCATTAGTCTTTAAACTAGATCGAGTTATTTGTTTTTGGGCTAAACTCGAAGGAAGTAAAGTATAGTTACTTTATTCTTAAAAAAAATATTTTTTATAAAATATTAATAACCATATTTTTCCCTCATTAAGCAGGGCTCCATTTATTTCGATATAAAATATTTTTGTAAAAAATGTATTTATTATTGTTTTAGCAAAATATTTTTCAAAAATATATTTAAAAGTATTTTTTTAAAATATTTTATATTAAAATAAATGGTCTTATTGTAGTTTTTTTTTTAAAAATAAAACGCTTTATACTCGTAATATTTTACATTAAAACAAACGAAGCTTACATCATTTCATTTCCTTGTTTACACATAGGGCTCACGGGTTTCAACTTTATAACACTAGACCAGCCCAGTAATAAATTTACTCTGTGTACTTCAGTATATATTTACGAGTTTTGTATATATTCTTTACGTACAATTAATGTTTAATTAAGATAAAATTATCTAGTTATTGCATATAATTGATAACTCCTACAATTATCATAACAATTATTAATTTAGAATATTGTTTAGAATTATATCAACTTTTCATTGAGATAATAGATTATACTGTAAATGTAATATATATGGATTCGTCATATCCATGATCAATAAATACTGGCAAGATTTTTTTTTATTAAATTAAATTATATTAATTAAATAAAAGAATTATAATAACTATAAAAAAAATATTTTAATTATACTCATATGCTAATAAAATAGATATACATAGTCTCTGGTTTCAACCGCGTTGACTAGTGGGTTAGCTACCCACGTAGATGATGCGAGTTTGAGTCCTGTGACTCAATCGGGAGGCGTGATTGAGAAATCAATCACGTGTCTCCTAATTTATCTATTCGTTATGCGATTTGTTAAGAATTACAATAAATTGGTAGGATTCCGAGTAAAACAAAAAAAAATAAATATACATATATATATCAATGGCATGATAGTAATAGTAATTTTCTTTTGTGAAAAATAAGTCAACACAATTAAAACTAAAAGTTAGTATCATATAATATTTAGGGCTCGTTTGGTGTGCAATAATTTGCTGAAAATCTCTGAAAATCTCTATAAATCTCTGTTAACTTTATATCACATCAACTTTTTTCTCTCACTGCACGCATTACGAACTCTTTCCAAACCATAATTTATCTCAATTTATCTTATTTTTTGTTACTCCAAACAAACCCTTAATGGGTTAAAAATCAACGGCTAATAATATAAATTTATAAATAAAATATATCATGCTAATGTTTAAAAGAAGAAACAGTTCGATAGACCAAGACAACTGTCGTTATTTCTCATGGTTCATGACATTACATTACTATTACCGAAAATAGATGCAAACAAAAATTAATGAGAGAGGTGAAAAAAAATACACGTGATTTTTTATGAATGAAAAAAATCATGATAGATAATGCCATCGTGTATCTGTATATACTCTGTTTGATTTGTTATAAATCTTTAAAAATTTTATAGATTCCGTTTGATTTGTTATAGATCTTTAAAAATTTTAAAAAATTTTTAAAATTTATTCACTTTTTATTTCACTGCACGAAAAATAAATTCACAATTTATCTCACTTAGTTTTACTTTATCTTACTTTTTATCATTTCATGGCTTTAAACAGATTTAATTGACGTCAACAAATTCATATAACTGACCCCACTTAGTGGAAAAATATTTGATTTAATTTGATTTAATTTAGTTTTACTTTTTATCATTCCAAACATACGTTAAATTTAATTGGTGACAATATAAACATTAGATCAGGTGTTGACTTGCCCATCGTGTGTGTATATATATATATATATATATGTGTGTGTACACCTAGTTCAATGATTGCCCCGTTAATTAGTGATAATTTGTTATTAATGGAGCCGTCTTGGTAAATTAATCAAACAGTTGGACCCGCTTTGAAAATAGAAATTTAAATGGAGGTGGGGGCGGGGGGACATACCGTGAATACGAATGTAGACAGATCATCTACTCTATCTATACTGTATTTTGCACTGGGCACCGAAGCGTAGAGCAAGCAAGTCAACGATTTCCACTGGTTTCGACTCAGTGAATCCCCCACGAACATGATGCTTTTCCCTCTCAGTCTCTCCAAGAAGTCTCGACCGTCAAACCTATTCAAATAAATTAAATATAAAAATTAAAATCTCAATATATATATATATATATATTTTGGATAGATGCTTCTCCTGCTTTTGGGGCAATACCATGTACCAAAAATCAAATTAGCACTGTATTTAGAATTTCACAAAATTTCAAAAATTTTTACTAATCTTTATAAATTTAAAATTTTTTTATTCATTATACGAATTAGAAGACTGTAACTTTTACAAATTTATACAAATTTTTAAAACTCCAAACACCTCATAATACTGACATATATATTGTCATGTTCGGAAAGAATACGAATACACGATAATGGTAGCAGAAATTTTAAGAAATTTTTTAACGAGAATAAGGATAATGTTAATTCCACGTTTCAGTATACTCAAATCTATTTATATATTAATTAATATTTTTACGTATATGATATGTTAGTTTATTATAAAATTTAATAACATGCAACAAGAATATGCTACATATATTGTTCACGTTTAGGGTGAGGATGGGGAACCCACGGCCAGGCGAAAACAAAGATGGAGATAGGAATGAGAAATAGGTCCTCTTCCTAAATCCATCCTATTGATCCGTATCAATGACTGATGGGGGAGGGGGTGACTCACAAGCTTCCGATAATGGGGTGTTTGGCAACCCAAAAATTAACAAAAAAAAATCAAAAATTGGTTTTTGTGTGTTTGGCAAAATTACAAATTTTGCCATTTTTTTGATTTACTATAGTAAAAAGTACCACTTCATCATTACATTTTTTTTGATTTGCTACAGTAAAAAACATACAAAACACCCAAAAGTTGTAACTTTTTTGTTTTGCTACAGTAAAAAATTTACCAAACACCCAAAAGTTACTGAAAAAATACTAAAAATTTCACTTGATTCAACCAAACACACAAAAAAGTACAAAAAAAAAAATACCAAAAAACTACCAAAACTTAAGTTTTTTTTTTACTTCCAAACACCCTCAATATTTCTAAATTTTTAGTCTACTTTCATAAAAAATTTTAAATATTTTTTTAAACTCGTCCCCTTTGTTTTGCACCTTTTAGTAGCTCTTGTCATTTTTATTAAACATTAAATAAGAACTCAGTGGTTAAAAATTCTAAAAAATAGTGAAAACATTTATAAAAATTATTTATTTTTTCATCTCACTACAAGAATTATAAACTCATAATTTATTTCACTTTATTTCATTTTATTAATTTTTTTTACTCTAAACTCACTTGAAATGTGCCCCGCAAATTAATGGTTATTGATTTTACACTACAGGGGCTACAGTGAACATCCAAATGTCAGGATTTAATCAAAAGTTATTGATTTTGTCAAATAATATTTATTACAGTATTTATTAAATCTTTTGATTAAATCATGATCTTTGAATGTTCATTACATGTAAAATGCACTATAGCATCTTGAAACCCATCTGAGGGTACTACAGTAAATTTAATAAATATTATAATAAATATTATTTGATAAAATTAATAATTTTTTATTAAATTTTGACCTTAAAATACTTTACTACAACTTCTACCGCGTAAAATCCACTGCAACGTCTTAAAACACCAGATCAATAATCTGACCCCCCAACCGCAAACTTCACCGACAAGCATTGCCATTGTGAATAGGCTGGCGTACGAAGTAGCTGGATTTGAGAGAACATCGGAGAAGACATCCCTCGATGTTTCCACCCCTCAACCCGTGACAGCATTGGAAGAGATCGAGAAACTAGACCACCTTATTATTATTATTATTATTATATCATTTGGTATGTTTTATATTTTTTTAATATTTTCACTCACTCTGTCGTCTTCACTTTTATTATTTTACTATTTCACTCCTTTCCAAATTAAATTAAGTTTTAAAATATTATTAATTAACCAGAACGAAATCAAAAAACAAAAATGAAAAAGGTGATTGAGCCCAACACTTGTACCACAAGATATTAACCTTTTGTAGTACCGACAAAAAAAAAAATAAAATAAAATAAATCTTCAATAACTTTTATAAATCACTAAAACTTTCTATTACACATTTACATTTTCTTACTTTTATTAATTTCAAAAAATTTTAATATGTCGCTAAAAAAATAAAAAACCAGAAAAGAAATTAATCGAGTGTGAATTTTTTTTTTAACAAATATATTTTTCAAGTCGAAAGTTTTCAAATGAATACCATTGTCACTATTTTATACAAATTTTTTAAATCCATTAGAATAGATTTAGAAAACTGTTCTAACGGTTTAGTACAAAAGAGGGAGAAAAGAACTATTATGTAGAAAATTGAGCTGTATTTTTTCAAATTCGTTAGAACAGATTTGAAAAATCGTTCTAATAGTTTTGGCACTGTTCTTCTCAAAAAAACAGAATTTCAAAGAAAAATACTAAACGCCATTTTTTATCTAAAATCACGTTTTATCTAATTTTTTTGGTTTTTTTTTTTTTCACTCTAAACGCACACTAAAACTGCATTTAGGACACTGAAAATTTTGAATCTTTTAAAATTTTTTAAAATTATTTATTTTTATTTTACTATATAAATTATAAATTTACAAATTATTTCAAATTATCTTACTTTTTTATTACATTAAACGCCCTTTAAATATATTTTCCTTGTCAGGTGATCGCTGCAAGAGCAGGATGACAGTCCTTTTGGGCTTCATTCTCCTTTGTGCCAAAGAATAACACAAATTATTGACAGGAACGCAAAAATAAGAAAAAAAAAGAAAAAAAAAAAAAAAGAAAAGCAATGTCGGTTCACATGGGATGGACATTATGGCACCGGCACTGACAAATTTCACTTTATTTATTTTTAAGAGAAAAAAATAATAATAAAAGTTATAAGAGAGTTCACTCCTTTTATTTTATTGAGTAACGCATCTAATTTAAAATTATTTGGCATCTAGCATACAAGCTTCATTTATATTTGGGTTTGACAATGTTGATTTTGGGTGCGTGTGCTAATCAAAATTTAAGCAATTTTTTTATAATTTTTTTTTTTGTCGAAAGCTATTATTTGAAAATTTTTATAACTTTAGTATAAATAATAATTTTTAAAAATCTTTTGTAACTTTTTATTATTTAGTAAAAAAAAAATTAATAACATTTTTTTGGTATGATTTTACGTAAAATGAGTGTTATCCTCTCCCCTTTATAACTACATAAAAGTGCGTGTATATATATGTTCCAAACAATTAAACATTGCAAAAAATAAATTTTGGTTGCAAAAATTGTCAAATTTTTGAAACCAACCAAATGGGTAAAAATTAAAAATTAACAAAATTTTGACTAATAAACAGACTTTTTATTGATGTAAAATAAATATTAACATGTCTCTTATTATTACACGTGATCTTAATTGGTATGCTAAGAGATAAAAGAAGTACTAGAGGAGCGAGGAAGTTTCAGTAGGGAGTTATTGCAGTCGCTGCAATACTTTTAAAATGACGTCGTTTCAGCTTTTTTTTTTCCATCAAAACGACGTTATTTCACTTAAATTATCATATTCGAATATGAAATGATGTATTCCAATATACATTCAGGAAAAAAAATATCAAAACAGCGTTATTTTAAGAGTACTACAGCGAGCAGGTGCAATAACCCCTACTGCAACCCCAAGTCGTTAGAGGAGATAAACAACTGCTTTACGAATGGAAATGGTAAGCCTCATGGATTGAGAAAAAAAAAAAAGTGAAATGAATTCTCCTTAAATTTACTTACCAAAAAAAAAAATCTCCTTAAATTTAATTTTAATATTGTATGAAAATGTTCAATTAATAATAAATGGGGAGACCAACCTTAAACCAATTTTAAATTGATTTCACGGATACAAAATAAATTTCAACAAAAGTTTTGGTTTCAAGACAATGAAAGGAAAAAATAACAGATGTAATACAATTTATTATTTCTTTGTTTTTTCAATTGAATTGAATTTTTTTTATTTTTATTTTATTATTATTATTATTTTTTTTTTCCTATCAAGAACCCAGCTCTAACCATGGAGAAAGAAAAAGAAGGATGGAGAGTCCCGTGTGAAAACGTGCTTAGAATGAATTCTGGTCCCTCATGGAGGTGAATCGGTGAGTCACGTACCCTTTCCTGTGGGACCACCGAACTCCACCAATAGGCTATTCAATCTTTTACCTTGGATGCAATGTTTTCAATTTTTCCCCCCTTAGTTTCAAAGTCACGCACGGATGTTTGGTGGCAGAAAAAAAAATATATATATATATATATATATACATACATATATATAAGAAAAGTACAAAATAATAGTATAAAAATAACACGTAAAAAATTTGATTTGAAAAAGTTAAAAAAATTGATAATTTTTTTTGTAACTTAGCTTTTTGAGTTAGCTTGACTTATAGATGTATTCTTCACATAAATTATACGAGTTTAATTTCTGAAACAAACGAGATGTATATGGCAGCATACATCATCTCAGTTTACTCATCAATTATGCAATTCGTTTAGAATTGTAATAAATAGGTATAAGTTCTAATTAAAAAAAAAAAACTTTTTGTAAATTTAAGTAATTGTTAATAAAATTTGGGGTAACAAACACCAACATGATTGAGGATGGATATAATATATCAAACCAAATAACTTAACTAGTCTTTTAATTTAACCAATTAATCTACATGTACACCTACATAACTACATGCAAACATACATACATACAAGCATGTAGAAATACAAATAATTTCTTTTGTGACAGGTAAAGATCAATGATACCTTTTCCAAAAATAAGAAAGGGTAAAGTTCAATGATTCCAAATTAAGGACAATGGTTGCTTAATACGCAATATATAGCTGTGAAAGGGATTGAAGAGAGCATAAAGTAAAGATCTGGGTGAGATTCAAGGCAGTGATGGTGATGGATCATGATTGAGAAAAAGCACCAAAGAGCTAATATATAATAAGTCAAGCAGTGGCTGAGATTATTATAAAAAAATACAATGTAATATATATATATATATAAATGAGAAAGGAGGGAGGTAGAGGTAGAAGATGAGGGTGTACCTTGCAAAGTTGCTGCAGGCATGGGGGAGCCAAGTGTAAGAGAGGAATGTGAGATCGGGGCGCCCATTCTTGTGGCAGTTGAACTCATGATCGATGAATGGACACGTGGTGGAGTTGTAGTATAGATGGTAAGAATGAGATGGGTCTGTGTCACCCTTAACCCATCTCCCTTGGAACAGATCACATCCCCTTGTTACATCGCCTTGGACTACAACAATGGCCACCACCACTGAGAAAATGCCACCAATCCACCAACCCATTCTCAAACTCAGAGAGAGAGAGAGACAGAGAGAGACAGAGAGGGAGAGCACTGATCAGACCCCAAAGCCCTCTCTCTCTGTCTGTAAGTTTCAATTCAATGTTAACTCTATACTTGTGTATATAAATATTTAGAGAGAGAGAGAGAGAGAGAGAGAGATGGAGAGAGAGACCTTTTTAATTTGGAGGGAGTTGCGCAGCCTTGATGCTACAGTACAGATCTACCAGCAGCAATGAAATTAGACGTGCACCGTTGGATCATTATCTGACCAACCATCAAAAGGTTTTATCACGACACGCCTATGCGGCATTGCCTCATCTCTGGATTCAAGTTTGGTAACGTAAAAGTGCGGTTTTTCTTTTGCTTTTCTCTTTTTTGTTTTTTTGTTCTGCCAGTACTCTGGCCCTTTAAGTTTTGTCCAAACAAGGCATGCTTTTTTTTTTTATTTAAAAATTAATATGTATTCATTTATAGTGTGAATTTAAATATAAAATTAATAGAATTTATTAAATTTAATTAAATTTGTGATTTACCTGTCATAAAGACTCATGTGTGATTGTACAAAATACATTATCGGAAAAAATAAATTTATTTATGAATTATTAATCAAGTCCTTTTAAAAAATAAAAAAATATTTTATCTCTTGAGATAAAATTGGTCAAAATTTATTTATTCATTCATTTTACAAAAAAATTATTTAACTAATTTTGACTTACGAGACACAAATTCATTCAATCTTATTAGATTTTATTAATTTTTTTTGTTTAATCTGAATCAAGAAGGAATTACGTATAAAATTTTAAATTAAAGAAAAATAGTTTATTTTTGAACCAAATCCCAAATGATTAAAGTGTAATTAAATTACCCATTTTTTATCTTATATAAATTTATTTTACCAATTTTCTTTTGTGTTTTAAATTTTGGAAACTTTTAAGCATGATTTTCACATTAAAAAAATATTCTTAAATAAGAGAATTAACATATAAGATAAAAAGAATAATTTATTTCAATTTTAGGAGAATTATCGTATTTTGAAGCTTTTTCTTAGTAATATATATATATATATATATATTTGTGAATATGAACAAAATGATTAAAAATTAACAAATTTAGATAAAGAGTCATCTAAGGAAAAAAAATCATAATGGTTGAGAGCTTGACACCGGGCCATCTAGATTGGTTCCATCAACAACATATATATTTTCGCAAAATCACCAGCTCATCATGGGGGATTGTAAATAGAGAATTAACATCATATTACCAAAATTATGAATTTCGAAAATTATCACCAACGAAAGAGTGTGTTTTCTCTATATAAACTCTGGATAGAAAGAAAAGGAAAACATTAGAAATTGAAGTTTCTTGTCATAAAAAATGTACCCCGCAAGAAACTACAACTTCACCGACTACTTTTAATGGTATACATTCATTGGCCACTTGTTCACCAACCATTTGAGTACTAGCAGAAAGCACAGGCTGATATCTAGATTAAAAAAAAAATAAAAATTTATTAAAATTATATTTCGAGTAAGAAATTGGTGAGAGAAAATAAAAATAAAAAAATATAATTAACACAAGAAAATAAAAAATAAAAAATAAAAAATCTCAAATATACCCTTATTTGAATGAATTTAAAAATAGCTGTTAAAGAAAATAAAAAAAAAAAAAAATACACAGAATGACAAAATGGTAATAAACCTTGAATAGGAAGATTGTCAAAATAAAAAAATAAAAAAACATGTACCCAAAAAAGCCTTATCATTAAAAAAAAAAAAGAGAGAGAGGGAAGAATTGAAGGAGAATAAATGATAATAAATTAAAACTAAGAGGGGCAAAAGTAGAACACAATGCCAAAAGAGGAAGTTGCAGGCCTAAAGCCGATTCTCACTCTTTACTCTTAAAAAAAAAATATGGGGGGAAAAATACAAAAGGACAGAATGGCAATCAAATTGAGGGACAAAAATGAAAAAATAGTGAAAAAAGTGGACACTGAAGAGTGGAAATTAACCTATTCCCATTAATTACATAGAAATAAAAATAAAATAAAATAAAAGATTTAACTTCGAGAAATTCACTCTTTAGGTCAATCAAAAAGTTATAAATAAAAATTAAATAAATATATATATAAATAGCACAATCAGTTGCACTTTCAAGTTTTATATTATCGCTACATTTGGTTTGTTAAAAAATTCAAAAAGTTTCTAAAAAATTCTGAAAATCTCTATAACTCTTTAACAAATTTTACTCATCTCGTACTTCGTAAAATTTTTATAAATTTATATATATTTATATATCTCAATAAATTTTTACAAACTCCAATACATTTTGTGATATAAACCCAATAACAATTACACAAATCTCAATAACTTTTCCATAAATCTTAAAAAAACTTTTTAACAATTTTCAAAAAATTCTTATAGAAACCGTTGGAATGGATCTAAAAATCCTTTCTCACGGATTTAAAGCCCAACATTCTGACGCAAAAGTCAAAAAGTTTCTGTTGAAATCCGTGAGAACGAGAGCGGACCAAAAAACCGTTCCCACGGCATTATTTCTCTCCAAAAAATGTGATTTCACTTCAAAACACTTAACACCAAATTTTTACCAAATTATATTTTTTGTTATTTTTTTGACACTCCAAACACTACCTATATATAACAATTAATTAAAAAATAAAATTTTAACTCAAAATTTATATAAGGACAAAGCTATTGCAAGGCAGGGTTGAACCTTAGTATTCCACCTATACATATATGTTATATTTTGCTTTAAATGTATATACCATTAACAACGACCCCTCTTTCAGAAATAAAATGTTTCAATTTAACTTAATTTTTTATAATGGGATCCACATGAAAAATTAATAGAACACAAAAAATTACTTTTTTCTCTTTTGCAATATAGATATATAAATCTCTCTCCCTTTCTCTCTCAACTCATCGAGAGTTCCTTCTTTTATACCATCGTTCATCACCTTTTTCACATTCTCCCTTATATACTCTATCTCTCTATCACTATCACCTTTACTCACTACAATCATTCCTCGCTTACTATGTACAAACCATTTCTCTCAAACTAGAACACGTTACCCAAAAAAAATAAAGAGAAAAATTCAAATTAGCTTTAGTGAAACGCTCAAATGAATGAAATGAATTATAATTGATGTTTAAACAATTATAATAATAAGCTGTTTTAATAATTATTATTATGATAATAGTATATAATAATAAAAATAAATAGTATAAGGATAGATTATATCAATAAACTACTGAACACTGCATTAGACACAGTTTTCTTAAAACAAATTCATCCTCTCTCGTATGTGCTCGAGATTTTTTTAAACATCTGTCTCTGAAAATACAACGGTTGGCAGTGACGAAACAAGTACAATACTCTAATGCTCTCGGCGAACTTGAGCAAAGGTAAAACACTATCAAAACTATGTAAATGTAGAGAGCAAAACGAGAGAAAGAGAATTTTCTGATGTGTTTTGTAAGTAGAATGGAGTCTCTATTTGTAGGCAGTGTGGGACAATTTTGGAATAGAAAAGGCATATTAATGCTGCTGTTATAACATTCAAATTCAAATCAATTAAATCTATAATAATCGATTTAATTCAGGCATATTAATACTGCTACTATAGTATTCAAAATCCAAACCAATAAAATCTGTAATAGATTTAATTCTGCCGTTATAATTAATTAAATCACAGATTTAACTTTGCTGTTACAGCTAATTAAATCACAAATTTAAAACATGGTTGTAATTGCTCAGTTGGAAAAAAATTAAAAAAAAAAAGACTGAAATTGGGCTTGTCAAGAGACCCACTTTCTGGTTCAGTATTCGTGTTCTTAGGTTACGCACTTGCACATGATGGAAGTTCATCAGGTGTTGGATTTGCACCCCTATGCAAGTACGTGAGGTATAATGCTTCTATTAGTTGGTTACCACTCCTAAGGAATGCAACTATATATAGAGCACTTAAAATCCTTGACTTTTTCCAATGTGGGCAAGTGTTTTCTCACTTCCCACTTAGCCTTGTTTTCCTTCCAAGTCAAGAGTGATCTTTTGAAACACAATTTCTTATTCACTCATTCAGCATTTAATGCCATATTTTCCAATTCCCCCACCTGAATGAAAATTATTTTAATTTTTACTCTCTGACAGTGTTCAACAATTCAAACCTGTAACGGATAGGTAGGTGTTATCCTTTGAACCTTTCCTTGTGAAAATACATTTACTTTACTAGCTGTCCAGTAAACATGATGTTCTTGAGCTGTCCTGCTTTCTTATGTAAATGAACCATATATTGCACATAGAAATCATCCAAACGCTTGTTCAATTCTTATGTTATGTTCGTTTTGGCCACGAATATTAACCTAGTTTTGCAAGAATTTCTAAAGAATTGAGCTCTAAACATTTCTCCTTTGAAGCGGCCCCACTTCTTTCTCACATAGGTGATTACTTAATCTTGAGTAATCTGCTTACTCCACTTAAGAATCATTAAAGCAAAGCATTGCTATCCTTTTTCCTTTCAATATCACTATTTTATTATGGGAATGGTTTGAGGAATAACCCCTTACAGTGACCTCATTAAGTTTCTATAATTAGGTTGTCCCTTTGAGCCTGGATCGTGGGATCTCCAGCCAACTAGGTTGGGTTTCCTTTGTAACAACTTATTCTTTCATGGGTTTTAATCCTATTCTATTTGACAGCTTTTCAACTAACTCTCTATTTAATCTATTAGTTAGCGGATTTGTAATATTATCCGTTGATTTTACATAGTCAATAGAGATAATTTCAGTTGAGAGTAGTTGTCTGATGGTATGATATCTATGACGTATATGTTTAGATCTATCATTTTACATATTACTCTATACCCTTCCAATTGCAGATTGACTATCACAATGTATACAGATTGGTGGCACAAGTTTTTCCCATTTTGGAATATCCTCTAAGAAATGGCGTAGCCATTTAACCTCTTCACCACATTTATCCAAAGCTTTAAATTCAGATTCTATTGTGGATTTAGCTATAATAATCTGTGTGCAGGATTTTCATGATATAGCAGTATCTGCTAGTGTGAATACATATCCACTAGTAGATTTTGAGTCTTTCATATCGGATATCCAGTTTGCATTACTATATCATTTTAAAACATTTTGGTATCTGATATAATGCAGACCATAATTTTGAGTATACCATAAGTACCTAAGTACTTTCACTATTACTCTCCAATGGCCAATACTCAAATTGCTCATATATCTACTCAATCTACTAACCGTATAGGCAATATCAAGTCTAATACAACTCAATAAGTACATTAGACTTCCAATAACTCTAGAGTACTTTACTTGATAAATACTCGCTCCTTTATTCTTAAATAGATGAACATTGTTGTCTAATGGTATTCTTGCAATTCTAAAATAATTTTTGTTGAATTTCTCAAAGATCTTATCCACTTAGTGTGACTGATTCAAAACAAGACCATCTGACGTTCTTGTGATTCTAATTTCTCAAATCACATCAGCAAGTCCCATGTCTTTCATGTCAAAACTTGAATTCAACATATTCTTGGTAGATTTGATAGTTTTGTTTCACTACCAACAATAAGTATGTCATCCATGTAAAGAGACGAAATGATATAGCCATTTTCAGTTTCTTTAATATAAAAACATTTATCGCACTTGTTGATCTTAAAACCATTGGAAACCATTACTAATCATTGCATTATCAAACTTTTCATGCCATTGCTTTGGCGCTTATTTTAAGCCATACAATGATTTTGCTAGTTCATAGATTTTCCTTTCTTGTACTAGAACTATAAAACCCCCAAGTTGTTTCATATAGATTTCTCAATTCAAATCACCATTTAGGAAAGCAGTTTTTATGTCCATTTGATGTACCTCTGAGTTTCGCAAAATTGCGATCACAAGTATCATCCTAATGGAATTTATTCTTGTCATAGGAGAATAAGTATCAAAGTAATCTAAGCCTTCGTGTTGCCCATATTCTCTGATTACAAGCCTGACTTTATACTTATAAATGGAGCCTTCTGCTTTCATTTTCCTTTTAAAGATCCATTTGGACTCTAAAGGTTTACAACTAGAAAGAAGATCCACTAACTCCCAAGTATGATTCTATAAAATAGAATCAACTTTACTTTTTATTACTTCATTTTATAGAGGTCTCTTAGAAGAATTTACAGTTACTGCCTAACTTAGTGATTCCTTTTCTAACAAATAAGTTAGAAAATAATTTCCAAATGATTTTTCACTCTTGCTCTTTTGTTACATCTTGGTTCTAGTTCATGATCCGAATAATGACTTTCGCCATTCGTAGTTTCATTTATTCGTTTAAACAAACTTGATCCCTCGTTGGGTTTACAAAGAAAGACATTTTCAAAGAATGATGCATTCCTAGATTCTATTATCGTGTTATTATGTATATCTAGTATTTTAGATACATGTACAACAAACCGATAAGCATTATAGCTACGTGCATAGCAATGAAGATATAATCCACTGTTTAGGACACATCTTTATTTATTTATTTGGTGTTGTAACAGCTACTTTTGCAAGAAACTCCCACATTCAAAATGATTTGTAGAATGGTCTTCTACCTTTGCATAAGGGTTTTTTTCCCTTTCAGGGTACCTTATTTAAAAGGTAATTACTTAACAAAATAGTTTCGCCTCACATATTTTGAGGTAATCATGAACTTAGTAATATTGCATTCATCATTTATTTCAATGTGTGATTTTTACATTCAGCAACACCATTTGATTAAGGTGAATAAGACACAGTGAATTTATGTATAATTCCATGTTGTGCATAAAATTCACCAATTGGTGTTTCATACCCACCATCTTTATCACTTTTCAATCTTTTAATCTTCTTATTAAGTTGATTTTCAACTTCATTCTTATAAAGAATAAATTTTTCTAAGGCTTCATCTTTGCTTTTTGGTAAATGCACCTAGCAGTATGTTATGCTATCATCAACAAAAGTGATAAAATATTTATTACAATTTCTTGTTTATACAAATTTCAAATCACAAACATCACTATAAATTAATTTAAAGGGCTCAGTATTTCTTTTAATTGTTTGAAATAATGACTTTGTCAATTTTGCCTTGACACAAATTTCACATTTATATTTTGAATCAATTTGGAATGCAAATATGTGATCCAAGTTAATTAATCTACGCAATGTATCAAAATTACCATGTCATAGTCTACTATGCCACAAATTAGAAGACTTAAGCAAATAAATAGAAGACTTATTATCTTTATTCATAATAACTATTACATTGAGCTTAAAAAGCCCATCAATTACATAACCTTTTCCTACATACATCCCAGATTTTGACAAAATCACTTTGTCTAGCTCAAAATCATACAAAATCCATGCTTATTCAATAGTGGTCTGGACACCAGGTTCTTGCAGATTTTGGCACATACAACAAATTATTTAGATTCAGCTCCTTTCTGGAAGTCATCTTTAATAGCACCTTCCCTTAGACTTCAACAACAGAAACGGCAGAGTTTCCTATGAAAATCTTCTTCCTATTAATTGGTTCAAGAGTAGTGAATAGGTCCTTTTTAGAGTATACATGCCTAGTGGCACTAGTGTCAATCCACTATTCATTTAGGTTAGACCCTACCAGGTTCACTTCAAAAATCATTGCAGAGAGGTTTATATCTGACATGTCTTGAGTAATGTCATTCACCACATTTGCCTCATGATTCTTCTTCCTCGAATGCAATCTACAAATCTATGACCTATCTTGCCAAGGTTGAAGCATTTCCCTTGAAACTTGTTTTTGGAAATTCCTCATTTCGGGCCTAGCTTCGACTTGGCAATTTTTTATTTTTGAGGCCTTGCCTATGCTCCACAAAATTTGCCTTAGTAGTGGTAGGATTTAACTTTTTACATTCAGAACCTCAGTTGTCTTTTTCTATTCGAAGTCTAATAATTAGTTCCTTGGAGTCTAATAATTAATTCCTCGAAGTTCATTTACTTTCGCTTATGCTTGAGATAGTTCTTGAAATCCTTCCACCCAAGAGGTAACTCCTCAATAATTGCAGCCACATAGAAGATTTTACTCAAGTTCAGTCCTTCAGCCTAAATCTCATGCAAAATCACTTGAATTTCTTATAATTAAAGGATCGATAGACCACAAATTTCTTTAGTCTGGTATCTTCTGTTTTATATTTCTAGTCTAAGGATTCCCATAGCTATTTTGCAGTCTTCATTGCACAATAACATTGTACAGCAAGTCATATAAACCATTCATAACATAATTTTTGCATAAGAAATCAGAATACTTCTAAGCCTCGACAGTATTGATGACTTGTATGTTTGTTTCACCCTTAGATAGCTTAGGAACTTCCTTAGTCAAAAATCTTACAAAATTCAAGGTGGTCAAGTAGAATAGTATCTTTTACTGCCACCTTTTAAAATTTAATCTGTTAAAATTTTCAATTTTTTCACCATGATTGATAGAAACTATAAGGGCAAAGGTTGGTCCTGAAGTTGGACAGTAAAAGTAGAGGCAGAGCCTTTGGCCTCGTTTGTAGCAAGCACATCAACAACATTGTTTCCAGTAGCCATTTTAAAATCGAGTTAAAATCTGCTTTAAGATTGTTATAAAAGATAAAAATTCAAATTGTATTCAAAATTCAAACTGATTGAATCTGTAACAATAGATTTAATTCTATTGTTACAATAAATTAAATCATAGATTTAACTATATTATTATAACTAATTAAATCATAGATTTGAATCATGTTTGTAACTGCTCAATTAGAAAAAATTAAAAATAGAATGCTAAATAAAATTAGGCCTGTCACGAGACATACTTCTGATCTAGCATTTGTATTCGCAGGTTGGACACTTGCACATGATGGAAGTCTATCGGGTGTTGGATTTGCACCCCTTTGCGCAAGCGTGCAAGGCATAATACTTTTATTAGTTGGTTACCACTCCTAAGAAATGTAACTATATATAAAGCACTCAAAATATTTGTTTTTTTCCCTCTCTAATGCAGGACAAATGTTTTCTCACTTCCCACTTAGCCTTGTTTTCCTTCTAAGTCAAGAGTGATCTTTTGAAACACAATTTCTCATTCATCCATTCATCATTTAATGCCATATTTTTCAATAGAACAATAAAAAAAAGTCCGATCTTAGAAATGCTAATGAGGAAGCAAAACAAAATAACGCTATCAGTGGCAGTCGTAGTATCAAAAGGAATTTTTTGGTTCCAACAAAAGTAATCTCCATTCAATGGGTAGCATTTTTCTAATCAACAATTAAATTTTTACTAAAAATCTTTTGGTCCCCTATCATGAATTCTACCTTCATCCTTATTTATATATACTATTAGTGGTATTTTCTTAATCAAGACTAATTTTTTTTTTAATTTTAGGGGGTTAAAGCACAGTATAAAATTTTTTAGTTAAAAATTTATATGTAGAGGTAGCATTTTTTGAATTTGAAGACGCTATCATAGTCTAGTCCATACTATAAAGACCCATTTCATTAGCTCAAAACCATTTTGTTATCATAGCCTCGTACATGCCAACCACCTTTAGCCAACAAAGATCTATTTCATTACCTCAAAATTATTTGGTTTGGATTGGAAATCAAGTTGTTACCCGTTCCCAATTGCCGAATCCCTCAAACCACCCTTACCTTAATTTTTTATGTCTTCAACACGAGTTGTTGATTGTTATGATGGATTTTCCACTACAGTCCTGTTGTGATTAAATTGATGACCTTAATTTAATCAAAATATGTTTGATTGAACTCATAAATTTGATTTGGCTAAATTTATAAATCTCAATTAAATTAAGGTCATTGATTTAAACACATTAGGGACTATAGTGGAAAAACCATTGCAACAATCAAGAACTTCTTTGATGTAGCCACCCTTTACACATCATCCCTTGCTCACTGTCACGCCTCCTCTATCACCTACGAATTTGGAGAATGCTATGTCAGCTCTGTAACTTGTAATTGGAATCATTGAGTTTAAATTTATCGATTCAAACACATTTATGTTTATTTTGAATTAAAATATTATGAATGTATCTAAACCATTGGATTTTAAGCCAACGATCACCAACTCGATGTTATGGAGTTGACATATCTAACATACGTTAGTCTCCACCTTTTTATCACCCAAAGTCTTTCTTTTGCCGCCAGACGCTCTTCTTCCACTCCTTGCTGCTTATGACCACCATATTTAAATAAAATGAATCAATAATCATATTAACGAAAAATAAAAAACATGGTATTTTAATAAATGGTCAAATATAAATTTATTGCTAGATTACATTCAAATTCTAATTAACAAAAGAAAAAGAAAATTAGAATATGGGAGAGCCCAGAGTAGCTTGAAAGAAATAACTAAAGCCAAATTCTTTAATTGATCTAAATCTCTTATTGGCATTATCCTTTATTATTATTATTATTATTAATAAACAAAATGAGTGTTATATCTTAAATCAAAATACTATTATCTTTAAGTAATTAATATATAAATTAAATGAATATTTTCAATTAATTAATTAGAATATCAGAGAATCTTTTCTCGCTTAGATTAAAATATTATGAGGAATTATAAATTAAATAATATATGTGAAAAAATTAAATTATTATACATTAAATAATAAAAATTCAATTAGAATATGGGACCTAACTCCTGAAGCCATAATTTTAAGTTGTAAATGGGACTCTCGGGGTCCAAAACTTCACGTAAGCTAGTGATAGCGGCCAAATATGTATCGACACCCCCTTAGGATCTATGGACTTCTAAAAAAAAATAAGGCATTATTTTGCTGCTCGATTTGAAATTTAGTCTGAAAAGTCATATTTTAAGTCATAAACTAGTTTCTCGAAGTAGGAGTAGAAATAAGCTGAGTTGAACCGAATATCTACATGTTTGAGCTAAGCTTGAAAATTTGATAGCAAGCTCCATCTCCACTATTTGATAGAGCTCGAGCTTCGCTCGCTAAAGGGAATGTAATATTTGAGCTTGGCTGGCGAATAGTTCGTTTAAGTATAGAGCTCAAGATAAGCTCGAGTTTTAGCTTGAAAAGCTTGAATTCATCCTCAAAATAAGCATGTTAAGAGCAGGATGCGCTGAAGTAACATGTTTTTTTATTTTTATTTTTTAGTGATAAATGAGTTAAAAAAACAAAACAAAACAAAACAAAAACAATTGTATGCATAATATAGTTCAAAAATTAAAATAGTACCAATGCACAATGTCCACCCCCCATTGCACCAATTCCTTTGTTTCAGGTGATAGCTCCATTATACCAAATTCCTACTAAACCAACAACAACGCATCCTAGTCAAACTAAATTGATTTCTCATAAAATAGGAACACTAAGTCACCTACTAGAACTTGGATGATAGCTATATGAATGTCAAACCATTAAAATCATAATAAAAACTTTTCCTACAAGTTAGGTATTGCCTTTTATAGATGATGTAGACCTTAACAAAGACTTGTATCAAAATATATTACTTTTCTCTATCTCAAAGTAAGATCCTAAAATTGCATTCTATCTTAAAACAAAGACTTGCATCACTAAAATTGCAAAGCTTAGAATGACAATTTTGTAAATATTGCTTTTATATATCTCAAAATAAGATCCTAGTTCCCAAATTGGGGAGGGAAAAAAAGAGAAAAAAAAAATATCAACAACATTCCTAACAGCACTCCAATGTGACAAGAACACTTGTTTTAGGTTGCTGTTGCATGGTCCCTAATGGCACATTTCTTGATACAAAAATAGTATATACCAAGAAAACTTCTCGGTCCAACTTCTCTAAAAGATACTAATAAACAAATATAAAGATAAAACTACACATAATAATAGTCATAATGAGCATATTTGCTAAAGAAAAAAATTATAATTCTACCGCAAATAAGAGCACCATATATTCATGAGAAGTCAACTAATTCAATGGAACTTTTTCTCTTCTCAAATTACAATGAGTGTAGCTATCTTGTTGCTGAAACATGAGAGGGAGAGCTGAAACGGAAATTAAATTATTATTTGACTTTTGATTCTACAAAATTTGTTGGCTATGTATCAATTCACATTTCTAAATCAGAAGTTTGATAATTATATTCACATGAATAATTCTCATAGCAATGATGCTATGACTTGTCAGTATATTATTTGGTTAAGAATTAAAATAAAAAGAATAAAAAAACTCTCTTTCTAAAAATAACTACAAATAAAGCTAAGTACTCAAGCAATGCATTCAATGATTTTCAAGCCAATTAAATGAGGTTAATTTAATGAGGAAAAAATACAAGTAATACAAAAAGGCTAGGATGGTGAGGAAGTTGTACAAATAGTGGCGTTTTGTCATGTTTTCAAGCTCTTCAAGAATGGGACCAATCAACTTGTCACTAAAGACTATCAGTAGCTCTAAAACTAGCCTGCAAACCTTTTAAACCTAAATCATTATGAAAAATCAAATAATTTGAAGTATAACAAAAGATGTACTTAGAATTTCTATGCGTAAGAAAATTTTCCTAAAATATGAAGGATGGGTCCACTCAACATATTGCAGGTTAAATCTCCTAATCAAATATATTCATAAAAACATACTAATATAAATTCACTTGTATAAAAAAAAAAAAATCAGATTGAGATAATAAAAAAAAAATTAGAACATTTACAACACAGCAAAAGCAAGTGCTTACATCAAACCAATCATTGGTGGGATTTCCCTTGAGAGCTGATGTCCTTGAAAATTAACTAAATGAACAGTAGAGCTCATATTTGAAAGACTTAACCAAATGTACATCAGAATCCTAAATTTGAACAATTCTGTGTGCCTATTTTGGAAAGTAGGCATACTGAATGTTATAGAAATTCTATTTGCATCAATGTATCTTCTACAAAATTGACAAGAGCTTCATTAACACTTGGTTTGAAAATGTCGATTTTGGGTATGTTTATTAATTAAATTTTTAGGAAGTTTTTAATAATTTTTTTTGTCAAAAGCTACTATTTGAAAATTTTTATACGTTGAGTAATATATGTGGCCAGAATCAGCCAAGAAGGTTGAGCGATGTCATGATTTGCAATAGGTTGTGAAAGTAAACCAACAAGGCCTCTGGTATGAGTTATAAGGGCTCTGATGAACATAAAACTATAGCATAGGCTGGACATGAGTGGGTGACCCCAACATCGACGGAGGAGGTTTGGCTAGCAATGGCACCGAAAATAAGCAAACTGAGAGGAGTTGTGTTTAATTGTCATTCAGGGGTGTATTTGTCTTTATAGCAAAAGAAATTGTTGATTTAGTTGACTTTTATATTCTCTGTTGAAGTTTGACAATTTATTTAATGGAATAAGATAATTGTTACTAACTTTTCAAAATAAGAAAGTAAGTCTAGCTTTTAAATGTTGAAGGGTGACAAATATAATTACTCAAATAGTTAGGGGGTGTGATTTACCCCGTATTTTTATATAATTAATGTTGAATGTACCACATTAGTGTTATGCAGTTACTATTGAAACTAAACTCTGAGGGTTAGCTCAAATAATAAGACATTGGGTTTTTTCCCCAAAAGTCACTATTTCGAATCTTCTCAAGGTGACTCGAGGGTTTCCTCAGTCGTTAATTTCAAGTCCTCGAGGATTAGTCAAGGTATGAGCAAATTGGTCCGAATATCTTGAGTTATTCAAAAAAAAAAATATTACTATTGAAAGTATATAATTACATAATCAAATTTTAATCATTATTTTTAATAACCATTTAAAGATTAGCACTTAATTATTGAAATTAATCTAGAAAATTTTGCATATGAAGCATAAACTTTTATTTTCGAGAAATCTTAAACTCTCAAGCTTATATATATATTTTCTTAACTTGATAATTTGCTTCGCAAAGATCATTAGTTTGAGTTTTCTCAGCATCACTCGAGGATTTATTCGGTCATTAACTTTAGGGTCTTAGAAATTAGTCAAGGTGCGCACAAACTGACTCGGATACCCTAAGTTACCAAAAAAAAGTTACCATTGAGAACAATTAATTTTTAATCATTACTTTTAACAACCATTTTAAGATTAGCACTTAAACTATTGAAATTAATTTAGAAAATTTTGCATGAAAGCAGAAATTTTTATTTTCAAAAAGATTAAACTCTCAACCTTATATATAATTTTTCTCAACTTGATAATTTTAAAATAATATCCTATTGCAATATGATTAGTTCAAAATTTGAATTGAATACTTTCTTTGTTACAAAATACAATAACAAAATTTTCATTAGTCCACATGTTACTTAATTTAAATTACTTTTTTAAAATCCATTCATATAGAAGAATATAAAGATTCAAATTTGATTTTCTTAAAAATCTAAAGTTTTCTTTTTTATCATATTTTGTCATGCACACAATAATATATATTTTATTATATAATTAAAGATTTGATTTCCTTATAATATCTTATTATAAATGTCATAATAGTTTGATTTCCTTTTAATATCTTATTATAAATGTCATAATTGTCATAATAGTAGATATTATAACATTTATATTATAATAACATATATTTGATATCATTATCTACATCACAAATTATAATATAAATGTTATATTTCTCTTAATGATTGTAGATAACTTTTGTCTCATACTTCTGGGGTCGAGGAGAAGCCCGCAGCCGCTACCCATGGGTGCGTACTGGGTGAAGCCCGCCCCGTGACCCTAGCCGGCAAAGAACCACGAGGAGGTAAACCAGCCTAAGCAAGCCCTGGCTGACTGGCTCAGCCGGGAAGGCCGTTGAAGATCACCTCCACATTAAGAGGAAAGACCGCCCCCCGAAAGAGTCAAACTCGAGACCTCACGTGGCTCGAGCCCTACGGCCCCGACCCTTGACCAACCCAACTACCCCTTTCGAGCCAACTTTTGTCCCATACTTAAAAATAGATTATGTTGTTGTGTTTCAAGAATCAATCTTCACTTTTATTCCCTTTTTTTTTTCGGGATTTAATTGTAGTATTTTAATGTGTTATGAGCTGGTTGATGTTATGGGCTGGTTGGACTAGTATAAAAAATTAATTTGTATTTGAAAGTTGTCTTCTTAATTTTTTTCGTAAGTGGATAGGATTGATAAGAACATTAAGCCAATAGCCGCATGAGCATTTCTTTTTAAGCCCCCACATAAACAAATTAAAACTTAAACAAATAAATAAAAGAAATAGGGAAAAAAGTGAAGCCGGGTAGGAGAAGCGGCAATAGTCAGACACTTTATTTTGTCGTAATGTTAACTTTTTGTAAACTTCAATCCATAACCCGAACTGACCAAACGAAGCAAGCATCGATCAGGTCCAAACAACCATGGCCTTAAGAACGGATAAACAAGCTACATGCATGCACATACCTCCTGACATATTTTCAGATATATGCCTATCAAAGTGCTGATTGTCTTTTAACAGTTTGACTAATCAATTGGAGAGTCAACCTTGTGATTTATGATACATGTGACATTATCAAAATTGGATAGAAGTACATGATTGCATATAACCCATACATAGCCTTTTCAATAAGACTTCATACCTTCATATATATATATATATATATAAACACACTACCATTTCACAAATACACAGAGGCAACACTTCTCAAACTTACTAAAATTTTGCCAAACTATTCTCTTTAAACTCCATAACTAACTTAAGTATCATATGCTTTTTAACAGGTATCACACCAGTATATTCAACTATTTTTAGACTTGAATTAGACATTCCGGAAGAGACAAATTTACTGAGTTATCAGAAGTCCTTAATTATTACAATTAAAAGATCAAATCTTAAATTAGAATTTAGTTAAAAAAATTAATCGAGTAAATTAGAATTTATTCCATAATTTATTTTTGCTCACCCTTCATCTTAAAAATACTCACTTCCAATGATTGCTGGTTAGTATAGTTGCTCATGGATCAGTTAAGTCAAATCCACTGCTTGTTCTACTTCCCGTAATCAGCGCAGCATCATATTGATCTCTATATTTTTTTTGCTCTATCCAATCAATTTCCCTTTGGTAGGAAAGGGCAAAGTTGGTTGAAAAGGATTGTCAATTGCATCATTTTTTTCTTCTTCTTCAACCTAACGACCTAACAATATTTTTATGGGCTATCATCGCAAAAGAAAGTACGTTGTCATCCTTTGGGTTCTAAAAGTTTGCAATGGACAATTTGATTAACGTAACAGAAGAACAAAATAGTCCCAAAGCCACTGAGTTGCATCAACAAGCCCCAACTGCCTAGCAGTCCACCGCAGAGTTTTAAATAATAATAATTGGTGAAATTAATTGCTCACCCACACCCCTCTCCAAAAAAGAAAAAAAAAATTTAATCTTTTCATGGATAACTTTAAAAAATATTAATAAATAGGGTATCCACCTCTCAAATTAAAAAAAAAAAACGAAATAAGTAAAATTGTCTTACCCACTCAAAAAATGTAAAAATATTTATCCCGACCCTTCCTTATTCTAATTTTGAGAGTATTACTGATGAATTAATAATCGCAAATATAATATAATTAAAATGAGATATAATTAATATAAAATAATTAAAATTTAATATAACGAGTGTTAGATAATAGAATCAAAATTTTTTAAAACCGTTAGTAAGAGACATTTCTTTAAAATCATAATCGAAGCATAATCCCATCCAATCTCAGCATTGCTTGAACCAAAAAAAAAAAAAAAACAAGAGAAAAAGAAAAAATTCCTTTATTAAAAGATGTGTTGCACACAATAACCAATCTTTTATGTTTGTATCTTGTAATTTCATAAATAAATTCTCATGGTCATTCTTGAGAAGAAATGATATTGTAAAGAATTTGGTTCCAAGTGTCAGGAACTCCTGCAATGCACCAATGAGTGCAATCCATCCCGGTTGCACCACCTATCCCATAAATTGAAGGATGTCCATCTTTTCGCAACAGCGATAGGGTTGTAATGTCAAGCAGAGTAACCGGATTTCGAATCCTACTCAAAGCCCTCTTAACCACAGCTACAGCGGGTGGATACTGTCCTGGATACGTTGATCCTGGTACAGGCCTCGTCTGTCCTTGGCATTGGTTCGCTTCTGGTTCATTCCAATCCGAGCCACTAATTACAAGTATAAACACCACGGTGAAATTGATAAGAATATATATGTAGAGAGAGAGAGAGATGCATGTAATAAACTAGCATACAAATTAAAAAAACAATGGATCTTTGCTATTTTAATGTCATAGTATGTCATTTATTTTCTCAATAATTCATATCCTTCTGAAGAGTGGAGATGTATTGTGCAATTGTTTCACGTCGATTGAACACTGAAACTTGCTCCATTGGCTTTTTATGTAAAAGGGCCTCCACTTACAAACTTCTGTGCTTAGTGTCTTAGTCATTTGATGATACATGAATTGGTGTAGACACAAATTATCAAATTTTGTTATTTTTCTATTTAACTCAAGTAATTTCTCAACTTAAAAGCTATCGAAATTTGTTAAAAAATATCTAAAGTTATCCATTATTGTTAAATATTATCAAAAATTATTAAAAATTTTATCAAATATTCAAAAATTATAAAAAAATTATTAAAAATTGGTACTTGTTTCATTAAATGCATAAAAAATTACAATAATTTTTAATAAAAAATTACTAAAATTTAAACTTTCAAACGTTATTTATGAATGCCTATGCAAGCCGTACCGTGCAAGCTTTCCCTAAATGTCTCCCTTCAAGGTGTGGTCATCCACGTCTCGTAAGCTAGTTAATACGTGTAATTTTATTAGCTTTATGTTTTCGTTAGCAACTTTTGTTGATATTCTAAGACTTTTCAGTGATGACGGCTATGTATAAATGACTCTATGTATATATGGTTGGATTACCTCCATAAAATATATATATATATATATATATATATGTATATATATGATTAACATCTAGTATAATCTTTAAATAGTGCAATATAAACTGAGTAAGGTAAAGGGGTCGGATAGACTAAAATTATGTGAGTAGAAATCGTATTAAAAGATATTAATCAATGTGAAGTGCGTTTGAAGTAATAAAAAGTGAAAAAAAATAAAATAAAATAAGTTATAAGTTCGTAATTCGTACAGTGAGATAAAAAACGAATAATTTTTAAAAATTTTTAATATTTTTTATTATTTTTAAAATTTTTTGTCACCCCAAATGAAACCGACGTTTAAAAAAAATAGTAAAGAAAATTATGTATATGGTCCAACCCATTTTATTAGAAAAAAAAGAAGAATTAAATTTAATTAGGCTGAATGATAATGTCCCGATGGGAGGTTATTTTTGTCTTCACTAGCAAGTTATTGAAACCGAATCCAATTGAAGAGCTTACTTGTAATGATTCGGAGAGATGCCTTGAAAGAAAACCAAAGTTTTTGATGGATCAACGTTGGTGTCCACCCAACCGCCCCATGTGCCGAGCGCCCTCTCAAATGCAGCCATCCTATCCATGTCCTTTAATACTCGGTTTCCTATTTGAATATAATCCCATCTGCATCATCATCAGATGCATCAATTATATGAGTGTGTTTAGAGTTATAAAAATTAAGGTAAAATGAGAGAAAGTAAGATAAGTTATAAATTTGTAATTCATATAGTAAGATAAAAAGTGAATAATTTTTATAGATTTTCAGATATTCTCAGAATTTGTCAGTAAACTAAACGCACCCTATACTATGAAAAATTCTAAAAAATAAATAAGTAAAATTTTGAATTAAAATTGTATTTTTTATTAAAAATTTTTATTGCACCGGCTAGTTGAATTGAAAATAAAAGCTCATCAATTTGAAATTTCAATTCAGAAGTTTTTTTTTTTTTTTTGATTCGCGTTGTTCAATTAACTTAATTCAATTACTAACATTTCAAATTCATAATTTTTTTTTTCAAAGCTAAGCTTGACTAATAATGGGGAAAAAATAAAATTATATATAAATAAAGTAGAGGGATTTATAGTAATTTGGACTAACGGTTGATGGGAGTGTCTATAATTCCACCAATGCCATGTGTTGAAAATAAGCATGTCCATTCCCCTCCAGTTCTTCCCCTCCTCAATCGAATCAAGTTTCAAGATTCGGCCCTTGCTCTCTTGTACAATATCCACCAAAAACATGTTGCGATCAAGCAACACTTTGATTCCGTATTCCTACAATATATAAGATACATTTGGAGTGAGAAAAAGTAAAATAAAATAAGATAAATTATGAATTCGTAATTTGTACAGTGAGATAAAAAATAAATAATTTTTAAAATTTTTTAATATTTTTTACTATTTTTTAAAGTTTTGTCACTCTAAACAGAACCATAATATTATTGTAACTCTTTCATTTAGGCCCCATTTGGTTGTCAAAAAATAAAAAAATTTTGGCAACTTTTTCATTTTTTTTTCTTTTTTTTTTTTTTTTTTTTTTTGGTGCTTGGCAACACATCCAAAAGTTATTAAAAAATTTTCTTATTTTTACCAAATAGCCAAAAGTTCTTTAGTTTTTTTATCAAATAATCAAAAGATACTAAAAATTTCTAAAAATTTAAATTTTCAGTGGACGCACCAAAAATTTTAATTCTTAAAAGTTTCATTTTTTTGTGCAACCAAAGAGACCCTTACTACCATACATATTACAATTAATTTGGAATGAATCCCGAATTTATGATTAGTGAAGGTAAAAGTATATAATTATGAAAAGTAAAAAAAAAAAAAAAAAGATCATAATCACAAAAGCATAATTTATAAGTGAACAAAGAGTATAATTTACTATTTAGATGAGAAAGGATAAGTTCATGTAAGTCGGCCATTGATTGCAATCACTTTCTACCCTATTGGTAGCATACCTGGATTGTAAATGTAGAGATCATACCCACTCTAGTTAGATTGTAGTCTAAATTGGGAATTGCAGTGTAAAGCAAACATGTCAAAGATTGCCACTGATCTCGACTCAGGGAATCTCCTACAAACATAATGGCCTTTCCTCTAAATCTTTGTAAGAAGTCTCTGCCATCAAATCTGTTAAAAAAATAAAAAAAAAATGACTAATATAATATGATAAAACAAAATAATTTCCTCATGTAGAGAGAGATCTTTTAAATGATGTGCATGCTAAGGTGAAATTGGAGAGAAATGCAAAAAAGTAAATTAAATTTTTGTGTTTCTTTTTAATTATTTTTGGTAAGAAAACATAACATTTGCTAGTTAATGAATTACGAAACAAATTTAAAACTTAGGAATGGTTTGGAAACTCATGCTAAAAGCATGCTTTTTTTAGCTTACTGTAACATGTGCTAATGGTTAAATTTAAAATTACAGAATTACCCTTTTATTGAGTACTTGTGTCTTCAAGGTAATTTTAAAAAATAATATAAAGTAACGAGGGCAAAAATGTCAATATATAAAAAAAAACATGCTTTCAGCATACTTCCCAAACGCAAAAAAAGCGAGTGCTAATGATTCCCAAACCATACCTTATCCTAGATGTGTCGGGAATATTGTGCATGACATATCAATATTTATTTCAATAATATGCACTAAATATATAAATTAGAAATTATGGGTTAAAGCTTATGCAAATTGATTAATATGTAAAACAAAAAACATAAATAAATAAAGAACTCATATCTGCATAACAAACTCTTAATACATCAAGTCTAATATTTTGCACTATATCTTTGAAGACGAAATTTACCTCTCATGTGTTATTGAACATTAATTTCTCAGATTATAATATCGCTTATTGCATTTGAATACAAATAGTAATATGGATCCTTATTTAAACGAATTGTGACCATACTTTCTCCAATGCAATGTACAATTTCATGAGAAAACTATAAGCATTTTTTATGTGACGTTCAAGTAATTTAAATGTAGAAATTTAATCCTATTTTGGCCACAGAAAAAAAAAAAAAAAAAAAAAAAAAAAAAAAAAAAAAACTATAAGCACCGGGTTGACACAACTTGATCTACTTTCAACCCAAACTTAAGCTGGATGCCACGTGGTGGGTGGACCCAACCTGACTAGGCTTTTCCTCCCAAAGCATGGATATCCCTTGGGCCCGGCCTACGAGTCAAACATTGCGAGTAAAAACATTTGAAAACTCGTAGATAATCGATGTGGAACAACCTACCTACTCTATATTTTTTCGTTGCAAGGTAATTATCTAAAAATTAATTTAATTTCGCTAGTTACAATCACTCCTGATACGTGGAAGTCCGCAGCTGTTTCCTCGTAAGGGATGCACTCAAGACAAGGCACGTTCCGTGACCCTAGCCGACAAAGGATCACGAAAGGTAAATCAGCTTAGATAAACCTTGGTTGATCGGCTCGACTGAGGGAACTGTTAGAAGCCCGCCACAATAAAGAGAAGACTGTCCCACTGAAAGAAGATTCGAACTCGGAACCTTAAAGACTAATCCTATTAGTCACTCCTGAACTCCACTCGGCCACCCCGAAGAATTAGTTACAATCACTCCATTCAAGGATTCGTTGCACCAAAAGGAAGAAACTTTTTTGTTAATTCTTATAAAATAATTTAATTTTAAAAATCATTTGGTACGGCGAAAAATAACGAAAAATGTGATTTAAAAAATTTTTTGGTATTTGGTGCGCAACTACCAAACCATATTTTTAAAAATGAATAGTAAAACTTTTTGAGTTTTACGTCAATTTTTTGGATAAAGAAACTATTCAACTAATTTTTTTTTATTTTGTTAAAACCGTTTTAGTTAGTTTTTTGATAAAAAAAACCGTTTAAATGATTTTTTTTGATTCCGTTAAAACGGTTTTGCGTCAGAATTTATTAAAAGTAATTAAAAAAATTTTGAGATTTGTAAAAAAATTATTAAATCTATGAAATGTTATTAAAGTTTGTAAAAAGTTCATTGGAATATGTAAAAATATGTTAAGATATATAAATATATATAAATTTATAAAAATTTTATAAAGTACGAAAAATACAAAATGCGTTAGAAAATTTTCAAAAAATTTTAATATCTTTCATCATTTTTTGGAACCCCAACAGGCTCTTAATAAGATTAATGATGACACGAGAAGAAATTTATTAAAAAATTTGCACGCGGGTAAGTCAAAGAAAATTTTAAAATATTCAAATATTTAAATTCAAAATTTTTATGGCAGCTCTCCCTATTAGGTTATCCCTAACATTAAGAGACGTTTAAAATGGCTAAAAATAAAATAATTTGAAATAATTTATGAATTTATAATTTATATTATGAAATAAAAAATAAATAATTTTTAAAATTTTTTAAAAACTTTCAAAATCTTTTAATATTTCTCAATATGTCAAATATACTACTTAAAGGGCGGGGGGGAAGGAGAGGTGGTTTTGAATGATAGTTTTGCTAATTGGGGGGAGGTTATTTTGAATGATAGTTTTGCTAATGTCAATAATAGACAGCGATGCAGACATTCACGGGAATGAACTGGCAAAGACGAGGGAAGCGACCACAGGAGAGACATCCCACCGCCTTATCCCGTGACCTTGACCTCACTAAAAGATTGTCCCTCCAATGAAAGGAAAACAGAATCATCGCCTGCAATGATAAACTGCTCCTTATTTTAATTATTTTTTATTTAAAATTGGTAATCCCTCGCAGGCAATGATAAGGGCCATGTTTCGAGTCAAAATAAAATATTATAAAATTTTATAAATTTTTACAATTATAAATTACGAATATTAAAATTTAAATTTTTTTTATTACATAAAATATAAGACATTAACTTTTATAGTTTTATATAATTTTATACAATTTCAATTACACCCAAGATATGCAAGTGGTTTGGTACTTAAATTCTTTAATTATTTTTTATTTAAATTTTCCAATCATCACTGGCTATGATAGATATGTTTATTTAGCAAAAGTTTGATAAAAAAATATAATAAAAGTACAAAAATATAATGTAAAAGTAATATGTAACAAAATTTAATTAAAAAAAATACAAAAAGTAAGTAAAAATTGGTAGATTTTGTTTGATTTTGACTAACTAAATCCTACTTAAATATTCACCTACAGAGTGTTTGCTGGTACTTGGTTAGTCAAAAAGTATTGTAAAAGTATAAAATTTAATATAAAAATGATATGTGATGAAATTTAATTGAAAAAAATATAAAAAATTGATAAAAATTAATGAATTTTGATGAATAATAACCGGCCAAACACCCCGTACTTTGGGCAATCACAGGCTGGAAAGTTTTCTCGTTTTTTTTTTTAATTTATTTTTTTACCCGCAGGTCACATCATTCGAAGCAGAGCAGAGCAAAAGCAAAAGCGCGGTACCCATCAAAAAAGAAAAAAAAGCGCGGCAACATCAGTTCAAAAAATATAAAGTTTTGAGCGTGCTCATCAAAAAATAATTAAATATATATATTTATATATTATAATTATATTTTGTGTAAAATAAAATAATATTAGATATAGAATACACACCTAGTCTTTGTTGGGTTTCAAAAAATCCCACATTAAAAACAAATATGTTAAAAATACAAAAATTTAATTGTTGTAATTATAAGCACCCTTCCTGTTACCATTATGAAATTGGAGTAAATGCATAAGAAAATTACGAAACCAGCCACTTGTATCTCGTGAAGTAAAAGAAAAAGAAAATTGAAACATGATATGTGTGGTTTAAACACGCATATGTGCTGAATTGTAAGTAACGATCGAGAAACACTGAAAGGAAAAAGGGTACCTTGGCAAATTGCAGCCGCTGGGCTGCCATCTGTAGCTGAGGTAGTAATTATCGGGGCGGCCATTCTTCTGGCAATTGAACTCTTTCTCGATGAAGGGACATGTGGTGGCGTCGTAGAGAGGGTAAGATGGGTCTGTGACCCAACTCCCT
Organism: Vitellaria paradoxa; assembly: GCA_019916065.1. Lineage (NCBI taxonomy): Eukaryota > Viridiplantae > Streptophyta > Magnoliopsida > Ericales > Sapotaceae > Vitellaria > Vitellaria paradoxa. The sequence continues at coordinate 34,162,802 of CM034239.1, read as the reverse complement.
TTGAACAAGTCACGGCCGTCTAATCCTGAACACTTTTGCGCATTTGTTAAGAGAACCACAAGAACAATAACGTTCGAGAGTAGCAGAACTAGATGATGAATCCTAGTACTGCTGCGAGTAACCCACAAGGCCATTTTCTCTGTAATTGTCTTTCCTTGCCCATGCATACATATATATATACACACATATGTCTAGAGAGAGAGAGAGAGGGAGAGAGAGAGAAATTAATTAATTATGTGGCCCATGAGATTCGTTTGCTTATGTGTATGTGAAAAGAGTTGCTTGTTGGGTTGCGAAGTCTGGTTGCTGGTGGGAGATACCTCTCATCTGCCGAAGGAGGGATAGAGATGGCCGCTTAGCCGACGCTACAACTGAAAGCAACAGAAATTATTGTATTTGTACCCACGCTTGAGGATTCGTAGAGAGAAGAATCAGAAACGTAAGCTAGCTGAGTTCTATTTGTGGGACACACTCTTCACTCTTGGAGTTCCCATGTGATTGTTCAATCATCCTACTCTAGAAAATTATTAAAGTTTGGAAGGTAATGCTATTTATGAGAAGTAAGCACTTGGGATTATCTCAATACTTGGAACCTTTGGTTACTGAATTGACCTTTTAACACCACGTACAAGGGAGTGTTTGGAGGCCAAAAAAAACTCAAAAAAAACTCAAAAGTTAGGGTTAATGTAATGTAAAAATGATAGGTGACAAAATTTGATCGAAAAGATTTAAAAACATTTAAAGTTTTTAAGTTTTTTGAGTTTTTTTGATATGCTAAACGCACTCTAAATCATGAAACTATTGCGATTCAGAATTTGGGAATTAGTTGGAATTTAAGACTGAAGATTGTGGGAGAAGTGTTTTAATCAAGTAGTTAAATTGGTGCACACACGCTTCCATTTTCACTATGCCGCATTAATTAAAACTTAATATGCATAGGGTGGCGATAAAGGAATTTATTTATCTATTTATTTTGGTTCATTTACCTTGCAGGTCCAAAATGAATGAATCCCTTTTATTCTTTCTACTGATTAAGAGGAGAGAGAAGGGGGGGGACTATGGGAAACCAAAATTTGTATCGATTATGCAGATCCAAAATGAATGAATCCCTTTTATTCTTCCTACTGATTGGGGGGGGGGGAGGAAGAGAGAGGGGGACTGTGGGAAATTAAAATTTGTATTGATTAAGTAGAGAGAGAATAAAAAATTAAAATTTGTATTGATTAAGGAGAGAGAGAATAAAAAATCAAAATTTGTATTAATTGATTAAAGAGAGAGAAAATATGAAAAACTAAAATTTATATTAATCAATTTGTTACGGTCCTCCCTAAGCTATAATTCGCTTTACATCTCACATTTAAATAAATGAATATGTTAAGCCTTAAACTATTATGATTAAAATTGGGGTTTTAGGGGCTATAGAAAATTCAATTTAGGGCCCAATGCATAATCAATGATCTTAATTTGATTAAATTTTAATGAGAGACGACTTTTTATACTCTGCATTAGTTATAATTTCAATTAGAATTATTTTAACTTTTACTTTTATTTTAAAATTAATTTTAACTAAATTACTTAGAACCATTATATCATTATAAAAAAATCATGACCTTTCATTTTTGCACCGCACCCTCTAAAATAAAATTTTCCACTGTAGTCCTCTTGAATTCTTAAAATTGACGTTAACACCATGCATGGATAAAATAATTGAATTGAACCTTTTATCTTTTATGCCAAATACAATATGAGATAAAATTTTCTTCAAAAAAAAATCAAATGTATTTTTACTATTTACTTAATTTAAACAAATTATAATATGATGGTATTGAATTGGGTGATGATAATGCAAAGGGAATTTTGTTAATGCCAAAGTATATTTAATACACTTTTCATATATTGACAATTTTACTGTTATTTAGTTATACAGAAAACTAATTATTCAAACTACTCAGGACATATTTGATACTGGATGAAAAATTTGGGGTAAAGGATTATAGGAGTAATTGTTACCTTGATAATGGTTATTGGAGTAACAAGTTTGTGGTATTTACGTTTAGAATGAGAGAATAAATATCACCCGATAATAATTATATTATATTTGGAATGTTAAAAATTTTAAAGGGGTACAAGAGTAATTGTGTTTGGAATGAGGATAAATTGAACAGGGTAAAGTTAATATTTAATTTTAATAAAATATTATAATAAAATAAATCATCATAATCATTGTTATTTTAATAATAAAATTTAACAAAAATTTATTATTAAAAGATATATTTTTAAATAAAAAATAATTTTATCATAGATTAATATTTCAATTGTAATTAATTTTAATAGTGAATTATTATTTATTAAATATTATTTTTATTTTGATAAAATAAGTTAATAAAACAAATAATTTTACAGTGTTTAAATAAATTATTATTCATGAGACATAATTTTCATTTAATAAAATAAATTATTTTAATTAGTCATTATTATTTATTAAAGATTAATTTTAATTTGAGAAAATAAGTAATTTTAGTCATAAATTAATATTTCAATGGCATTATTTTAATAAAATAAGATAAAATATTTTAATAGTAAACTATTACTCATTAAATATTATTTTGATAAAATAATTTAATAATTAATTAATTTTAGTTTGATTAAATAAATTATTATTTTATAATATTTTATTATAATTATTCATAGGAGAACGTTGCTTAAAATTTCACACGAGGTAAAGAAATATTTTATAGAATAAAATTTTTTCATTATCTTCCCATTACCTACCTCCACCCTAGATATGTTTGTTTTGAAGGGTAAAAGATATAAATTTTACTGGGATAACTTTTATTATCTATTAAATTAGTTTAGATAAGGGGATAACAATTACCTTGAGGGTAATAATTACTCTTATAATCATTACCTCATAAAATATTTTTTCACGCTTGTAAAACTTTATGCAATACTTTCCTATATGATTAATAAATATTATAAAATAATAAATTATTTAAAATTAATTAATTATTAAATTATTTTATTTAAATAATATTTAATAAATAACAATTTATTAGGGGTCAAGACTTGTCAAGAGACGAGACGTAGTTAATGCTGTTTGATCGAGATTTGTTTGCAGCTACTATAGCTAATCAATCTCCTGCTTTCATTCCGTTTGATTAAAGACTTAGGCAACCAAGCGCAGTGGCCGGTCATGCCTCTTTTCTTTGGACGTGACTTATGTCTTTTCCTTGGACGTGACTTGGGAATCAATCAACTATCTACAGCCCGTGAAATATTAATTTATAACTAAAATTATTTATTTTTTAAATTTAAAATTAATATTTAATAAATAATAATTACTTATTAAAATAATTTATGTTATTAAAATATTTTATTAAATAAAAATTATTCTCGTAATTATAATTTATTTAAATAAACTAAAATTATTTGTTTATTAAGTTATTTTATCAAAATAAAAATAATTTTTATCAAATAATAATTCATCATTAAAATTAATTAATATTGAACAATTAGTTAGGGAGAGGCGGCTAACGAGAGGTAATTTTTTTTTTTGATAATTAATAACAAGGGGTAATTGAAATATATGAAAATTGTTTATAATTAATAATTATTAATATTATATATTTTAATGATATATTTTTATTAAAATTAATTATTATTAAAATAATTATTATTTTGATAATTTATTTTATTATAATATTTTATTAAAATTAAATATTAACTTTTATTCCTTTGTCAATTTATCCACTTTTAAACACAATTAACTTTTATCCCTTTAAAATTTTTAACATTTGAAATATAATATAATAATTACCAAGTAATATTTCTTCTTTTACTCTAAACATAAATATCTTGAACTTGTTATCTTAGTAACCATTACCAGAGTAACAATTATCCTTATAATCTTTTACCCTCAAAATTTTCACCATGTATCAAACATGTCCCTAGAGTAAAAATTTACCCCCATCAAGAGTAATTGTTAATTCTAAGTAATTGTACTCCCGTCATTCAAACTGATAGAATGAATAGTAAAAATTATTCCAATAAAATTTACCCTCTTTTACCTCCAAAACAAATATCTCCTCAATGGTAAATCAATTAAAATTTTGTTCTAATGTGATATTTATTATCTATTGAATGAATAAACTTTTAAATTAGCATTTAGTTCTCTCCTTCCACTTTCTCACAAAACTAAATCTTATTTTTTTGTTTTCATTTTTTAAAATTATTTATATAGTAATAGTAATCAAAATGCAAATGTATGGGTAATCTGAATAAGTAATTTTAAATTTTGAATTTTATAGATTTATTTTTTAGCTGTAAAATTTGCTTTAATACTAAATTTTACTTATTAATTTAGTAATTAACAGAGTTTAGATAATAAATTTTAAAATTTAAATTTTTTATATTTATCTTTTGGTCTTAAAATTTTGATATAATAAATTTTGCAAATTGATTTACCATTTAATAATTTGAATAATTAGTTCTAAAATTGAATTTTGTATATTTTGTTTAGTTTTGAAAGCTAACTTAATTGTAAATTTTATTAATTGATTTACCAATTAACAAAATATGAATAGTTTGGACAATTAGTTCTAAGATTTTAATTTTATATATTTTTATTTTAGTTATGAAGAGAGATTTAGTAAAAAATTTTCTAATTACCGAAACGTTAGTTTGGAAACTAAGTTTTAAAAGCTAAATTTTATATATTTATTTTTTATATATGAAAATTGATTTTGTAATAAATTTTATTAATTGATAAAGAGAAATATGAGAAGTTTGGGATAATTAGTTCTAAAATTTTGCTTTATATATTTATCTTTTAGTCATGAAAATTGATTTAGTAAAAATTTTACTAATTAGCAAAACCATTAGTTTAGATAATTAACTCTAAAACTTGAAATTTTTATATTTATCTTTTAGTTATAAAAATTGATTTAATCTAAGACTTAGCAAACTAATTGTTCGAACTAATGTTTCCGTTATTTAGCAAAATTTTTTATTAAATTAATTTTAATGACTAAAAAATAAATATTATAAAATACAATTTTAGAACTAATTATCTAAACCATTAATTCATGTTTCTATTAATTAGTAAATCAATTATTAAAGTTTGTTATATCAAATTTTCAAGCCTAAAGACAAAAATAAAAATTTAAATTTTGGATTTAATTGTCCAAACACTGTTAATTACTCATTTAATAAGTAAAATTTATTATTAAAGTAAATTTTATGACTAAAAAATAAATCTATGAAATTTCAAATTGTAGAATTAATTATTCAAATTACTCATGCTTTGCATTTTGACTACTGCTACTATTATGTTAATATTTAAAAAAAATAATAATAAAAAATACCCAAAGTTTATATTTTCCTATTTTTAATTTTTGACAATATTTACTTTGGGTCTGTTTGGTTGGTCAAATTTTGACCAAAAAGTACAATAAAAATGGAAAGATGTGACATAAAGGTGATAGGTGTTAAAATTTTATTGGAAGAAAGTATAAAAAGTAGTTAAAATTTAGTAACTTTTGGTAAAATTTGGTAGGCCAAACAGGCCCTATATATCTTTGGGCCTTGGAGTATTTGTCGTGGGCTTAACCCACGAGTATGTTTTACTTTATAAGTCCACGCACGTCCATCCCTAAAATATAAGGCCTGTTGCATTACGTAAGTTTTTTACTCAACTAGGTATGTTGAAACCCATATATACACTATTAAAGAGATGTTTGGAATGATAAAAAGTAATATGATTTGATAAAAGTTATGAATTCATAATTCATGTAATGATATAAAAAGTAGATAATTTTGAAAAAAATTTAACATTTTTCAGTAATTTTCAAAATTTCAAATGGAGTCCAAGATTCTTCTGAACTCTTTTACCAAAGTAAAAACAAAATTGAAACGAATTTACGATTGTTTCTTTCGTCAATTTCTCTGTTTGTATATTTATTTCATGTGGATAGAATTATAAATTTATCAAAATAATATATAAATTTTACACACTAATAATAAATGGCTAATAAATTAATCAATTAAATTGTCACGCAAGGATAAGCCTTGAGAAACTGATTCACAATTTCTTTTTCGTTTTCTTTTAGTTTTTTTAAAAAAAGAAAGTCATAATTATAAACACGTACTGAGAAATGATCCTATAAATATTTATTCATTCATTTAATTCATTTTCTGGGTGGAGTCGATGGCTTATTTTTCTATTCATATTTTTCTTTAATGGGATTTATACATTCATAAATTTTTAATAATAATTAAATCATTGAATTAAAAATGTGTAAAATAATTTTTTTAATTCTAGATATATATATGTTACTAGTTTAATTTATTTTTATAAAATTTTTAACTTTTTAGCTATGGAATTTGTTAATTTTTATTAGAATTTATTTAAAAACTAAATTCGATAGTTATATTATTTATTTTTAATGAAATTTGTTCACGTTAAATAATCAATAAAATTAGACAATTAAAAATATTTAAAAATAATTGGTTAAGTATATCATCCTTTTGGAAATCTTGGTGTACTTATAATTCTAATTCCAATTTAAAAAGATATTCAGCCTATATTTTTTCAATACAATTTGAATTCTTAAATTCTATTGGCAAGATCATTTTTCGATATCTATCCATGTTAGTTAGCTTTTTAAGGTCTATTTACTTTTGATAATTTTAATTGTTTTTTTATAGTATAATTTTAATTACTTTAATATTTGTGATTTTAAAATCTTGATCTTTTGACATTTATTTTTTAATAAGTGCGTACGTAATTATAAAGTTGAAATTTCTTATAATTGATGATATATATTATTTAGATAAGTGTATAATCTTATTCATATAATTACCCAAAAAAAATAATAATTTTATTCATACGAAATTTATATAACAATATCACTCACATTGATGAGACATTTGTCACATGTGGCATTGGAGATACCGGGGGCTTGGGGGTTGGTTTGGTTGAATTGTTGGGTTGGTTGAGTTCTAATGTTGTCGTACGTCACTCATCCGTGGAGTGTGGTTGTGCGCTCTAACTTATTTTAGGATTTGGTAGGCTGTGCAATCTTTTAGGAAAAATCAAAAAATACACAAAATTTTTTTGAAAATTGAAATTTAAATATATATATATATATATATGTATATTATATTTCATAAAATTATATAAATTATATTTTACTTATATTACCTACAAATGTTGTGGGAACTTATACAACAATAACAATAAAAGTGTACACATTTATTAAATAATGTATAAATACCTATTAGACAAACTTAAGTAATTTTTTTATTTAAAAAATATATTTAAAATTTATTTTTTAAATTTTATTAAAAATAAATATAAAATTAAAATTTCAATTTTAATTTTAATTTTAATTTTAATTTGCCTAGAACTTAAATTTTAAATGCATTCACTTTACACTTTGTGTCATTTATATAATAAGAAAATTTAAAATTTTGAATTTGAGATATTTTTAACTGTTGAATTTGTTAAATGGTTATGACTATTTTTCTTTTTCTCTCACTCTTCCCATATTTTTCTAATACTTTTTATATAAAAGATTTTAAATTAATATTTTAAAAAATGTGATAATATTTGTAATAAATAATAAAATTTTATACCTTGATCTCTTTTTATTTTTATGGTTATTTTTACGCTTTTTTTTTATGTAAGTTTACTTTATAAATTTAAATTTGATCTATTTATATATCAAATTATATTTCTGTACCTTCAAGTACGAGCAATTGCTTGTATATAGATAAACTGAAAATTTGACCATTTTCTAAATTTTTTGTTTTTTTGTAATTTTAGAAGTTTGAAAAAATTATCCATTTTCTAATTATTTTATGTTTTTTGTATAGAATTCGGTACTTTTATTAATATTCTAATTAACCCTAATCTAGGCCACATACATATATAGGAGTACAACAATAATAAATACATTACGGCCTGACAAATACCCTAATGAAAGGGAAAGCATGATGTCTACATGCATCTGTCAGTTGACATATTATTGCTTCAGCAGTGCTTGCTCCTAGTCTCAGCACTGTAGAGCCTATGATCAAATAAAATGAGATCACGCCTGAATTAGCATCTGATCAAAATCTAAAACAACAGATCCTGATCTTTTCTTATATAGGTACAACTACATATATATATATATATATATATATTTCTAGTTATTTAGTTTGTTGGTCACTTTCAAATTTTTTGCTTTAATGGCCTTGTTATTATTAAACAATTTTTGTGATTCTGTGTTTGAGTTTGGGGGGTTCTATTTAAGGGAGTTTTAGCCAATTTTTGCTCAGTTGGTAATGAAATTCTTCATTTATTTGGGGGGTTTTTACCATTTTGTTTAACAGATGGTTGGATTGGATTTATATTTGATCAGATGGCCAATTTTTTTTTTTTTTTTGCTTTTTTAATTTTCTCTGGGATTCTAAAATATAGGGCATCACTTATTTTAGCCTTAGCTAATTTTGCTACCTTATGATTTATCTTCCCTTAACTCAGCTAGCAGGGCAAATAAAGTTTGCAGTTCTAATAAATTTTTCGGGTTTTCTTTATTGTCTCAATTTTATGCAGATATGAAGAGGTACTTTGTTTATCTAGTGTAGACCTGAAGAGGAACTCTATTTATCCAGTATAAATCTGAAAAGGTATTATCTGAATTTGAGTTTAATAAGATTCTCTATATAAAATACGAATGTCAAATAATAGATTTTTTTTTTTTTGGCTAAGTTATTTGTCTAATATTATAACGTTGTTTAGTTATTTTTAATTGAGTACAATGTAAACAACAATTATAGGGTAAATAATAAAAATAGTAATTTATAAATTAAGTAAATTTAATTAGACAGAAATAGAGACATAAGAACTGATATAAGGTCAAATTTAGAATTGAAATATTAAGGATGGTGTCAAGGCAATCCAAATGTTTACACGGATTTATTATTTTTAAATAATAAGCCATCATTTTTTTTTTGGGTAATTAATAAACCATCATTCTAATTACTTCTTTTGATAAGTTTTTTAATTATGTATATTATCTAAAAAAATTCATATTTTTACAACGAAATTATGAGCATATATTTGGGCAAATAATAAAAAATTGTTATTAAAAATTATTAAAATTATTATTATTTTATTATTAAAAATTATTATTATTTTATTATTAAAAATTACCAAATAATAAAAATTATTAAAATTATCAATACTTTATTAAATGCATAAAAATTTTAATTAGTAATCTTTAATAAAAAAAAATTCCAAAATTTTTGGTTAACAAACAGTGCATGAAAACATAAGCTAGTAACATGCGTTGTTGAATAATTTTGCTTTCTCTTACAAAATTTGTTATTAAAAATTTATTTTACTACATATGCTAATAGAATGTCTTGTTAAAAATTTGTCATAATTAATAGAATGTGCTGTTGAATAATTTTGTTTCCTTTTACGAGTACATATGATTAACAGACTTAAAATTTAACTACATTTGTGCTTCCTTAATCTTGATAAACAATTTTTCTTTATATTTATTTGTTAGATGTTAACTATAGAAGGCAAATAAGTCTATTACAGAAATTCAAAATATTGCTACCTCAAAAGTACAAGTAAAGAAGAAGAAACCTGAAAAATATGATATATGGAATCATTTTACAATAGTAGAGAATGATGATGGGGGCAGACCTAATAGGGTAACATGTAGTTATTGTGCCATGAACTACTCTTGTTCTAGTGTTAATGATACTAGTACTTTATGAAAATATTTGAAAAATTGTAAAAAGTACCCTGACAATATGTTAGACAAAAGACAAAAAACATTATTTTTTCAACCTGATTGTGATGAAAAGGAAAGCCAGCTTGTAAGTTAGAAGTTTGATCAAGAATTCTGTGGGAAAGCACTAGCTAGAGTGATTATTGTAGATGAGTTGCCCCTTAGATTTGTGAAACCTAAAAGATTTAGATTTTTTAATGTTATGCAACCAAAGTTTAAGCTAGTGTCATGTACAACCATAGCAAGAGATTACTTAGAATTATCTGTTCGTGAGAAGAGAAAATAAAAACATGCATTGACTAGTGGAACTCAACATGTTTGTTTTACCACAGATTTGTGGACTTTAATGCAAAAAATGAGTTACTTATGCCTTACAACATATTTTATTGATAAGGACTGGAAATTACATAAAATAATTCTTAACTTTTGTATAATTTACAATCACAAAGGTGTAGTAATTAGTCAAGCAATTGAGTCATGCATGCTTTAGTGGGATACTAAGAAGGTGTTCACTATCATAGTTGGTAGTGCTAATTCTAATGATACTGCTATGATGAACTTGAAGAAGATGATCTCTAAAAGAAATGGGTTTGTATTAGATGGTGAATTTTGTCATATAAGGTGTTGTGCACTATTTTGAATTTAATTGTGAGAAATGGAATTGAAGAAATAAAAGGTTCTATTTGTTGAATCTGTAGCGCGGTGAGGTATATTAGGAGTTTAGCACAAAGAGCACAATAATTGAAAGAATGTTGTCTACAAGAGAGAATTAATTCTAATGACTCTTTATGTCTAGATTTACCAACTATATGGAATTATACATATATTATGTTAGAGTCCGCATTAAAATTTCAAAAAGTATTTGAACGATTGGATGAACAAGAGCCATATTTTGGCTCTGATCTGTAGGATAGAGTTCCTAATGAAAGTAATTAGGACAATGCTAGGACACTAACAAAATTTTTGAAGAAGTTCTATGATATTACTAAGTATTTGTCGGGGTCCTTCCGTGTCACATCAAATTACTGTTTTCATGAATTTTATAAATTGAACAAATTTTGCATGATTGATCTAAGAATAGTGATCCTTGTTTAAGTTCAATGGCTAAGAAGATAAAGGAAAATTTTGATACTTTGATAAAATCAACTTGATATTATTGGTTGCAATGGTGTTCGGTCCTCGTTATAAATTGAGGTATGTGAAGTTTTGTTATGCCAAAATTTATTATGAGGAAAAAGTAAGCAGGCTGGTTATAATAATAAGAGAACTAATGGATCATATGTATGTACACTATGAAGTAATTGATTCTACTTCAAGTGTTACAAGTAGGATGGGTCAAGGTCCAAATGTGATGGAAGTTGATCAGTTAGATAATGATGCTTGTGAGGATGATCCATAATTTGAATTTTTAAAGCAACTGAAAGAAAAAGAAAAAATGTGGATTCAAAGTTAGAGGTGGATAGGTTCTTTGAGAAAAGTGTTTAAAAGGATAATGAGAATTTTGAAATTTTGGGATGATGGAAAATAAATTCCTTTACATATCGAGTTCTTTCATAGATTGCAAATAATGTTTTGGCTATTCCAGTTTCTACTGGCACTTCTAAATTAGCATTTAGTACAGGAGGACATATACTTGATTAGTTTCATAGCTCTCTTACCCCAAAGCTAGTGGAGTGCTTGATTTGCACTCAAGATTGGTTACGAGCTTCTCCTTTGCCAATTGAAATTGAAGAAAAGTTAAATGAACTTGAGGATCTCGAATTCAGTATGTCTTGCTTTTTTGTTTATAATTTTTCAATTTAAGTGATGTTAGTAAAACTTTATATTAATGAGCTTTCTGTTTCTATTTTCAGCTATAACAGAGGTTTCTAAAGATTTTAATGAAATTTCAGCTATTTGAGCAATACTACTGGAGAAGAAATAATCTGACAAATTCAAGGTATAATTCAATGTCAAAAATTGTACTCATTGTTATTATTTTAATCTATCTGTTAAGACAACCACCTAATAGTTTGTCTCTCATCTGTTCCTTTAATTGATGTTCTTAATGGATTAAAAAGGAGGGAAAATTGTGGTAAATAGACCATTTAGAGATATTCTTTGTCAACTTTCAAGTCTTGCATGATTCATTTTTGTAGCATCTTTAAGACTTGAGAGATAACTACTCAGTTGCTTCTCTCTACCTAATTTTAGGAATTAAGAAGATGTGTCTTTGATATTTATGTTGTTACTAAAAGTTTAAGGTCATGCCTACATCTCTTGAGAACTTCTAGCTTTACACGTATTGAATACCCTATTCAACTAATGAATTTTAATGTTTTATGCATGAAGATTGTTCTGTAGCGGGGATTGTCCAAGAGCTACTAAAATTGTTTCAAAGTTCTTCTTATCTGAAAATCTAAATCTCTATAAAGGAAAAGTAAATATAATTCCTAATTTTACATTAAGTTATGCTCATCTACTCTATATATTTAGTTCAAATTGACAAGTCAATAAGTTGTGCACAATAACTAAATTTATTTTATTTTTAATTTTCAGTTGGAGTTTTGTATGATGCAAGGCAATGTAGTTGAAAAATGAAGGCATTGGACATTGGGAATTGGGCTAATTAATGAAGTTTAATTTCATTTTTGTTTTCATTTTGTATTATGTAAGACAATGACTTATCTTATTTTAGTTTGATTGATTTTTTTTTATGAAATTATATTTTTTTGAGTGATGTTATAGTATTATATTTTATTATGGATTGTACTAAATGTTGGTTAATTTTTTTTTTTTTTTTTTTTGTGATTTGCATGGTCAACAGCATAAACTTTTTTTAAGTAATAAATGTGTAATTAATGGACCTGACCTAACCTAAGATTATCTAAATTGAAAACCGAACAAAATCGAATTGAACTAACTTGATTTTTCGGTTCAGTTGGGTCAGTTCCAATTTAAAATTCGTTCAATTTCGGTCTAATTCTTAGGAACAAAAAAAAAATCGGTTCAGTTCTGGGTTAAGTATAAACTTAAACCAAATTGACCCGTGCACACGCCTAAGCATATATATCTTTTATGCCCATCTTGCATAAATAAAAAACTTTGCTACTAAAACTTTAGTAAAAATATCCACAAATTGCTCACTAGACATAACAAGCAGTATACAGATTTGGCCATTTCTTAACTTCTTCTTTTTTTTTTTTTTTATGAAGTGGTGATCTTTATGTGTTTTGTTATGTCATGTTAAACTAGGTTATAAGCAATATTCATAGTTACTTTATTGTCACAAAACAACATAAAAGGCTATCAATTTTAATTCCCAAATCATGAAATACACTTCCTATCCAAAGTAGTTCACAAACACAATGAGCCACAGCTTTGTACTCAACCTTTACACTTAATCTTACCATAATATTTTGTCTTTTACTTCATCATGTCACCAAATTGCCACCAATAGATGTACAATAACTAGTTATAGATCTTCTATCATTTGTAGACCTTACCCAATCAACATCTGTGTAACATTCAATTATGAAATGACCTTGATTTGAAAATAGTAAACCTTTTCCACGAGTAAACTTTAGATACTTGACAATTCTGTAGACTTTATCCATACGAGTAGATCTCGGATCATGCATAAACTGCCTGACAATCCCTACTGTATATGTGATGTCCGGTCGAGTGTGAGACAAGTAGATGAATTTCCCAATAAGCTTTTGATCTCTCTTCTTATCTACGTTCTTATCATTATCATTTTGATGTCTATGATTAGCTTTAATCAGGGAATCTACTGGCCTACACCCAAACATTTCAACGTGATTAAGGATGTCTAGAACATATGTTCTGTAGGATATAGAAATCCCACTACTTATGCACTTTCATACCAAGAAAGTATCACAATTTTTCTAGATCTTTGATCTCAAATTCTATAGCAAAGTGTGTCTTTAGCCTGGACATCTTTTCATTATCATTCCTTGTTACCACTGTGTCACTCACGTATACAATAAGAGTTGTTACCATCGTGTCGGAATGTTTAATGAACATAATGTGATCTCTATGACTTTAAGAATAATAAAGGCTAACATAGCCTTACGAAATCTTTCAAACCATGCTTGAGTTGATTGCTTAAATCTAGAGAGAGTTTTTCTCAGCTTACAAATTTACCCAGTCGTGACTTCAGAAGTGAACTTAGGAGAGACATCTATATATACTTCTTCCTCAAAATTTTCATGCAGAAGAATATTCTTGACATCCAATTTTTGAAGATCCCAGCCAAGATTAGTTGCAAATAAGAGAAGAATGTGAATCGAGTTTATCTTTGGTACTGGAGCAAAGGTCTCTTGCTAGCCAATACCATACGTTTGGGTGAATCCCTCAACCACCAATATGGCTTTGAGCCTCTCTATAATGCCATTTCTTTTTGTTTGATAGTGTAGACCTACTTGCATCCTACAGCTCTCTTTCTTGGAGGTAAGGAGGTAAGTTCTCATCCATTATTTTTCTTCAGTGTTCCTATTTCTTCCGTCATAGCTGTCTTCCACCCAAAATCAACCAATGCTTCCTTCCAATCTTGTGGAGTATTAATAGAAGACAAGGATGACAAAAACTCTATAGGAAGTAGACAATGCATCATAAGAGACACTGAGAGATAGGGTGTTAAGTATAGGTCCTAACACCCTTTCAAATAACTATAAGAATCTTACTATCATCAACAAGAGAATCAAAAGACTTACCCTAGGATTGATTTGGTGAAAAAGAGTTGGAATTAGAAATTGAGATAGGGAGTTGCTTTTGGTAAGGTAAAGAGTGCATGGTTAGTTTCTTTCAATTATGCTATAATTGGTTGTCTCTTGCTAGCTGCCTTGGAGTCTCATAATCACCTCTAAGGGCCATATCTTCTTCTTGTTCATTTCTATTTAGCTCATTTCCTATGTTTTCTCTTCTTGAGCCTCCTCTATTTCATCTTCCTCCCCTTCCAAAGTAGAGTTCCATAAGGAATTAACTCCAAAACTGGTAGTACTTAACAATTCAAGATTAACCTCTACTTTAGAAATCTTCCCTTGTGAAGATTTCCTGAAAAAATATGGTTCCTCTTCACAGAAAGTCACATCCATAGTGGTAACTACCTTTCGAGAGGGTAGAAGATAACACTTGTACCCTTTTTGATTAGCAGAATACCCAATAAAAATACATTTAAGAGCCCCGGCATCAAGTTTCGCAAGGTTAGGTCGATGATCATGAATAAACAAGTACAATCGAATACTTTAGTTGAAACCACAGAGCGTAGAATGCTAGGAGAAGGGTCATTCAGTGACCGAAAAATTTGAAAAAAAGTTGCAAAGGAGATTGAAACTGGAGTGTTCGCAGTGGCATTCGATTAATCAAGTAGGTTGCTAATAGAATAGCATTGCCCCAAAATGCCTAAGGAACATGCATTGTAAATAAGAGAGATCATGCCACCTCAAGGGGTGACGATTTTTCTGCTTTGCAACTCCATTTTAAGCAGCAATGGACACGTAACTAGTTTAGTGAATAGCACCCTGATCAAATAAGTAATTTCCAAGTGAAGCATTCACACAATCTTTATCATTATCACTACGCAATACCTTAATTTGAGAACCAAATTGTATACAAAACATCTTATGAAATTATTTAAAATAAGAAAAACCATTACTCTTGGCATGCAGTAAATACACCCAGGTTGTATGACTATAGCAATCACGCATTTATCTCTCAATACAAATTAATCCTTTAATATGTATAATAAAAAATTAAGATCTTTAGTAGTGATGTAGTTCAAATCTATACCAAAAATTTTACTTCAGTTCAATACGTTAAAGAAAATTCACTCTACCAATTTTAATACACTTCTTCTATTTAGAGAATTTCAAACGTTAGACCTCTCTAAATGAGAAACATTTGGTATCAAAACAATAAAAATAATAATAAAAGGTTAATGCTAGAGCTGATAACGTATAACACGATCTACGAAGATGAAATTATGCGGGTTTCAATTTGATATAATGAGTTTGTCCCGTTTATGATATGACCCACTAATAGCACAAGATAATCGGGATCACAAACAGCTCAACCCACATCAACCCTTTTTGATCTGCATTAACCCATTTCATTAAATTTATTAAGGGAATGTTAAGTAGTAGCAACAATTGTACTAATATTGTAATTATGTCTCTCGTTTATTTGATTATTGGTTAACTTAACAACTATGATTATTTATATATCGTAAATATTTATAATGGACAAATATATTTATTATGTATGAAATATAAATTTTTAATTATTAATCATGTCGATTCACATCACATCAGGCTATTTAACTGATTTAATTAATAAGTTATTGTGTCATGTAATTTGATATATTCACTAAACAGATTACAAATATAACTCATTTAACAGATATATCTCTATTAAAATTCAGTACCATGATACATTTAATTAATTAAAATGTATTAAAATTAAATTTATTTATACTATGACCTATTTATAACATGATCTATTTAAATACGTAAACTCAAATTCTCATTATTAATTGATGCCTCTCAACATAATTTTTGCTCCTAAATTGTCTAGGCCTTTGGCCAGTTGCCGACTAATGAAAAAATAAATAAATGATTACCTCCCATTCTTGTCTCAACTCCGTGGACACTTTTGCAACTCGTTTTGAAAGGACAGCAGCGGCTAGATAGATTATTTTTCCTTTTTTTTTAATTTTTTTTATATTTTTTAATCAAGCTGAATTGTGAATAGAAGTCATAATGTTTAAAGAATTAATTTTAGTGATGGGTATGTGGTTGTGAGAAATGTTAGTTGCAAGTGATAGATGCCAAACTACTAGTAGATGGTACTTATACTTACACTTTGTTTAGAAACAGTCTATCATTAGAATTGATTTTTTTTTTTAAAATGAGAATTTGATCTTATTTTATTTAATTTGATTTGATAAATGAAATATTGTATTTAAAACACATTTAAATTTAAAAATTGAATTAATATTCTATGTTTGGAACTTAAATAGAAATGAATTGATTTGAAAAATTATTAAATTTGACTCTACTATATTTAATTTATTTTTTATATTTGAAAAAGATCAAATATATTCAGTTTTATAATTAATAATCAAGATCAATCCACTACTTGAATATTCATCAGTAGATGATTATCTTTCCGAATTGGCCCTCCTAGTTGTGATCAGTAGCTCATGTAGTGAGTTTGCTATGTATTAATTGGTTCTAACCTTATAACTATTCAGAGAAAAGTTTCTTTTTTTTTTCCGCCCCGGGGGGACAAAAAAGAGAGAGTTTCTTGTTGAATGTCTAAAAAATAAGAATAATAAATTAAAAAAAGAGGTACATAGATATGCCTGCAAGCAAAATCAGTTACAAGTAAAAGGGGAAGTAAGGGTAAATTTGTCCAATTAATTAAAAACAAATGAATTCTCATCAAATTTCATCAATTTTGCTTCGATTTGAAATTGTATAGAAATCGTAAAATTTTACAATTCAAATGAAATGTAATTTGATTCATTAAATTGCATTTTTATTCCAAATATAGAATTTAAAGCTAATTCCCATCAAATGAAATTAAATCACATCAGATCCATTGTTCCAGACAAAGTGTTAATAAACTTCAACCAAAATAAAAGAATAAGATTAAAAGTAAACTCCACAATTTTTGTTTTGCCATTTAAGAAATAAAAATATGCACATGGCTGAGGATATTTACACCATTTCATTAGTTTTCTTTATTTCGCAATAGTTTTAATTTACTGAATTAAAAAAAAAAGAAATGTTAATAAGTAAAGTTAATAAATGAGTGCAAATATTCTTAGCCTATATACGCTAATTAATAGAAATAAATCCATCTATACTTGAATTTATAAATACACATATATAGCTTTCATTCTCTCATTTTCTTTTTCGCAAATTCTAAAAATGAAATAAAATGAGTTAGTTTTGTCTAAAATTTCATATTCTAAATCTCACATAATTCAATCATGTATACCAGCTTGAATAGGCACCTTTACTACCTCCTTTAGATTTGCCTATGGTGAAATTATAAAGAATAGTAATTGAAGGAAAATTGAATGGAATTGCAATGGAAGAATGAACTGATAAGCTAGAGGAAGGCACTACTTTAAGGAGGTGTTCTTTCCAGTTTGCTTGATTAGCAAGTTCTTACAAATTCGCATGGATCCCTACTATAACCCTACCTTTACTATTTATAATATAGTCCCAAGAATTGGGGCTCATATGTCGTTACTAATAGTGAAGATCCTGCTCGGTTCACGTGATTGAGCAGAGCAAAGATAGCTCACAAAGGCCAATGCCTAAATAGGGCGAAGTAATCCTGCTTGGTTCATGGGACCAAGCAGAGTAAAGATCCTACTTGACTCACTTGGCCAAGTAGAGCAAAGATAGTTCAAAAGGCCAATGCCCAAAACAGGGCAAAGTAATCCTAATCGATTTACGGGACTAAGCAGAGTGAAGATCCTACTCAGATCACATGATCGAGCAGAGTAAAGATAATTCACAAGGCCAATACTTAAAAAAATAGTGAAATAATCCTACTTGATTCACGAGACTGAGCAAAGTAAAGATCTTGCTTGGCTAATCGGCTCATGTGGCCAAGCAAAGCAAAAATAGCTCACGAGGCTAATGTTCAAAAATGGGCAAAGTAATTCTAGTTGATTCATGAGACCGAGTAGAATGAAGATCATGCTCAGCTCACGTGGTAGAGCATAACAAAGATGACTCATGAGGCTAATGCCTAGAAATGAGGCAAAGTAATCATGCTCGGTTCACAAGACCGAATAGAGTGAAAATCGTGCTTGGCACACGTGGCTGAACAGAACAAAGATGGCTCACGAGGCCAATCATAATAAAAAATAATAATAGTAGGGGGCGAAGTAACCCTGCTGAAGATCCTACTCGGCTTACCTAGTTGAGTAGCACGAAAATCCCGCTCAGCTCATGTGGCTGAATGAAACAAAGATCCCATTTGGTAACCCAACAAAACAAATGAATAAAGTAAGAAGTTGCAAAATATACACAAGTATTTTCTCTCAGATTGAAAACTCGAGTTATGAGAAGCGAAAATCTATGGGGTAAGTAAATAATTTAGAGAACAAAAGACAAAAGCCATTCATTTAAAATTTTAAGAAATAAAAATAGCCTGTTACATCATCAAAGTAAAAATACTTTCTAAAAAAAAAAAAGCAGAGATGGAATCAGGTAGCAAGGTCCTTGGATTGAGCATCCTTGACTTCATCACATTTTTTGCTGCTCGTTGCCACTTTAGTCGCCTCCTAATTAATTAGTTGAAGGTTGAAGAAGTCTCGATCTGGATACAATAGAGCGGTTCTCTTTTGAACAACATCGAATGCTTGGAGAAAGACTAGCTTGAGTACCTCCTGGAACTTCTCACACTTCTTGAACCTCTCAATTACAATAGTAGCATGTTCCTCGGCTTTGCTACACTGCTCAGTTAGGTCAGCAATCCTTTTGGTTAGATTTGCCTCCTCAATTTCATGATATTTCTTTAACTTTTCAAGCTGAGTAGTGAACATTAGTCTGCAGCTTGTTTATGAGCTTTTCGTCAGCAACAAGTTATTTTTTTGCCATCATCAATCTAGAAGCCATGTGAGCTGACCGAATAAGAGCCTACAATAGAAAAGCAGAAGATAAGTAACCAAGTTCAAATCTTATATATGAATGAATGGATGTAAACAAAAATCATACCCTCGCGAGGTTATGATTTGCATCTCGAGCCAGTTGGTGAGTAGTGGAGTTCTTTTGCCGAGTAAGCTTATCATCCTCGACCATAGCTATTGAATTTTCCCAAGTAACTTGAGAATTGTTGATTAGGCTAGAAAATGAGGAAGCGGTCGTGGAAGTACTAAGCCTAGGAGTAGAACCACTAGCTGTAGCTTCCTAAGGAGGAGAGGGAATTATGACGAGGTCGTCGACCATGGCTCGGGGTACTGGTGAAGTTTCTTTTGTTCCTGAGCTTCCACCGATCGTCAGCTTAGCCTTATTGGCATTGTCATTATCGGCAGTTTGCTTATTTTTTCTCTTCAGCTAACTAATATCAAAAGACATTTTCCCCTATAGATTTGGCTAAGATGGGTCATCTGTATAGTAAAATAAAAATTCAGATCAGTTTAAGGGGAAATGAAAAAAGAAAAAGCAAACTAAACAGTCACTCTACTCATGTTTAGCAACCAAAGCCTCTCTAGTCGACTCGGGGCTGATCATGTAGGTAGCCGATGATTTGACATTAACTAAAATGTCAGCCTCACAGACATTATAGTCCTGCACGAACTTGATTCCAACTTCCAGTTCATCGGACAACTTTGGCTTGGTTCAGGCTATTCATAAGGAAAGGGAGAAAGAGTCAATGGAATGAATAATAACCAACAAATTGAATTAGAGAAAATTCATAGAAACAAAATGTAGCATACTTTTCTTTGTTAAGCAACCCCAATGTCTCAGGACCCTGACGGCTGATGGGTTAGTAGCTTTCCATTGTTGGAACTCCCATCCATCTCTGTAAATAAAGAAGAATTTGTCCTTCCAACCCTTGTTGGAGGTTGGTAGACGGGTCAATAGGTCGAAATCTCTTTCTTTGCCCAAGACGAACCACCAGCCTTTGCCCACTAATCGACCCTGAAATGTGTTCAGATTCCACCTCTCAAGTGCAAGAGGGTGGTCGTAGTTTTACTCAGTGAGAATTGAGGTCATCTCCACAGAAAGGATTGTGTTAAAAGACATTAGGTTTGTTCTCTTAGTTAGTAAGTGATTCTAATATAATCTACACTATGTTGAGATTTGAGGGAAAGTTTAATTATGGTTTGGGTTGAGAATAGTGGAGTGAAGCAATTATGATGCTTAATTAAGATAAAAACACTACAAATAAAATACCTAAGACCATCTTAGCTTTGAACCAAATCTGGTAGTGGGATAGTAGTGGTTTACTCAAACGCGTTTACAACTCAACCTAGCAAACGCACATGCATAGCTAGGTTGAAAGATATTTCATTAAAAGCTAATTTATGAAGCTCAAGGTAAGTGGAGGCTTTTGAAATTGGTTTCGGACTCACTGGAACATTGAATCGAGCAGCTAGTGTGCATAAGCATTAACTCGTAACTAGGCTTCGATTGTAGCATAGGTGAATTGATTTCTTAAGAAAACCTCATGTTATAGTTTTGGGAAAATAGGTTCTAAATCACCGAGTTATTAAATCAAACACTTGATATGCACAAGTGGCCACTCGTAACCAAACTATGATTATAACACGAGTGATTTGATTTCGTAAGAAAACCTAATTTAGGTTTCAAAAAATATGTTTCTAACTCACCAAAACATTGAACCAAATGTTTGGTGTGTATAAGTGAAAACTTGTAACTAAGTTATGGTTGTAACATAGGTGAGTTGATTTCAAAAGAACCCTAGCTTACTATGAGATTCCAATTAGAAATCAAAAAGATATTTTATTGAAAAATATTCTTTTACATTTGAGTTCACCAAACTACCATACCATCTTCAGTGGCGTGAAGCCAATAAGGTGACCTAGCCTAGCATGCTTAAAGTTTGAAGAGGAAAATATACTTTCAAACAATCTATGAACGCAAAAGAATAAAAGAGAATAAAAAGTAGAGATTGAAAACTTAAATAACGAAAAGAAATATGAAATAAATCTAAAACTTAAACTTAGAATTGAAATAATTAAATACAAACTTACTTATATGCGTAAACCTTAGGAGAGAGAAAAGCGAAATCACCTTACGAAACTTTATCTAACCCTAATGCTTAAAACGTAATGTAGCTAATGATTTTAATATTAGAAATTGGACCTATTTATAGGCTTACAAGAATTAAGGGTAGACAGGTAATTTTATAATTCAAAAATAATATAAAAAAAATCTGCTCGAGGGAGGTCAAAGGGCCTAACGTAAAGTTGGTGTGCGCCCAAGGCTATTACACACCTAAGTGCTCAACAAAAATCCTGATAGAAGATTAGAGAAATGGCTCTCGGTCGGCACCTAAGATGCAAATCAATCAGGCGCCCATGCTGGCGTGCACCTAAGATGTGACTTTCTTGTGCGCCCCTACGTGCACCTATGTAGGGTTCTTCTCATGTGCCCACTAGCGTGTGGCCATGATGGTTTCTTCCCGTGCGCCCACTAGTGCGTGTGCCTGCGATGCTTCACAGTTGGGGCACCCATTGTAAGTTTCCAATAGTCTATATATTTAAACTCCCAACTTGCTTTTCTTAAATTATTTTCGTTCCATTACCTTACAAAGCACACAAAAATAAAATAATTGATAAACACGTGATGCAGAATGAATTTTACTTGATAAAATGTTCTCAACAAGGATGTGAAATGATGTTAAAATTAATAATGATTGCAAGCAATCACCCTACCTCGGTGGCTTTATAACAGTGCAGGAACTCATCTGCCGACAATTCATGGCCAGTAGTTACCCTTCAAATGACTGAGCGCCTGACCATGAACCTCTAGCTATTCAAGAGAATCTGGCCGGTGCTGATTGAGTCAATTCAGAATCTCCCGAACAGGCTTTATCATCGGAAATCACAAACCATCAATGAGGGCACTCTCATAAACGGTTGTTTCCATGTCCTTTGGCCAACAGGCCCTATCACCTTCCTCAAGGACCCTAAACAAGAGTGTTTGGTGAAATTGGAAGTTGGACTAGAGTTGTTAAATTTTGGCTGCATCTATCGTGGACTTTATTTCTTTAGCATAAAACTGGGGTTGCGCCCTAACAAAATTACTTGATTCAACAACTTTCAGCCTGAAAGCATCTATCATTAGCCCAAGATTCTCGGCTTGGCCTCAACTCCATCTGTAGAATTGGATGCAATGTGGTCCTCCTAAAACCTAATCAAATCCCTTGAACGGGTATCCTCCAAATCGACCATAGATATTAGCTCAGGCTTACTAATAGTTCTCCTATTATCTAATTCCTAAAGTCTTTCGATGAATGAATCAAAAATCAAAATGCCAAAGACTACCCTAATGAATCTAGGGTCACCTATGAATTCTTCCAAATGTGAAATTCGACGAGTTCTATAGTAATACCAAAGGTCGCGATAGATGAACAAATGCATGTAAAAATTGCTTAGAAAATTGATGATACAAGGCGTTGAAGAAATCGTAGTGAAGGTGGAGGCGAAAGGCTTGAAGTGGGGGTATCAAAATACAAAATCCTGATTCAAATTCAAGGGCTGAGATTAGTTCGCATGAATGGCTAGGATTTGTACATACATTTTTGAAATTTCTGAAATATCTTAAGTTGACACGTGGTGAAAGAGATAAAAAATACATCTCATCACTACCATACTAGCATTATCACGCTTTTGGTGCATTAAATGCGCACATGATACAAAAAAGCAAAAAGTCATCAAATTCCCTTAATCTCGCTCAGGAGGCTAAGGGAATTAGGGGCATCTGATATAGGGATATCCCATGCCATCTATAATGACTAAGCTTTCTGCTCGACCCATACCCAATCGAGGGTGTCCGCCAAAGTTTTTTGCTCCACCTTTATCCAACCGAGGGCATCCGAGTAAAGGCGTTCCCGATATAATATTTGGTGTTCATTTTTGGGTATTTATGTGTTATTTTGAGCCAATAAAATGATTATTATGATATTGGATTGATTTACTTTATTTTTCTTGAGTTGGGTGTGGTTGAATGGATAATTGGTTGGACAACTGGGGCAAAGGCCTAGCTCCCTTTACTTTCTTTCCTTTCCGTTTCTTTTTCTTTTTATTTTCTTTTGGTTTTGCTCGGCTCCCAGAAAATGGAGGAAGGCAGAGAGAAGAGAGAAAAGAAAGATATGAAAGAGATGGTAGAATGAGAAAGTGTGATCAAAAACAAAAAGACAATGGATCAGAGTAGTATTTGACGTCGCGATTGTTGTGGCAGTGACCATTTTCGATGATTTAGCTCGAGGTAGGAGAAATCAGCTTTTGAAGGTTGGGAGCTCAATCGGTTTTTTCCATTTTTCCTTTTTTCTCTTCAGATACAAGGTAGGTTGGACTTATATACGTGCTTTAGATGTCGTTAGGAAGATTTTGATGTATATATGCTTGATTTGGTTGAATATCCTAAGATTTGTGCATATATATGCATATATGAATGTGGGTGTATATATGTATACAAATATGAATATCTTACATATATTTGAATTATTCCTGGCAAGTATTGAAGAAACATGTGATTTAAGTGTTTAAGTATTTATACATGATTTATTGTTAGGATTGAGGCTTAAAGGGGTAATTTGGAGATAATTTGGATTTAGGTTTTGTCAGAAATGAACCCATGAACTGGGCACTGGGCTTTAGTATCCAAATCGACTAACCATCGTGTTTGGACCGATTAGAAGGGTGTCCAAACTGTAACTTGGGGTGTCCAGACACCAATATAGTAAATTTTCAAAAAAATGTCAAATTTAGTTTTAAATACATGTTTTGTGCCCAAATTGAATAATTATTGATTGTTAAAGATGAAATGAATCCAAATAATCATCAAGCTTATTTAGGATGTACTTTTATATTGAGATGATATTTAAATTGCATGACTAAGTATATCATGTGCAGGGGGCTAAGGGGTGATTGTTGATTGTTGTGATTGTTGATTGACCGAGAGTGTCATATTTATATTGTGATGTGTTGAGGCATGGGTTATATGTATTGACGGGATTAATGATTTGAGAAAAATGATAAAATGAGATTTTGAAAATACCGAATGATCTTCAATCGATATATATGACTATAGCTTAATAACTTAGAGTTGGAATGTTAATTATGAGATATGATCATGAGATTTTCTCTGGACTGCAACCAGACCCTACTTAAGCTAAGCAGATGCCTGACTAGAGGTGTAATAAGGTTCCCTAGCAGAAGAGACAAAGATGTAACACGGTTCCCTTGAGTCTTACATTATTAGGGGTGTAACGCGGTTTCTCACTTGATATATATATATATATATATATATATGGAGATATACGTTCGCAGTAAGCGTAAATGGTGCGGTTGGTGACCCCGTGTACTGTGCTAAGCGTCACCCGTCCGAGAATAAGGTTGGGGGTAAATGGAGATTAGAGAATTACAGTGGCCATTACGTTGCATCACATGTGCATTACCATATCATGTTTTGGTTGATATTATTATGAGTTATGCTATATGCTTAATTATTATTCACTCGTGTAAACTTGCACGGTCTTACCTACTGGGCAAGTTTGCTCATCCCGTCCATATTTCAGGTGATTCGGCGAGACTAGGGAGTAGCCACCTGAAACTGAATTGAGACTGATGGATCGACTTGTTATGTAATTTTATTTATAATTGGATTATTGTATCTTCATTTATGCAACTTGGGATGTGGGTCCCAAACTTATTTTCTATTATGAGGTTGTTTACTGATGATGTTTATTTGGCTGTATAAGCCTTAAGCTTTGTCACCAAGGCATGATGTTGCATTACTATGGTTGATGCCATTTGTATTTATTTAATATGAGAATGAGGGACGTGTTTAGTTGCTCTGGTAATTATTATTATATTACTTGACTGTGGAACATGTATTTATTTAATTTAATTAGTTTTCATACCCCCATGCCGTCTATCCTGGATAATTAAGTTAGGGGTGTGACACCCAATTGAGCCTCAATCACCTGACTTATTTCTGACTAGGCATTTTGATTGAGTTATTGCCGTTAAAGTAGCTTAAGTCACAAGTCACGCATATAACCCTCTCTTGACAGGTTCGATATATACACATATAAAGATAATGTTATAAATTGCATTTTATATAACGAGTTGGTTAACGAACTAAGGAATTAATTTTGGGATCTACAATACATGTGGCATCATCCCATTAGAGAATAAGAAGTCACAGTTATATGCAGTTCATGCGTGCCATTCCACTTGAGGTTTCCTATATATATACATCACCACTTCACAAGAAGACAGGTGCAACTCTTCTACTTTATCGAAACTCTGTCAAAGTGTTTTCTCGACTCTCTTACTAACATAAGTATCGGAGAGTTTTTAATAGGCATTACACTAGTATTCTAAACAACTTTTCAGACTTTGATTGGACTTCCAAGATGATATGAGATTACTGAATTATTAGAATTTTTAAAAATTTATTATTATAATTTTAAAAATAAAAAAGTTATATTACTTTACTTGTGTGATATATATTAGCTAAGATGAGCGAATTGTGAATTTATTAGATCAGTCTTTCTATGTGGATCGATGGATTCAATGCGGAACTTATGGCGGAA
Organism: Vitellaria paradoxa; assembly: GCA_019916065.1. Classification (NCBI taxonomy): domain Eukaryota; kingdom Viridiplantae; phylum Streptophyta; class Magnoliopsida; order Ericales; family Sapotaceae; genus Vitellaria; species Vitellaria paradoxa. Next base: position 34,136,694 of record CM034239.1, on the reverse strand, counting down.
AAACTTGTGCAGTTATAATAAAGGACTCACTTGTGTATCAATCAATAAATAAATAAATATAAAAAAGTAAATAATAATAAAAATAAATTGACTAGCCATAAAGTCCTAAGTAATAAATATAATAAAAATAGATTGACTAGCCATCGGGCTTGATTTTATAAAATTGCGAGATTCTCCTAATCTGTATTATTATATAGATGGAATAATAAAAATATTGGTAAAGCCTAAAACTATTGAATCTTTAATTTTAATGAAACTTTTTTAGTTTTCTAAAATATCTTTTAATTCCCTCTCAAATTTAAATTTTAAATCAAATAATTTTTAAAATTACTTCTAGCTAAATTATATAGAAATCTTAAATTTTTAACTACCATATTATTTTATTTTTATTTCTCCAACTAAGGGTACGTTTGGAGTAACAAAAAATGAGATAAAATAAAAAAAGAGATCAGTTGTGAGTTCATAATTCGTGCAACGAGATAAAAAGTAAATAATTTTAAAAAATTTTTAATATCTTTTACATTTTTTAAATTTTTTATCACTCCAAACAAAATTTAAATTATATAAATAAAATAACAACAACACACGCTGTGTGCACACGCAAAGGGTTCCAAACACACCAGCAAAAGAAATCGCCCGAAATCAATGTCAAAACCAAAGCGATGTGCTCCGAGGGACGGCGCGCATCTTTTTTTGAGTTGAATTTTCTAAGTTCAGACCTTTCGAAAAAAAATATAAAAAAATAATATATAGATTCAATGGTGAATAAATGCAGGTTTCGATGAATTCAAACTTGGAAGCCAAATGAAACACGACTGGTCCTACTACAGTTTCCCAAACTAAATTCAAACTTTGATGAAGCAATAAACAAATCATTCAAATTTGGTCGGACTTAAATACCCATTATTAAAATTATCAATTTATTATCAGATTTTGATGAGTGTCATTTCATATTTTCATCGATCAAAGATTAAACACTAACTTTTTCTTTCTGGCACGAAAAAACTCACAACCTCTATCTTAGGAGTGAGTACTGGATAAAATTCGCTCTGTGGCCTTAATCGGCCAAGAACCACAGAGAGTAAATCAATCTAGGTAAACTCTGACTAACCGGTTCAGGCGAGAAAACTGTTAGATAGCTCCCACAATAAAGGAACGACCGCCCCCCCAATCCTACAGCATACTGCCCGAACCAACTCGACTACCCCAAAAGCGCATAAACACTAACTTCTTTTCCTTTAACAAACCTTAATTGCATTGAGATTCTCTCTGTTCCAATTAAATTTTTTTTAAAATATTTTATTTATATTTTAAGAAAAGATTTTTAAATATATGAATAAATATATTTTTTAAAAATATTTTATATTGAAACAACTATAGACTAATACTTAAAACTGATGTAAAGATGTTTTTAAATAATAAAAATATATTTTAGTATTTATAAATTTTTTTAAAATAAACGAATTAACATTTTAAACACGTCATCTCGTTATGAATCCATAACAAATGTACTTGAGACATTGTTATCCCGACCTTTAAAATGTGCTGGGCTCTTAGCAGTGATCTCATGAGAGAGATCCCAATGATGAAAAAAGTTTTATAATAAAAAAGTGTTATATGCTATTAAGGCCCTGTTTGGAGTAAAAAAAATAAGATAAATTGAGATAAAATGTGATTTGGGGTTAATTTTAGTGACTTTTTTTTTATGAAAAGTAATAAATCGTGGGAACGGTTTTCCAAATCAATTCCTACGGATTCAAAAAAATTTACAAAAAATAACGACAATGGTACTCATTTGAAAACTTTCGACACGAATAATATGATTGTATAAAAAATTTATATATTCGGTTAATCTACTTTCAGATTTTTTTTAGCCAAATATTGAAATTTTTTGAAATTAGTAATGACGGAAAAATTAGAGGTAGAGAGTTGTTGAAAATTTATAGAGTTTTTTTTTTTATGCCAAGCCAACCCTAAATAAAAAAATATATAAAAAGACTGGTTAGTTAAAATGTACTTTAATTTTTTGCTTTTTGAAAATTAAAATTATTTTTTAAATTTGTACTTCAGTTTCAGTAATGTATTTATGGGTAAATTACACTTAGACCCCTTAGACATTTGGATAATTACACAGGCACCCCCTCAACTTTAGGAAATTACAAAAACCTCTCTTATTTTGAAATGTTACTAATCTAAACTCCCTTCCGTTATGACGCTATTAAATTTTGAATTAAAATAACAAAACTACCCTTACCAACAGAAATAAGTCTGCACGAATGAGATTCTTCATTTGGTTAAAATGACAAAACTACCCCTACCAACAGAAGGCGTCTGGCACGTTTCGTCACCTGTGGGGGAAATCATTTGGTGGGTCCCACAGTAAAATAAAAATAAAAATAAAACAAATATTTTTAGCTCTTTAATTTTTGTATTTTTTTAACTAATTAAATTTACTTTTTTAAGTTTTAATTTTTTAAATCATAAAGAATAAAAATTTTAATTTAATCTCATTCGGTGGGTCCCTCAGTAAAATAAAAATAAAAACAAATGTTTTTACCTCTTTAATTTTTGGATTTTTTTAGATAATTAAATTTACTCTTTTAATTTTTAATTTTTTAAATTATAAAGAATAAAAATGTTAATTTAATAAATTCGGTGGGTCCCAAAGTAAAATAAAAATAAACACAAAAAATAAAAATAAAAATAAAATAAAACACATAATATAAAAATAAAAACAAATGTTTTTAGCTCTTTAATTTTTGGATTTTTTTAAGTAATTAAATTTACTCTTTTAAGTTTTAATTTTTTAAATCATAAAGAATAAAAATGTTAATTTAATAAAAGTTAAAATGTTCGATATCATTTGGTTTATTTTTTATTTTTTTGTTTTCTATTTTTTATTTTAAACTCATTTTTTATTTTATACTTTTGAAAATACTTAGCTATTTGGGTTTTCAAATTTGTTATAGAAAATAGAAAATAAGTTTACACATGAAATAAAAAATAACAAAAAGTTGTTTTTAATAAATTTTTTTATTATTACTTTTATTATTATTATTATTATTATTTTTTACTTTTTGTCATTTTTTATTTCATTTGTAAGCTTATTTTCTATTTTTTGTAACAAATTTGAAAACCCAAGTGGCAAAGTATTTTCAAAAGTACAAAATAAAAAATGAGTTTAATAATATTTAAAATTTAGTTTTAATATATTTAAATTAAAAATTAAAAATAATATTTTTTAAAAATTTAATTTTAAAGAATAAATATTTAAATTAAAAATTGAATTTTTGACGAATAAATTCAATTTTAATGTACTTAAAACTTAAAATTTTAAATATATATATATATTTTTACACTCTTTGTGTCAGAATTTGAAATAAAAGAGTTACAAAATTTAAATTTGAGATATCTTTTTTGGTGTTTGAGAAGTAAAAAAAAAATTAAAATATACACATTTTTACACTCTTTGTGTCAGAATTTGAGATAAAAAAGTTACAAAATTTAAATTTGAGATATCTTTTTTGGTGTTTGAGAAGTAAAAAAAAAAAAAATTAAAATATACACATTTTTACACTTTTTGTGCCAGAATTTGAGATAAAAAAGTTACAAAAATTAAATTTGAGATATCTTTTTTGGCGCTTGAGAAGTAAAAAAATTAATGTTTTAATAACTAAGACGACATTTGGTTTACTTTTCTATTTTTTGTTTTTATTTTTTAAACTTTTTTGGTGACACATTTTTTTTGTCTTATTTGGTGTTTGAGAAGTAAAATAAAATAATTTTTTGTTTTCTATTATTTTATATCATTGAACTCATTTTTTATTTTGCATTTTTGAAAATACTTAGCTACTTGAGTTTTTTAATTTGTTATAAAAAATAGAAAATAAGCTTACACATGAAATAAAAAATAACAAAAAGTAAAAATAATAATAATAAAATTTGTTAAAAATAACTTTTTGTCATTTTTTATTTCATGTGTAAGTTTATTTTTTTTTATAACAAATTTGAAAACCCAAGTAGCTAAGTATTTTCAAAAGTACAAAATAAAAATGAGTTTAAAATAAAAAATAGAAGACAAAAAAATAAAAAAATAAACCAAATGATATCTAACATTTTAACTTTTATTAAATTAACATTTTTATTCTTGATGATTTAAAAAAATTAAAACTTAAAAGAGTAAATTTAATTATTTAAAAAAATCCAAAAATTAAAGAGTCAAAAACATTTGTTTTTGTTTTTATTTTTATTTTTTGTTTTTGTTTTTATTTTTATTTTTATTTTATTGTGGGACCCACCAATTGATTTCCTTGTAGGTGACGAGGCGTGCCAGACCCCTTCTGTTGGCATGGGTAGTTTCGTCATTTTGGTTCAAAATTTAACAGCGTCGGGCGTAATAGTAATAGAAGGGGGTCTGGGTTAGTAACATTTCAAAATATGAAAAGTTTTTGTAATTTTCAAAAGTTTAAGAGGTGTATGTATATTTATCCAAATGTCTAAGAAGTGTAAGTGTAATTTACCCTATATTTATTTCAATTGTTGATTCACAGTTTGTATAAGTATCATTGCGATATACTAGAATTAAATACTACCGTTTGACGTAAAAATAAAATATTAAAAAAATTAATTTAATTTGTACATTGCGATACTAGTCACATTTGAAGTTAATACAAAATAATATAAAATTTTATAAATATCTACAAATACGAATTACGAGATAGTAAAATTTAAATTCTCTACTCATTGCACAAAATACGAGACATTAATTTTTACCATTTTATACAACTCCAAACACACAACTAAAGGGGTGTTTAGTTGGCAAAAATTTGACCAAAAGTATAATAAAATAAAAAGATTTGTGGTAAAATTTAATTGAAAAAAATATAAAAAATTAATAAAAATTAATAAATTTTGGTTGATTTTAACCAATCAAACATTTCAATATCATAGATACGAGAGAGAGAGAGAGAGAGAGAGAGAGAGAGAGAGAGAGAGCGCGCGCGTATTGAGATCTCTTAGGCACGCCAAAGTCGGAATAAATGAGATAAAGCGATGGTCGAAAAAAATGATCGCTAAAAGTAAAGTGATTGTAAAAAATAACTAGCGACCTCCTTTCCAATAATTAGCGAAAAAACTGTGGTAATTGTCTAAATTGGTTGTTATTTCAAATTGTGGCGGCCAACGTCAACCAATTTGGTTAGCAACTGCTTTTGGCAGAATAAATTTTGATATAAATAATATACTTTGTGATAATTTGCACATACACAATTCAATACCATATTCTTGTACACACACACTTAATACACATGAACTAGATTGTAATAAAATTAAAAATTTATTTTAAATTTAAAATATCAATATTATAAATTAATTATAAAATTTACTTATTATAAAAACAAAAAAAGTGGGAAAATTAAAAAAATAAAGGTACAAAAAAGAAGAAACCGTAAACTTAAAAAATGCACATGTAATCATATTAATCCAAAAGTAAATGTAATTGAAATATAAAACTAATAAATGACTTTAATACTAAATTTTAAAATATAGGTACTAAGGGTAAATTTGAAACTACACATGGGATTTTCGAGTATTTAGGCTTGGAATAATGCACAATTCATTCCTACAAATCTCTTGTGCCTAGATCAGGTAGTCTTGCAATGACCAGAGGCTATATTTTCAATTTAAAAGTTCGAATTAAAACTTCAAATTTTATAAATTTTACAGGTAAACTTTAAATTACAAGTGATATTTCGGCATCTCATGACTTGAAATCCTAAGTGATTTTTACTACATGTCGCTTGTGCCTCAATGATGCAAGTCAAGTATCACAACTACTAGATTGTATGCTCAATTTGATCAATTGACTCAAAGTTTAAATCTTGTAAAATTCAAAGATAAACTTGAAACTACACATAGGATTTCAAGGCATCCTGGAACTCAGAATCCAACATAATTCAGTCCTACAAGTCATTTGTATCTAGATGACGCTTTATGTTCATCATGAAATTTCGAAATTCATAATCTATTATCTATAAAAATTCATTCATTCACAACATCGTACTGTTAAATTTAATATACAATTCCAGCGCTCATAAAATAAATATTATAAAGAATTATAGTATATAATATTCTGCTCAATTAATGTGAAACATAAATTTCATTGAAAATTCAACACATTGTTCATTCAATGTTTAGCACAAAATTCATTAAAAAAAATAAATAAATCATTTACCAACTTCTAAACATCCCCACACTATCTCTCATCCTACCCCTAACCCCACCTCAATCACTATCTTGCACCCAACTTCTACCAATTGCTACACACATTAATTTGTGTTTTCTTTTATAGTGCTTATCAAAAATTAATTATAGGAGAGAGACTAAAACACATGTAGTAACTGATAAGGTTTAAAATTTTAGAAAAAAAATTAAAACCACGGATTATCATAATTTTTTCGATTTAAACCTTTTGTCCAAAGTTCCAATAATATAAGAAACTTAATATTAATTTTATTTGGAGAGCTGTAGACATAGGTTATTACTAGTAATTAATATGCAAATTAAGCAGTATAACATTTCATATATGCTTTATAAATACATATATGTATATATAGTAGAATAAAATAGTTAAAATGATTAATTTTATTCCATATAATTTTTTTATTTTTTACATATTTTAAAAATTTTTATTTTTTAAATATTTTATTTTTAAAAATAATGAGTCTAGCAAATCGATCTAGATTCAGATCTATTAGTTCTTGAACTCAATAGATCTAGATCTTTTGGGTCATAGATTTAATTAGGAAAATTTGATCTAATATTGCTGAATTTGATTTAAGTCGAATCTGAATCAAATCTGACCTATTAATGGGCTAGAAAAATACTTTGTCGATACGAAATCGAGAGAGTGAGTTTACTTTATCACTGTGTGCATACTGCCATGAGACAGAAAGAGAGATACTAAGATGTAGGAAGAGTGAGAGATTGAGGGGTTCTAGTGGGTCAACAGTAGCTCTAAGATAGAGAGATTATGGGGAGGCAAAGAGCAGGGAACAAATTCGAGAAGGACTTTTCAGTAATTGAGGTATATTAACGACTACTATAAGCATCGCTCACATTTTCAGAATGTTGGTCTTATTTTTTTTTAAATAATTGCCTAAAGCAAATGCAATAAGTTAACAACCATCGCTGTCTCCTAGGTCTCCAATAACTTTTTTTTTTTATTATTAGTGTGCGTAGCTATTGGTAGGAAGATAGAGAAGGAAAAAATTAATCAATCTAGAGGAAGTTGCAATTATTAAGTGAGTGGAGGGTCGAAACTAGAATCGCTGAACTGTAAGAGGCGTCCAATCAGCTAATTGGTTGTTAGCAACGTGGTCAAATGAAAAATGCCACAATACTTCCAGGTTCTAGTAGATTTACACTAATCTTGCCAAAAACAACTATCGGCCGGGCAGTGTTCGGCTGAACGCCCCTCCGATGATTAAGCCAAATCACACTTTTCTAGTCTTCTAAAATTTATTTGCTATTTTTTTGTTTCCAAAAGTGCTTACCTCATTTTCTTGTACTCCCATTTTCTTTTATTTTGCTCAGCCTCCCATGATCTTTCTTAGTTGGCTCGCTTTACTCGAATGTCGTGGATGATGGAGCCTAACTGACTCATTACCATTTCACGTTCTTTATTGGATTCAATTCATGCTTAGACACGCGGTGGGGGTGAAGCACTTAACTGTGTCCCCACCCAACCACGATGGTGACAGGAGGTGGTTTGGGTACGTGTCAAATAAATTCCCTTGGATGTAGGCCACGTGTCTAAGTATCACCTCCAGTGAGAATGTGTATAATTGTATATATAATGTGTATAAATTGTTAAAAAAATTATATAAAATATTTAGAACGTTTAGATATTTTTTAAAAAAATTATATTTGACTTTTTAAAATAGAATATATTAATAAAATAAAATTTTGATTTTTATATAATATATACTAGGATGGATCCATAATTTTTGCTAAAGGAGAGCACTAAACACAAAGAGAATGGGGTGGCAAGTAGAAATGGAGTTAGGAATGGAAGATAAGTGGTGATATCTTTCACGGAGAGAGAAAATTATCATTAATCAAATTAAATATTAATCCAGTGAATATATTTTTCGTAATTTATTAGTTCAATTAGGATCTCTTAATAACATTTAAAGGTATTATTTATAAAATTTCTTTTATTATGTATTGTATTTACTAATATTATTTACAAAATTATTTAATGGTGCAACGGAGGAGTATTCCTCATATCACAAAAAAAAAAAAAAAGAAAAAGAAAAAGAAAAATGTTTAAGTTCAATTATTGTAGACCTTTTTTTTATGTTTAAATGTAATAGAGAAGTACTCCTTATTTCACAAAATAAATGTTTAGGTTCAATTCTCATAGACTTTTTTTTTTGTGTTTAAAATTGAGTTATTATTAATTTAAAAAAAAATAAAATTAAGTTAATATTAATTTTGTAATGAGACTAAATTACTAGAAGTATTCCAATTCACCTCTCTTACCTCAAGAGGGGACCCATGGGATGCGTGCGCGTGCGTAGGGATGGCCATTTTGCCCGACTCGTCCAAATTCGATCTTTTACCTGAGCCGATTGGTTGTGAGATCCAGATTCTTTTCGGAAATCAGATCGGATTTGGATTTTATTTTTTAAAAAAATTTAGATATCAAATCAAATATGGGAATGGGACTCCATTTGCCCGGATCCACCCAGAACCTGTTATTCAATCAAATCTATACCAATCTGCCCCAAAAAATATTCAAACAAACCTAAGTAGCCCCATTTGGATGTGGATGTTTTTTCGGAGGTTCATAAAATTGAGATTAATAATTATGTTATAAACCATTATATTTTGTATTTGTTATTTTGGGTTAGGACAATATTGATACTTTGAAATTATGTATCAATTGGTGAAATAGTACTTTGGTGAAATATTAATTTTGGAGATATTTATACATTATTTTGATAAATTATTATTGTGATGATATTTATGTATTATTTTGTTTTTAGAGATGAATTATTTGGTAGTAATAGGTTACATATATAATTAAGTTATGTATCAAGTAACGGGTAGAATTGAAGACGGACGGGGGGTTCGAATTTTTGGATATCTGCAAATATATCGATTCTCTATTTAGAGCGGAGATAGAGATCCAAAACATTATTAATTCGAAGTTTGGGGCAAATTTGGAGACGAACAGAGATTTCAGAGTTCAGATTCAGATATTGTCATATCTACCTCCCATCTGCCTTATTATCATCCCTATACGTGCGTGTGTCACATGAGGCCTTCATGACATTTGGAGAGTTTAGGTAAGTGTCTCACTTGCCTATGGCTTGGACCAACTTTGATCTTCAGAAAATTTTTAAACTCGTTTAGTTATTTGGGTTAGGCTTGAGATTGAGCAAATTGGCCTGAGTCAAAAAGTTATAATTATTAAGTTTGAGAGCATGTATTATTGTATAAAAACTTGTGTAAATTATTAGGAATGTTTAAATTTTTCATAAAAATTATATTTGACTTTCTAAAATTAAAGTATACCAATAAATAATTATATAATTAATATATATTATACAAGGCTTTTATGAAATTTAGGGAGCTTAGGTAAGTATCTCACTTGTCCATGGCTTAGGCGCCAAAGTAACAATTTTAAAATATATCAACGAAACAAGCAAATTTTATATCAATTGGATAAACTTAATTAATAATTTAATAATATTTAAACCATCAAATCATTCATTTTGAATGATATAATTAATCAATAAATTAATAAATTATGATTATTTAATCCAACAAGCACTAATCATTCAATTTAACAAACGAACAACTAATTATTAAATTTTCAATTAACAATCGCCCGCAGCTCATTTGTTTATGTGTTTAACAATTCCATTAACAAATTGATAGCACAAATTAGCAACACAAATTAACAAATAAATAATTAACAATTAACAATTTAATTATCAAATTAACTAATTAATTAAACTACAAATTGAATGACAAATTACAAATAATAAAACATCATAAAATTACAAGCTTACAAACAACAAATTACAAACACCATCCAACAATACCCAATACAACTAATTAACAAATTACAAAATTTCATAACAAATTTCAAACTAATTAATTAAATACAAATATTACAACATTTTCACCAACACAACAAAACATCATAGAATTAGTGCGACCAAACAAAAAAAAGAACCACCAAATTGAAATCAAGCACACGTAAGGCCTCAAGCTGTCAACAACGATGACGCACAAACATTGTCCAACACTGTCACATGAAATCCAAAACCACTCGGCAAGAATAGTGGGAAAATTGAGAACGGGAAAGAAAGAGAGAGAGAGGGGGAGGGAGAGAGAGTTGGACAGAGAAAAAGAGAGAGGGAGAGAGAGGTAGCGGAAAAGGAAGATGGAGGTATAGGAAGAGAGGGGAGAGAGAGAGAGAGAGAGTAGGGGGTTACCTATTGGCTGGGCGACGTTGGGCGTCGTTCAACGATGAGCAAGAGTGCGGGAATAGGAGAGAGAATGAGAGATAGAGAGAGATAGAGAAAGAGCGAAATCAAACTGAGCGGGAAGGAGGGTTGGGGGGAACTTAAAAGGACTTATAACGAGCACCTCATGGTGGCCGAGTATTGTTTTTAGGTAGTCATCTAAAGTATTATACACGACCATTTCGAAGCGGTCAAGCATTTCTGGAGTCCTTTTTACCATCAATTTTAGTAGTGGGCCATTTTTGGTTTTAAGAAAAATTTTGAATCTGTTTAGTTATTCGTTTTGAACTTGACCTTGAGTATGTATGTTAACTTGAGCGTTCCAGACCAGTCCCAAAATTTAAAAAAAAATATATCTTTTTATGAGTTTTATGTATATTATTATATTATATTTTCTTATATAAAATTAAACTCATATGTCAATTTTATAAAAAATATTTTATTACTAAACTATTTACTTTTATAAATTTTTAATTTATATTTTTAAAATATAAATAAATTTTCTTTTAAAAGATAAATAAATTCTTATATGCAGGCCTTAAATTATTTCTAAGCTAATTGTTATTTATTTATGTATTTATTTTTTTAGAGCCAGTACAATGGGTAAACAAAATGGATCTAAGCTTGGCCCGACGTGACCATTTTCAGCCGTAGTGATAAATACAAAGATAAATTGTCCATCTCGTGATATGTCACGTTCTCTTGATTCTCCAATCTGTTTCCCGCCTCAGCATTCCAACCACCAGCCAAAACCCTTTTGTTTCTATATTCTCTCTCTATATCTCACATAGTTGTATTTAATGCATGTACATAGATAGCATCCCCACTTTGGTGCGCGCTCTCTCTCTCTCAATGCGCATGTGGCTTTCCCCCAAGTTTTTTATTTTGAAGAACACAGACAAAACTGTGGAGTCCATGGAGTCTGTATGCACGATAGCAACAGTATCGAAGGTGTTCTCTTTCCTTCTGTCCGTATCCGTCATTTTGAATTGCTTCTCTCAACTTCCATGCGATGCTCAACTTCTGCCCCAAGACGAAGGTAACTGCTACATAAACACACGCTCAATTTTGTTATCTGTTTGTCACTCTGTTTTTACAATCGGCATGATTCTATGTCTTAACTCTCTTTAAGTTGTTTCTTTTCTGCTTCTCGAATCTGCTTGATGAGATCGGAGACAGTAATTGTTGCTGTTTCTTCCGTATTTTAGTTTCTGACAAGTTCATTTCTATAATTACTGGGACAAAAAGATGCAAGATACCTTTTTCTTCTTAAATTTTCTTCATCCTCTTCTCTTTCTCTCTCTCTCTTTTTCTCCAATTCTCTTTCTATTTATGAAAATTGTATTGTTTTTGCTTATTTTATTCATATAAATTAATTATTTAATAGCAAGAGAAGTTCAAAGTTATTTATTGAATCAAATATTATGAAAACTTTGTACAAAAACGAAGCAACAAAACTGATTCTCTGTCTATATATTAGTGGAAATCGTACTTGCGTACAATTACCTTTAAAATCAACTGCACTCATGAATTTATGTGAAATCAGGGTGAAAAGATTCTCATACATACATACATACATACATATATATATATATATATGTATTTAATTTTGATCACATTGAACAGTTGAAAGGCCCCCGACTCAAACAAAAGGGAGGGTGGGAGTTGAGATGAATTTTTTGGGTAATTAACTCAAAACACTATTACTGTAATATTAGGAGCAAATTGATCATTCTTACTGACTGAATTGAGTGAATTTTTGGTAATTCATAAAATCTGGAGAATTAAGGACACATGGTCTCCTGATGTTTCCGGTAACCCCAGAGTCCTAAGACTATTTTGCAACTTCCTTTCTGTTTTTTTTTAATAATTAAAAAAAAAAACATTCTTGTGTTGTTCTATTCGGGCGGATAATTGTGTTGAGTTTGAGTTTTGTCATATACCGATTTTGTTCCTTGTACGCTTTGTTTGGCCCCCAAAATTAATTTTGCATTGTTTTTTTAGTTTTTTTTGTCTTATATAACTTTCTATCAGCAAAATTTAATTTTTGTTTAAAGGCTGTAACTTTTATGCTTGTTAATCGTATTCGTAAAAAATAAATAAGTTAATAAATTAAAAAATTTAGGCTACCTAAACTTATATGTTGAAAAAAAAAGTTAATTTTTTTAACATATATCTAAACGGACGTGAATTTTTTAATTTTTTTATGAGCGCGATTAATATGTCTAAAAGTTATGATTTCTAAAAAAATTAAATTTTAATAAAAAAAAGTCATATAAAAGAAAAAAATGTTAAAAAAATAAAAAAAATTAACTTAAAAGCCTATATATATATATATATATATAAGCAAGTATGGGTGACGGACCTTTTAATGGGGAGCTGGTCTACTATCATTTAGTTTTGATCTGGTCAAAAACCATTTGATTTGCTTCTTGTAACTCTACCTTGGGAAAGTCACGTGCAGCATTCTTGGAATATGAAGATCCGTGCGGGCTTGGCAGTAGCAGTCACATTAGACGGTGGTAGGGCCAGCCACCAAATTGAATTTTCGCCTTGCGTTTTGTTTGAAATGTCAATATCTATGGCATTGACCACGTTCGTTTAATGCAAACTAACTGCATTTGAAAATTCTAAGATGAGAGGAAGATAAAATCATACAACTTTTAAAAGAGTGGCTGAACCAATCTTGTGTATGTGTGTGTATATATATATATATATATAGACGATATGCCATGTGTTATCGTAACGTTTAGGCAATTCAATTCACGATTTGTAATATAATTATATTTTGAGAATTTATTTTATCTTTGGTAAATTCTAAAATTTTCTTAGCTTAGAATTTTTCGTTTGACTATTACAATAATTAGAAACTATTTAATCAAGTTTAAACCATATTAAACTTACTTTAAATTTCTTTTATTTGTCAACGCAGATAAGAGATCTAAAAAAAAAAATTAATTTTTTCTCTTAAGTTAAGTTTCATTTAAATTTAAGCAACATTCTTAAATAATAATTATATCTTATATCAATTTACTATGCAATATATTTAAATATTTATGATGTATCACACAATTAAACCTAACTTTTAAATACACATTTCAATATAGTAATTTTAAAATTTTAAAGAGTATGACATTCGGACATGTATATTCATTGAACACTTCCCTAAATCCATATAGCATAAGATATGCCCATTTCTTTTAAGCCTTAAACTGTTAAACATATTTAAGGCCATCTACGCTGAAGTTAAACCAATTGGGAGGCATGTGGGGATAAATAATGGGAAAGCAACTAGCCTTAGCATGTGCCAAAGAATTATATACTTCTGGGGTCAGGGGTGAAGCCCGCAGCTGCTATTCAAGGGTACGCACTGGATGAAGCCCGCCTCGTAGATCAAGTCGGCAATGACTCACGAGGTGATAAACCAGCCTAGGCAAGTTTTGACTGACCGGCTCGACCGAGGGAGCTGCTAGGAGGCCGGACAAGCGCGGTAACTGTCCCACTGAAGGGAGATTCGAACCCGGAGCCGTCAGATGGACGGTCCCTCAGCCACTCCCAAACTCTACTTGACCACCCCCGAAGGGGTACCAAAGAATTATATACTTATGTAGATGGTGGTTCCATGAGGCAATGCTAAATGAAGTATCATGAAAGTCGGTGTAAAAGGAATATAATGAAAATGACATTACCGTTAAAGTTTATGAGATAGACAGAGATACGAACTCAAATTAGTCAGATGATTGTTTTGGTGGGGTTGTAGTAGTAGTAGTAGTGCTTTGCTTCATGTTGATCCTAACCAATTTTATGCCTCCTTGTTAACAGTGGAAGCTCTTACAACGATATCGGAAAAACTGCAGATAAGAAATTTGAATATCAGCCGAGGTTTCTGCAGCAGCGGGAGAGTTCAGAATGTGACTTCTGGTACCACGATTCTCACCGATGTTATTTGCAGCTGCAATGACACTGTTTGCCACGTCACAAACATGTATGAATTAGCTTTTCCTGCTTGACTTTACCCCCATAGTAATATTGTATGGTATGCGAATAGAGAAAAGGGTAGTCAAAAATTTTCTGGAAAACGGAAGAATTTATGATATTAAATGTAAAAATATTTTCTATTTATGTAGAGCAGAGTTTCTACAATCGATAGAAGGGTAATTAGTAGTGGTGAAGCTTTTTTTTTTTAAATTGCTTGGATCATTTCTGATATCAAGTTTGGAGAGGAAAGAATTGAGAGATTTGATGAGAATGATTTCTCTCTACCTCTCTCAAACTATATTTATAATTAGGGATTACAATGAAAAAGGAAAATTATGATTAAGCTACAACTCAATAATATGAAAGGAAACAAATCTTCTTCAATATTAATTATCCTAGTAGTATATTCTAACAACAATCTCTGCATATTTCCCTGAGTATTAACTCTATTCTACTTTCTCTGCTTTCCTTGGATTATAGCCTACTGAAGGGCCAAAATCTAACAGGAATTCTACCTTCAGAGTTTGCAAATCTGACTCAGCTGCAACAAATGTAAGTGAATACATTTCAGGTACAATCAGAAGTCAATTAGCATAATTATGAGAGCCTTATCAGTGCATTGTGAGCATTCTTAGTTTACATTGTTTTTGTGCGTGTGTGTGGATTTACTAGATCGTGGAGGCTAAACTCTAATGTGTTGTTTGGATGTCCAAAGGAAATGAAAGGATAATTTCACCTGGCTAAACAATGCTGTATTTTTCAACAGATTCTTGCTGGCCTATTTGGTTTTCTTAGAAATTATAAAATTAAGGGTGTGTTTGGATTATTATGGTAATTCAGTTGTTATCATGTTTGGCTAACTTGAGTGCTTAGTTCCTTTACAAGGCAGAAAAATTAATTACTACAATTTCCATCTATGTTACTTGGACTATTTTAATTTTTAACAATAAAAGCATATGTTTGATGGTAAAAAAGGTTTTTAATCTTTCGTGTAGATAGAAGATTAGAATCTCATTTTTTTCTTCAAATTCCAAGTACATTTCTAAATAATAACTTTATTTTATATCAATATATTACACGATATACACCATATTTAAATATTCACGTCATGTCTGCATATCCCACCTAATTTTTGGACTCATATCTGAGTATTCTAATATTAAAGTTTTTGGAGCTTTGACACCCAGACAAATACTTGCATCCAAGCCCAGGTAACACAGATTTTAATTGTGTCCAAGTTCATATGTGAAGTACTTATTTATTTGACAATCTGAGGGAAGAGACCAAGTCAATGAAGCCTAAATATGCTCTTCTGTAAATCATCAAATATAATTTTTTGCAATGTTTTTGTCATCTTTCTAGTAGTACCCATTATGTAATTAACTATTTTGAAATGGGTGGAATCTAAGAATATCTTCTTCATCAACACAGCGATCTCTCTCGCAACTATATCAGTGGACCAATCCCAACAACCTTTGCTCAGCTACCTCTCACCAATCTGTAAGTTTTTAGTTCTATGCTTTTGGATCTATAAGAGAGCTAACCTTTTCCTATAAGTTTTATTACCCACAATTATTTGAAGTGGTAGACCATAACTTTTGCTACACTACAGGTCACTTTTGGGAAACCGCATTAATGGTTCTATTCCCAAGGAAATTGGAGATATTGCTACTCTTCTGGAGCTGTAAGAATAGGCATTCCTTCAGACCTTGGTAATTAATGCAAAGGGATGAAGTTTGGTTTTGATTTAACAGAAACAATATTATGCAGGGTATTGGAAGACAATCAGCTTGGAGGAGATCTTCCTTCAAACCTTGGAAATTTAAGCAACTTGAATAGGCTGTAAGACAGCCAATCCTTTTTCTCCCTTTTACATACTGAGTTTCTATCTTTTTAAAGTGTACAATTGAATATATTGCATTGCATTAGATTGTGATGCTATTGAGACTTTCTTTCTTTAAAAGTATCCACTTGAATGTATTGCATTACGTTGTGATGCTATCACTACCTAAGTTTCTGCTGATTACGTGTTTCCACACCGGTTATGACTGATCGGAGAGGAGGTGCATTTGACCTGGGATGCTTAGTGACAAATAACTGAAAAGACACAGGTTAATGGCTAGCCCAACTATTGGGATGGCCCCTCACCCATGTTAATGCACAGGAGTAACTAAGCAGCTCAAGGGGCCTTGGTTACAATTATTGAAGACACTCAATGGTCAACAGTTCAGCAAAGGGTTGATTTATTCTCTGGTTAATTACTTTCATTACATATATAGGAAGTGGGGGTGTTGTGGGTGAATTTGGACAGTGGCAGCACAGAGAGAATTCCTCTTGATTTCTAAACCAGAGAGTGAGAATACCCACAATTCAAAGGAGAGCTTTGTATTCCATAATTCATACACTGAGATCTGATTTCCAGCCCGTTGATGTAGGCCAAAAGTGCTGAACCACGTAAATTGTGTCTCTATGTTGACTTTGCTTCATTATATTTTTTTGCACCATAACACTTCGACGATCAAGTTAGTCTAGATAAATCAAAAGAAGATAATAGATATAGTTATGTCGGCATACCACTTTAGATGGTTGGAGGGACATTCTTACGGGGCAGGATATTTTCACCTTTTTATTATTGGAGTGTTCCGGTGCAGAATTACTGATGCCTAATTCCTGATCAATCTGTCATTCGGGTTAAGCCAATCTCCACTGTATTTGAGGCCCAGCATTGGTGCCTTGTCAGTTCCATTTGATGTTGTTTGATAATCGTTGGTTATTCAGAATTCTTGTCCCAATTTGATGGAGTTCAATCAATCTGATCAGGAAGGGCTCTTTTTTTATTCATGATCTAGTTTGGCTGTGGTCTCCAAATATTGAATGACAACTGCCGCATGTGAAAATGTAATTGAGGAATTAGTCTGCATTGGAAATATGCCTTTCATTTTTTGATAAAATCCAGAAAGTTGAGCTTGCTTTCCAACTTCCTTATGTAACTTCCAAAGTGATTTTTATGCTTTCATTATCATTTGGGAGAAAATGATGCAATCTAATTGCAACTATGCTTGTAGTTGTGATGAGAGTTGTTTCATTCCTTTTATGTTCCCTAGGAACACCAAAAAAGAGCAAGCCCTTTTTTAGTTTAGAAGCATTGACATTATCGTTTGCCAATTCTATCTCTATTGACTGTATTGCAGAAGAAAACCGAGAGTGAAATGAATATTTTAATATTTTCCATTTGAAATGATTTAACATCATATGATTTTGTATCCCTCATTTGAACCTATTCATAATCATATGCCAACAAGGTTGTTGAAAAACAGAAGACACGAAGTAGAGTTGGAGAGAGAAAACATCTTATCATGTATAAGCTAAACATTTCATATATAAGCTATAAACATTAAGGAGATGTCTTTAAATAGACTTACAATGTTGGGTACGTATGGTAATAATTTACGTACCAAAATAAAGTCAGTTACTTACTAAATACTAAGATATAAAATATTTTAATATAGGTCTATATATATATATATATAAATAACATTTTATAACCTAATATAAAATATTCTGACACCCTCCCTCAAACTCAAGTTGAAAACAAGAGAATGCCAAAAACAACTGAATCAGATAGCAGAACAAGTCGTCAATGTAGAATCTGAAGCTGTGTGATTGTTGATGGCAATGAAGTTTCGACGAAAAGCTCCTGAAGAAATTTCACTGCCACTAGTATGATTATTTTCCGAATTGGAGATCCAAAAATAATCAAACAAAATATACAGTGTGTAAAGATAAAACAAGAAAGATAAAACTACAAAATGTTAGAGGAAAAATAACAGTACCTTGCTCTCCAAAGTTTATGTCCAATAAGAAAGACTAACATCTGTTAGTGGTATATTATAGTTAATTCTGTCAAGAATAGTATTGTGAATAGGATGAAGATATAATGTTGAGATGTCATCTTAAATAAAAATATGCTAAGATGACGAATGACGAAGAAACAGAAGTTAGGATCAAAATTAGAAGGGTCAAAAAAATCCTAAGAACCGGTTCAAATGTGAAAGAAAAGAATTTTGCGATAGTTGTGGTTATGCTATAGCAGAGCAGAGCTCTGGAAAAAAAAAAAAAAAATCAAAAACCTCTAATATGGTTCAAAATGCAAATGAAAAGAATTCTACAATACTTGTCGTGGTATTATGATAGAACAAGGCTTTGAAAAGAAAAAAAAACACCACCAGAAAAAATAAAAAAATTTCTGATACCATGTTGAAATAGAAGATGAAAGAATTCTGTGTATATATTGTGGTGGTGAAAAAAAAACAGTGCAGCAGAATGATGTTACACTAGAGAAATAAAAAACACAGAATATGGATCTGATACCATGTTAAAAACTAAAAGACAAGAAGTAGAATTGGAGGGAGACAAGAAGTTGAATTGGAGGGAGAAAGTATAAACTCTACATCTTGTCAATATGTATTATAATGATTAAGGAGAGATGTTTTTAAATAGGCTTATAATGTTGGGTATGTATAATAATAATTCATATGCCAAAGTAAAGCTAATTACTTACTAAATACAAAAATATAAAATATTTTAATATAGGTATGAATATAAAGAATATTTCCTTACCTAATATAGAATATTCCAACAAGCGGAAAGATATTCCATCTTATTTGTGGCATTGGTTTTAAACCTTTCAGAGCTTCTCTAATGGTTTTCTTTGTTCTTGCATTTCTGTATTGTTTAATTTTGAAAGTCTCATTAGTATAGTTAAAATTATGCTTTTTCTTATTTATGACTATAATGTACAAAAGACTTTTTCTCCTCTTGCATTTCTTTCCTTGTCCCTCTTTTAACAATTATGTTTATCATCTGGCCTTCTAATTCATGCAGTGTCAGTTGAAAATTGTCTTTTAAGTGTCCTCCTTATGTTGGTTATTGAGTGCAACAAAATGATTTGTCAAGGCATAGTCATAATTTTAGTGAAAATTCCGAGTACGCTGGATAATTCAATCAATCAATCACACAGATGTAGATAATTCCAAATAATAATAAGGAAAAAAGAATAAAGAGACAAGATTTAACGAGAAAAAACCTGAATTTGAAAAAAAACCTCAAATCTTTCATTATATCACAAATGAGTTACAAAATCTCAACCTCCCAATAGACTCGAATCCACGAATGCATGACACACCAACTTCTAGCAAAAGGATCTTTAAATCCTTGATGACTTACTGAGTCCACGGCTATCGCTGAACTCACAATCAATCAAATACATGGTATGCAAATTCAAGTTGGCTAGGAGTGAGAGAAATCTAAATCTCTTGAATTCTTTTCCTTTCTAAATATGTTTATCTCTTCTGAAAAACTTAGAGACGTCCAAAAATATTCCAAGCACGAAATCCTAGATGTATTGGGCTTCCGAAATGTAGTTTTGAAAACTGCCAGACCGATGCTCGCGTCTGTGGTTTCCATGGTCTTCCAAAGAGTTTCCATGAACTTTCTGCACAGCCAAAAAACTGAAAAGAGCCTTTTGTATTTTCTTGCGATTTAGATTGAGTTTCCTGTGCCTTTCCCATGAAATGCTGAAGTCTAGATTTATTTTTAATGCTAAAAATAGTCCATGAAGTGACAAGTCTGTGTTAATGTGCATTAATAGAACGTAATGTATCTGGACTTAGCATGAAATGTATCTAGATTTTAGGAAATGTGAATAGTCACCCTATGTATCTGAATAGTCATTTGTACATGTATAAATATGTACACAACTACCCAGTTGGGTGTGTGAATTGAGTTTAGTAAAATCTAAACTTCTACATTCTAGATATATTGTTAATGCTAAAAACAGTCCATTCTAAATCCAAATTCTAACGCCTTAACCTATGTCACTCTATTTTGATCATGAATTGTCAATCTAATAGAATTATAACCTAACAATTTCCATTGCTAGTCCTTCCTTTTTTATGTTACATCGATGGATTTCATAAAGGATGGTTTACTGCAGCCTGCTTGGTGGTAATAATTTTACGGGAACAATTCCAGTCACATTTGGCAACCTCAAGAACTTGACAGATTTGTAAGTGGTAGTCATTTTGGCATCTATTATTCAAGCTTTCCAGTATCTGAAACTCCATCACCTGATTGCAGTAGGATAGATGGGAGTGACCTCTCTGGGAAGATACCTGATTTTATTGGGAACTGGACAAATATGGACAGACTGTATGTATCATGTTTTTTTCCATTTATCAACTATCTTTTCCTCACCCTGGCTGAATTCTAACAAGTCTTTCTTTTAATTTTAATTTTACCTAAAATCATCTCATGCAATTTATTACCTTAATATGTTTCAGGTACCTGGAAGGCACTTCCATGGATGGACCCATTCCATCTACCATATCCCAGCTGAAAAACATAACTGAGTTGTGAGAACTTCAACTCTTTTACATTCAAAACTACTTTATTATATTTAATATGCTAAATCACATTTTTCACCTTGACACTTTACACTAAATCCCCTTGAGGCCCCAACCTTTTAATTATAGTAATTAAACTCTTATATTTCAAGTTTATTTCAATGTCAACCTTCCATGAACTTCTGTCAGGGTTTCAATTGTTGAACCGTGTGGCCTTCTTTCTATCTACTTGACCATTTAACAGATGAAACTCTAATGGAAACTAATGAAAGGCTTACATTGCAAAAGAATTCAAGTGTATGGTTCAATTGTTACAATTAATGTCTGATATCCTGAGGTGAATTTTCGTATAGAATACAATGGTGTAAAGTGTGATTCACCCCATTTGATGATTTGTTTGGGCCAAAAAGAAGTTCAAAAATTTATGATATTTGAGGATTTGACAGTGTAGAAACATGAAAGAATCTGATTTGATGCATTCTAATTTTCAGGAGAATATCAGATTTGAATGGATCAGGGAGTGAATTCCCTGATCTGCAGGTGATGAAACAGTTGCAAATTCTGTAAGTTGAATATGGATATGATTTGTGGGAAGAATTTAATTCTATTTCATCATTTGTGGATCAGTCACCTTATCAAGTTGTATCTTCTTCTTCTTCTTCTTCGTCTTCTTCTTCTTCTTTTATTTTTTATTTTTTTTCCCCAAATAGAGTACTGAGAAATTGCCTAATTACTGGTCCAATCCCTGATTACATTGGTCAATTGACAGCCCTTAAAACTCTGTAAGTACACTTTTAACCAGTATTTTTACATAGATGTGTGGCTTCCCCCCCCCCCCCCCCCCCCATCAGATAATGATTTCATATCTCTAAACATATAAATACCATCTTCAGAATACGGCTTTTTTTTTTTCCTAATCAGATAATGATTTCATATCTCTAAACATATAAATGCCATCTTCATTCTTGTATTCCGGAACTAAGTGGTCCGACAAGTTATTTTATTTGGTATGTTACGTTATATACGATCATTGTATTTCAGATTAACAGGTTACAACAGTGAAGAATCTGTACAATGATTTGATGTCTTATTCCCTATGAGAATTTATTTCCTCTCTTTTTTTTTTTTTTTGGTTTTTTAGAGAGAGAAATGAAACTAATAATTTTGCAGCTATTTGAGCCTCTGTTCTGTGGTCTGCAGAACTTGTCACTTAAACTAATCGGCTGGACATTTGCTTCCTTTATGTTGAGTATCTACTGTTATTCATCTATACTTTCTTTCCCCTGATCTGCAAATAGAAATCTTTTTGGGATTTTAGGGAACATTTTAATTTGGTTAATTAGTATGTTTTGTGCTCCTTACTCTATGTTTCTAGGAGTTGCGATCTGTCAAGCGTAATTTGAGTTTCAGCAATTATTCCTTGTTCACTTAGATCACATCAAACTCATATTTGTTTTTGTCATTTTCACCTTTCTGGGAAATTTTACATCATTTAGTTAACATATGTTTCGTACTTGCAGAGACCTGAGCTTTAACATGTTGAGTGGTCAAATTCCCGGAACATTTCAATCCTTGAATCTAAATTACCTGTAACTATGTCTATATCCTTACAATTTTTTTAACCTCCTTTGCTTCTTCTTTCTCAGTCTGATTGTTTTTGTCATAATTGCTTCATATCCAATGCGAGGCATAATATTGACTATGCAACAGGTTTCTGAGTAACAACTCACTAAGCGGAGCAGTACCCAACTGGATAACAAACGGCAATAAGGATATGTTAGTACTTCTCCAATGTAGTGTTTATCTTTCTATATCCACAAATCAAGCCGACTCCTATTAGTTTAGAATTAAGAATTTGTTGAGTTGAATTCTATATCCACAAATCAAACATGCATTTACCATTCTTGATTCTCAAAACTTAGTCAGGTTGAGCTTGATCACTAAGAAATTCATCACAAATGTAATGCTCATTTCTTTTGCAGTGATATATCTTATAATAACTTTACGGGATCATCTTCATTTGGTTGCCAGTCATCAACGGTGTAAGCTTTTCTTTCTTTCTTTCTTTTTTTTTTTTTTGGCTGTTATTAGTTCTCTTTCATTTCCCCTTTTTCATATCATGAAAAGATCAACCCATGTTATATTGGTCGACAGGAATTTAGTTTCCAGCCATTCATCTGCAGAGGGCAACAAGTAAGTTCCTCATGTAGTATGTTGTATTCTGATTTTTACTTATTTAAACACCATCAAATTGAACGTTTATGGTTACCTAATCTAAATAATTTGCAGTATTGATTGGTGCTCCAAGAAAGACCTTCCATGCTCTGGGACTCCCAAACGTAAGTATTAAGCCTCCGTTGCTCTGCTATTATGATTTGTGATGGTAAAATTTTAACTTGGTACTATCTAAAGAGCATTTTCAACATACCTTGTATCATGATTTCTATGTTATGCACAGACTATTCCTTGTTTATCAACTGTGGAGGAGAAGAAATAACCTTTGAGGGGAATGATTATGAAGCAGACTTAAACACAGAGGGCCCATCGTACTTTTACAATTCAGGAAAATGGGCTTATAGCAGTGCAGGGGTTTTCAATGGCAATAGTGGTGCAAGTTATAAAGCAAATAACACATTTTCTTTGAATATGACTGGTCCGGCATTCTACAGTACAGCCCGCCTAGCCCCTAATTCGTTGAGGTATTATGGGCTTTGCTTACGTAAGGGCAGTTATAAGGTGCGCCTCCATTTTGCTGAAATAATGTTCTCTGATGATCAAACGTTTAGCAGCGTTGGGAAACGCATATTTGATGTGTCAATCCAAGTAAGATACAAGGCGTACTACTGGACTTCCTGCTAGCTTTGTTTACTATTTTGTGACTTAAAATGAACATCAATTTTGGCTATATTATTTTTTGCGTTGTTATGTTACCTTTTGGCATTCCTTCCTTAGGGGAATGAAGTTTTGAAGGACTTTAATATTATGGACAAAGCCGAAGGTGTTGGCAAGGGCATCACTATGGATTTTGATGATGTCTCTGTTACTGGTAGCACTCTGGAGATCCACCTATACTGGGCGGGGAAAGGGACTACTTCAATTCCTAATAGAGCTGTATATGGACCTCTAATATCTGCTATTTCAGTGACACCGAGTACATATATTCTATTCAGAGTTACTCTTTTCTTGCTCCTACCTTTTCACGAGACTAACCATTGTCTTTGTTGTAGACTTTGATCCTCATACTGGATTATCTTCTGGAGCTATTGTTGGTATTGTGGTTGCTTCGTGTGTGCTACTTGTGTTGATCCTTCTTGTACTTCGAATGAAAGGCTACCTTGGAGGAAAAGACCTTGAAGATAAAGGTGAGATCTGACACTCCACAAATTTGAAATATTAAAATTTTCTCTATTTGGTATTTGGTTGCTTTTGCATATCATCAGTTAGAAAATGATTTTGATTTTTGAGCTTTCCATGGGATTTGAAATTAATAAAATATTTTGAAAAAAGTTAGATGCTAGTCTTTCCATCCTACATACATAACCCAGACATCATATTGATGACAAAACGACTTAAAAGTTAGTAATATATTTTGGCATCTTTGCATAAAATTAGTCCAGATTTGAAAATTTGAAACATTTATGCGTCTTTCTTCATGTAACTTTTGTACCATTTTGTTTCAAAATTTTGAAATTTTTGAGTGCAGCTCGTATATGAGTATAAATTGGCACACAGATAATTTCCACGTTAATTAGCAACAAGATGATTGCTTCCTTCAGAAGGAATATTCTATCCACAGAAAGTTAATTGGCATACAGAGTTTGAACTATGGGGAAAGTGATAGAAAAACAACTTGATTTCAGTAATTTAACATAAGGGAAGCTAGATATCTGTTGATAAAAATGGAATGGTCTGATTTTATGCCCTTAAAGTTAGTCTATTCATGATACAGCATTGCAACCGTGAGATTGATTTAGAAGATGAGTTACTTTTCTTTTAGCTATTTTCTATTTTAAAGTTCTTTTTGCTAATATTTTTCATTTTCATTGGAATTTCTATTTCTCTTCCTTGTAGAAATTCGAGCTCTTGAGCTGCAAACAGGTTATTTCACCTTGAGGCAGATTAAAGCTGCAACAAGCAATTTTGACCCTGCAAATAAAATTGGTGAAGGAGGATTTGGGCCCGTTTACAAGGTATCATACAAGTTATTAATTTTGTGTTAGGTCCCTAGCTGGCAACAATGTCATGCAACATTTAGGGCGCCTATCCTTTCATGTATGCATGCTAACAGCAGCAATGTAAAGGAAATTGTTTTTGTGTTCCTATCTCATATCATATGTTTCTGTATATTTAAATAATTGACATTATTGTTGCTTGATCTTAGGGAGTACTATCAGATGGTGCAGTAATAGCTGTTAAGCAGCTCTCCTCAAAATCAAAGCAAGGAAACCGTGAATTTGTCAATGAGATAGGCATGATATCCGCCTTACAACACCCAAACCTTGTTAGGCTCTATGGCTGTTGTATTGAAGGGAATCAATTACTGCTGATATATGAATACATGGAAAACAATAGTCTTGCCCGAGCACTCTTTGGTAATTGCTTTATTATCATCTGTCTATACTGTTCTATATGTTTAAGAATGACTATAATGAAGTCTCTCTCTCCTCAATTTTTAGGTCGGGAGGAACATCGGCTAAAACTAGACTGGCCAACAAGAAAAAGGATATGCTTAGGGATAGCAAGGGGTTTATCTTATCTCCATGAAGAATCAAGGTTGAAAATTGTTCACAGAGACATTAAGGCCACAAATGTGCTGCTTGATAAGGATCTGAATGCAAAGATATCTGACTTTGGTTTGGCCAAGCTTGATGAAGAGGAGAACACCCATATCAGCACCCGAATTGCTGGAACAATGTGAGCTTTTTTCCCACTGTACCCTTCTATTATGTCCTTCTTAGGCTCCGTTTGGGGAGGAGTAGCCTTTGGCTTTTTTTAAAATAACCAAAATTACCCTATTACGTTTTAAATTTCTTTTCAACTATGAAGGACAAATATGTCAAATGAACAAAAAACTAAAAAGTTAACTTTTTTTCCTTCTGAAACATGAAAAAAGTTAGCTTTTTTCTGCCAAAACTAATCCTTAAATGTTTCAAGTAAACTGCTGTTGAAACAAATATAGTTAATTCTTCACTTCTGCAACGTATATCTTATATTAATAGTCATATGAATGTTACTTGAAACTAAATTAAGTTAGTTAACAATAACTGTACTGTGCAAATCCCAGAATCTGGAGTATTGCTTGAATCATGAATTTTTGGGCTGTAAAAATTTTACTTTCATAGTTTCTATTTTTTTTTTTTTAATTCAACTTGTCATTCTCTTTATACAATTCAGAACAATAATTAAACAATTGATCACACTTCTTTTGAAGACTAGATTCTTCTTCATTGTCTGAATCAGAGTCTCCTTGCTCTGATGAAGAAAAAAATTGTCTTAAATTTTTCTAGCTTGCTCTTCTGATGTGATTTAGACAAAGTCACAGGTAGTTCTTTGTCTCCAAGAGAAGCCATGAAATAAACCTAACAGATAGGCTCTAGAAATTGATTAACGTGGATCCAGTAATTTGCTCTTGTATGATCTAATAATTTGGTAATTGCATGTGTCTGCAGAATAACAAGATCTTTCTTATTTCAGACTCTATAATTCTCAAAGATGAAATTATAAAAGACAATAGCTTGTATTCTTTTCTAGATTTCATTTCAGGAAGTGATAAGCTTTATTCAACCTCAGTCATTTCACTATGCAGTAACTGTAATCATGATGTTTGTATAGCTTCTGTATGAACATTATATATTGTCCTCTGTGAACAGGAAATATAAATTGGTTTCTTGGTTGTCTTTGAATCTTTGATATGTCAAATATAGAAAAGGAGCTTCTTTTTGTTAGTTAAATAACAAGACATTGTTTAGAAGTTCCAATTTCTTAATTTCACATCATTGGAAGGAAATGCATATCAGAACTTATTTTTCTGGGATTTTGTTTTTTTGTTTTTGTTTTTAAAGGATGCATGTAGATGCTTTAATACTATGTTTGGATAAGACTAATTGAGAGAAAGGGGGGAAAAAAGGAAGTGAAAAGGAGAAAGGAATGAGAGAATCCCAAATACATTTACTTATTTGGTCATATTAGAAAATAAAGGAAAATGAAAATCATTTTACAATAAATTGATTTTCTGATTTTTTGTTTCATCTCTCAAATTCTCTACTTCTCCTTATTTTTTCCTTTCCTTCTCCTTTCCCGTCTATAAATCACCAATCCAAATACAACATAGGATTAGCCTTGGAAATTGTTACTACTGTTAGAGGGAGCATGGCTTTGTTCAATTGAGTTGAGTTTGAGATTCTAGACCTTGATTTCTTTTCAGTACTCTATAAAGTTTTACTTTTATTTTTTATTATTTTTTCTATTTTTCAGAGGATATATGGCTCCTGAATATGCAATGAGGGGTTACTTAACAGATAAAGCAGATGTTTATAGTTTTGGAGTTGTTGCATTAGAGATTGTTAGTGGGAAAAGCAACACAAATTACAGGCCGAAAGAAGAGTTTGTTTACCTTCTCGATTGGGTAAGTTGTGCTTTTTCTTGATTGCCGAGAAATGGAAATCTTTTTGGTTGACACATACAGAGAGGTTGCATGTTGTGATTTGAAGTGCACGCAAAAAATTTGGAAATAGAACATCACTATCGCTTCACTTATATAAATCCAGCCCTAAGTTAAATTGTCTTAAATAACTGAAGTTTGAAACCGTATATCTTGAATAATCATATATATAATGAACTAATGCTGATTCTTTATAAATATCATTTCAATTGCATTGTGAAACCAGTGAATAGCTTCAGTTGGCTTGGGTGATGTTAAAAATTCCTGGAAGCCTTTCCATTCGAAGTCATTGAAATATGCTCAAGTCTGCATCTTGAAAAACGTTCCCAAAAAAAATGGAAAAGAAAAAAGAAGAGGTTGTGATTTAGTTTTGTAGAGCGCCGTCTTAACATAAAATGCATTTGTAAAATGATATTCTATCAGAAAATTGCCTATCAAGACTTTTGAGCGCCCTTAAGATGAACTCTTATTACAAAGTTGTAATTGACAAATCATTTTGACAACATTTTCTAGTAAATTATTCTAGTAAAATAGAATTACCTCATCTGTGTAATTTTTCTTATGCTAACGCTATAAAATTGCTTAGTTTTCACCTAGGATAACTAAAGATGGTTTTTTCTTTTGTTTTTTTTTTTTTGTGCATGGGATTGAAGGCTTATGTCCTACAAGAGCAGGGAAACCTTCTAGAACTTGTGGATCCGAGTTTGGGTTCAAACTACTCAGAAGAAGAGGCACTGAGCATGTTAAACGTGGCTCTCTTGTGCACCAACCCATCTCCCACCCTCAGGCCATCCATGTCTACTGTGGTTAAAATGCTTCAAGGAGAAATTCCCATACAAGTACCATTGATCAAGCGCAACTCAGCCAATGAGGATTTGAGGTTCAAAGCCTTTGAGAGGCTATCACAGGACAGCCAGACCCACCACATCCCTTCATCGTCTCAAGACACGAGTCAAGTGCAGAGGAGCATATCAATGGAGGGTCCATGGATTGATTCCTCTACTTCCACCCAAAGTAAGAGTGCTGCTAGAGACACTTCTTCATCGAGGCAGCTTCTTCCAGATCTTTATAATGTAAATTTAGATTGATAAAATGATATGCAGTGGATGCATTTACACACACAGGCACACATATACAACTACAAAATTGAACTTTGTTTTCTTTGCTTCTTGTTTGTTGTTATTATTATTATTTTAAACTAGGACTTTCTGCTGACTATTTTGTATATAATATTCCTATTGTTTAGATAGATAGATGGAACAATAAGGTGTGAGGGAAATGTTTTGGAATTTTATTGCGCCTACTTTGCAAAAGGTTTGTTTCTTGCATTTTTGCACTTCAATTACTGCCAAAAAAAAAAAAGAAGGATGGCATTGATGACCCATGCATTAAGGACTCCAATCATTTGATTTACAAACAAGGGGCCATATTATTAGAATTTCATTCAGCCTCATGGACAGACTTAACTAATGTCTTATATTATAGCCTTCTAAAGTCCAAGTTAGACCATTTCTGAGCTGCTACAGTAGATTAGATTCTTCTGCTGTTAGCAATCTACTTGATCTCCAGTGGACTGGGCAAGATGGATATATAAGAGTTCTTGAATTTAAAATTGGGTTGTCATATGAGTAATCTATTACAACTGCGAAATTTCCTAGAAAAAATTACCAAAAATATGTTGGACCATCATCATGTGACACCCATCATTTTAAATAAAGAGCAAGGTTATTTTTACAAGAATTTATCACCAAATGGATAGTTTATGGACTTGGACTTGTCACCTGGAAAAACAACCTATTAGCAAGTTTTTTATTTTTTATTTTTGTTTTTTTCTTACAAAATTGTCATTACTATATCATTTAGGGATGGTTTGGCCGCATAAAAAAAAAAAAATGCAATTTCGCATATGGGGCTGACATGTGATATTTTAATGATTAGTTAGAAGTTTGATAAAAATTTGTAACAATTGAAGAAAATAGGCAAAAATTAGTCAAAATTGAAAAAATCAAAGAAAGTTGGTACGTATAAATTGAAAAATTTTGATAAAAGTTAGTTTTGTATATCGAAGAAAGTTGAAGAAAATTGGTAAGAACTAAATTTTTTTTTAATTTTTTGTTGTGCGAAATGGCCCCTAAATTTTGATAAAAAATTTTGCCCATCACATAATTTTCTAAATAAAAATACGTATGATCGGGATGCACTTTAAATATAACAATATTTTTATTAGACCATTTATAAGGGGGATGGAGGGGGCCTGAAGTTACTTTTAAACTTTAGGAACCTAAAATTAAATCTTAACCGCTCAATTAATATCAGCTTGATTTGACCTTTCAATTTCAAAATTCATTTTTCACCTTTAAAGTGGGGTAAAATAGTCAATTGAGAAAACATTAAATGATGAATTGAATGGAAGAAAGAGAAAAATTTAAATGATGAAAAAGAAAAAAAAAAAAAAAGAAAAACTAAACATAAATAAAGATAATAATTAAACATAAATAAAGATATAGTAAAATTTTAATTATTTTTATTTTCTAAAAATAATTAAATTTATATTAAAGATAAATAAAAATATAGCAATTTTTTAATTATTTTATTTTTAAAGGTATATTCAAATTTATGTATATTAATTTAAAATTTTAATTATTTATTTATCTTTAGTTGTTATCTTTATTTAGTTGTTCAGTTGTAAATCTTAATCTCACAAAAAATTTATTATATCTCTATTTACCTTTAATATAAATTAACATATTTTTAGAAAGTAAAAATAATTAAAATTTATTATTTTTATTTATTTTTAGTTGTTATCTTTATTTATCTTTAGTTGCTATATCCTTATTTATTTTGAATTTGTAGCAGTAAAAATATAATAAGAAAAAACAAATAAAGATAACAATAAAAGATAAATAAAAATAATAAAATTTAATTATTTTTACTATTTAAAAATATGTAAATTTATATTAAAGATAAATAAAAATATAATAAATTTTTTGTTAGACTAAGATTTACAACTAAATTATGTCATTATTTACTTTGGATTTGTAATAGTAAGAATATGACAAATAATGACAAATAAAGATAACAACTAAAAATAAATAAAAAAATAAATTTTAATTATTTTTACTTTTTAAAAATATGTTAATTTATATTAAAGATAAATAGAGATATAATAAATTTTTTGTTAGACTAAGATTTACAACTGAACAACTAAATAAAGATAACAGTTAAAGATAAATAAATAATTAAAATTTTAAATTAATATACATAAATTTCAATATACATTTAAAAATAAAATAATTGAAAAATTATTATATTTTTATTTATCTTGAATATAAATTTAATTATTTTTAAAAAATAAAAATAATTAAAATTTTACTATATCTTTATTTATATTTAATTATTATCTTTATTTATGTTTAGTTTTTTTTTCTTTTCTCTTTCATCATTTAAAATTTTCTCTTTCTTCAATTCAATTCATTATTTAATATTTTCTCAATTAACTGTTTTACTCAATTTTAAAGGTGAAAAATGAATTTTGAAATTGAAATGTCGGATCAAGCTCATATTAATTGAGCTACTAAGATTCAACTTCAGGTCCTTAAAGTTTAAAAGTAATTTCAAGTCCCCTCAACCTTTATAAGGGTGGGGGTATCGGAGTTTCTCCACACCACTGTGGCTTTAAAACAGATATGTGAACTGATAAAAACTAAGGGTGCATTTATTATTTTTTTATTTATAATTATAAAAATATTATTATTATATCATTCTCACAACAATTTTGTAAATCCTTTTTCCGGGACAACATTTCCCCTGTCATATATGTACACACGCTTTGTCATCTGGGTCTGTGTGCCAATTCCAATAGGGTTTATAGGGTTTAAGGATACGGTAACAAAATGAAAGGTGAAAATTTATTTATTTTTAATGATACCTGACTTATAACATTCATTATGCTTTAATTAAAATTTTAAAATTTTTATTTTTATTTTAAAAATATTTTAATTAAAATCATTAAATTAAATACAAATAAACCTTCGCCTTTCATTTTTCATTATAACCGCTGCTGTGAATATTTTCGCTGCATTCCCTTTAACCCGGCTGGAAGGCATTGTTGAGATGTGTGTCGCGCTGCACTGCAACACAATTTATTTGATTTTTTTTGTTTTTTGGGTAATAATCTCATTCAGCATCCCAAGAAACGAAAACAGTTGTGTTACATTATCATCTCCAGCCTACAAAACCCCTCTTACAGTTTAATCCCGACTTCCACGCATCTCCCTCCATTTTTTTTCCTCTCTCCCACCAAGCCGCGTCGTTCCATTGCAGTACTCAAACCCACCATCCATATCTCACAACCTATATTTTCAACATAGAGGACACCTATTCGCGCAAGTTTTTGATGAATAAGGTGAAAACCTGCCTACTCTTCGGGGCCGACAAAGCGTTAATGGCGCGAAACTCCATTCACTTGAACCATCTGGAGAACGAGGATGGCGCGGTGATGATGAATTCAGAGCCTGCTAATTGCAAGGTTTTTGATCAGAGAGAGAATAAAGATATATGTTCTTCTATGAACAACGACGAGGAGGGTGTTTTCTGTAAAGTGGTGAGTTCATATCCTTCATCAGGAGGGTACAGTAATGAGTTCCCAGTACTGAATATCCTAGCTTTGCTGGTGCTTAAAATAATGGGGTTTCAAATCAGTCTAGTTTCTAGGTTTCTCACTCTACCCATTTGGTTGTTTTTAACGTTACCGCTCCGAACTCTACTGGGTATTAGAGGGTACGTGGGACAGAGTTTGATGAGAATGATTTGCGGTGATTTTCATTATCATCTGAGTAAAATTAGTAATGATTCTCATTGTTTCAAAGCTCAGAAATGGGTGCTGATTAATGTGGGTATAAGGTTGGCGCGGGCCTTGTTTTGGTCAATCTGTGTTTGGTTGGTGCTACTTGGGATGTTTGTTTCTGGGTTGGTAGTTGGGGAACTTGTGATGAAATGTGTAGTGGAAGAGCCAATTCAGACCAGAGAGACCCTGAATTTCGATTACACCAAACCCAGTCCGGTTGCTTTCGTGCCCTTCTATAATGATATTTTGCCCTCTTCTCCTCCTATCATTTCTGAAGAAAATTCGGACATTAATGTTTGTGGTCGCAGTGGACGTTCCATTCCCTTCTATGATCACAAGCTACAGCTCACTGTGTCTCTGACCCTCCCTGAATCCGACCATAACAGAGAACTTGGTGTGTTTCAGGTAAATATATCTATATATTTATGTATGTTACTGTTTAGGTTAATTAACTTTGGTAAGGTAGAGCAATATTTTATTTCTTTTTCTTTTATCTATATTTTTTGTTTTTTGGCCGAAGTTTGATTTTTGACAGTTTCTAAATCTTTTATTTGCGTACATAAAAATTAAAAAAAAAAAACCGAAAGAAACCTCTATAAATAGGGGCCGAATTCCTCACGCGACCAAAAAATAAAAAAAAAAAGTCAACTTCTTTTTTAATTTAATTCTCCTACTTTGAAGTTTTTTTGTATAATTATTTTCAATGAACATGAACCTAAAAGTTCAAAGAAAATTAAATTTGAGTAAAATATATATACATGTAAGACGGAAAAATAAAAGTAAAAACTGGCTTCTTCAGCCAACGTTGCAAAAGAGAGCCTTAATATGTGTCATGAATACAAGAGCGAGTCACTTAATGTCCAGGGGCATATGTCCATTCTTCAAAAAAATTAACTACTTTCTTTTTTCAGTTGATAGTGCTTAATTATGTCACCCAAGAAAGAAAAGAAAAGGAAAAATGAAAATTTAAACCTAATACCAATCGTAATCATCTAAAAAAGAGAAAAGAAATAAAAATAAAAAATTATATTTAAGTCATACTTTGTAATCTTTTAAGCTTATTAGTCATTCTAAAAAAAAATTATTACTTTTAAGTCATATTTATGTAGAAAGTATTGTGATTAGCTCACACTTTTGAGTGGATCCCTGGAGTTTGTTTTAAATATAATTTCTAATATACCAAAAATATCTTTTATTTTTATAATTAAGTTAGATGAGAGTTGCCGGAAATCGTGCTAACCGAAAATCACGTTCTTCCATTTTTGTTTTCATTCCTTATAAATCGTGTGAAAATACGTGCTCTGATTGATTTGAACGAGCACGAACTGAGATTAACGTCGGTCGAAGGAGGAAACAGCACCAGTTATATGGCTGACAGTACCACATCTATGTAGTACTGTTTCGTATAAAATGTATGTTCATATAAACACAGTACCACATGGATGAGAGTACCACATACATGCGATACTATTTCCCCTAAGATGCATACTCTTGCAAAAATAGTACCGAATGTTTCTAGTATGCCAACAACACCATGAAACACAAAAAGAAGTCACATATCCAACGAATGGCTGACAGTATTACATGGATGAGAGTACTACATGCATGAAATACTGTTTCGTATAAGATGCATGCTTTTGCAAAAACAGTACCAAATGTATCTAATATGCAAATAGCATAATAAAACACAAAAAAGAAGTCACATATCCAACAAATGGCTGACAGTACCATATGGACGAGAGCACCACATGCATCTCATCCATGTGGTACTGTTTCGTATAGGATGCATGCTCTTACAAAACACAGTACCGAATGTGTCTAGTATGCAAACAGCACCATGAAACACAAAAAGAAGTCACATATCCAACGAATGGCTGACAGTACCACATGGATGAGAGTATTGCATGTATGCGGTACTGTTTCGTATAAGATGCATGCTCTTGCAAAAGCAGTACCGAATGTTTCTAGTATGCCAACAGCACCATCAAACACAAAAAGAAGTCACTTATCCAATGAATGGCTGACAGTACCACATGGATGAGAGTACCATATGCTTGCGATACTGTTTCTCCTAAGATGAATGCTCTTACAAAAACAGTACCGAATGTGTCTAGTATGCAAATAGCACCATAAAACACAAAAAGAAGTCACATATCCAACGAATGGCTGACAGTATCACATGGATGAGAGTATCACATGCTTGCGATACTATTTCTCCTAAGATGAATGCTCTTACAAAAATAGTACCGAATGTGTCTAGTATGCAAATAGCACCATGAGACACAAAAAGAAGTCACATATCCAACGAATAGCTGATAGTACCACATGGATGAGAGTACCACATGCTTGCAATACTGTTTCTCCTAAGATGAATGCTCTTACAAAAATAGTACCGAATGTGTCTAGTATGCAAATAGTACCATGAAACAGAAAAAGAAGTCACATATCCAACGAATGGCTGACAGTACCACATGGATGAGAGTACCACATGCTTGCGGTACTAGTGGTACTGTTTTGTATAAGATCCATGCTCTTACAAAAACAGTACCGAATGTTTCTAGTATGCCAACAGCACCATGAAACACAAAAAAAAGTCATTTATCTAACAAATGTTGACAGTACCACATGGATGAGAATACCAAATGCTTGTGGTACTGTTTCCTTTAAGACTCTGGATTTGTTCGACGAAAATTTAGGAATGATGATCGATTGAGACTTTTTTCGAGAAGTTTTGATTATCTTTCCGAAATCGGTTTCGAATCTGTTTGTGACGAAGATAAAAAGTCGTAGACATTTTCGATAAAATAGGCAGTTTCAAAATGTCTTGCTAAAACGCGCAATGTCCTTTTTGGTCCTTTCCTTGCAAGTGTGACTTATTTACAAATAAGTTTTTTGGGTATGACAAAAATTCTTATAAGTCCATAAATAGTGACAGGCCTCCAAACCCCCTCCTCCCAAAAAAAATAGACTAACCCAATATTAGTTGTTCCAAAAAAAATAAATTTTAACCTGATATATGTCAATGCAATTGTATTTATTTTATCCAATGCAATAAAAAATATTTAACACCACTTTGATCATTTTCTCTCTCTCTCTTTCTTCTCTTTCTAACAATGGTTAAGTCATTTCTTTAATCCTCATATAAAAAGCCCATTAATCATTTATGTGTATTATAACTAGTACTCACTCACATATAATTTTTTGACTCTCTACATAAATATTAATGTTGTATTATTTTTGTTTATACATTCTGTTTGGAACAATGGATTTAATAGAATTTGATTTTGTTTGGTAGAAATTGACATTAAATTTCATGTTTAAAATAAAAATGATATTTAATGAATCAGATTTCATTTCATTTAAATTTTAAAATTTTAAGATTTCTATACAATTTTAAATCAGACTTAAATTGATGAAATTTGATGAAAATTCATTTGTTTTTAATTGAACAAATTTACCCTTACGTCCCCTTTTGCTTGCAACTGATTTTACTTGTAGGCATATCTATGAACCTCTTCTTTTTTTATTTATTATTATTTTTTAAACACACAATAGAAAACACTCTCTTTTTTGTTTTTAAATAAAAATAGAAAAAAGAAAAAAAATTTCTCTGAGTGGTTACAAGGTTAGAATCAATTAATACACAGAAAACTCGCCATACGAGGGCCAATTCGGAAAGATAATCGTCTATTGTTGAATATTCAAGTAGTGGATTGGTCTTGACTATTAATTAATTAATTATAAATTTGAATATATTGAATCTTTTTCAAATATAAAAAGTACATTAAATATAATAGGGTCAAATTTGGTGTTTTTTCAAATCAATTCAATTGTGTTTAAGTTCTAAACATAAAATTTCAATTCAATTTTTAAATTTAAATGTGTGTTCTAAATACAAAATTTCATTTATCAAATTAAATCAAATTCTTATTCTAAAATAAAATCAATTCTAATGGTAGAATATTTTCAAATAGAGTGTTAAAGATAATTGATTATTATGAAGCCAATTGTGGGTGTTTGTGTATACATATATATATATATATATATATTGCTAATTTACGTCTTGCTGATATTTATCTTGGTGCATGGATGGGAAATAATTGGGATGGGATTCATGGGAACTAGGTGAAGGTGGAGTTGGTGTCTGCAAATGGAAAAGTCAGTGGGAAAGCAAGCTATCCATGCATGCTACGCTACAAAAGTCAGCCTCTCCGCATTATTGAAACTATTTTGAAGAGTGTTCCCCTCATTGCTGGTGTTCAATCGGAAGCCCAAATTCTCGACATTAAATTCAACCATTTCAGGACCATGGAAGAGGAAGAGGAGGCTACGACGTCGTGGTGGACCCAACTGCCAGCTGCTGCAAAGTCACACTGGAACAGCGAGCGGAGTTTCTTCAACCTGGCGTTTCTGGTGCAGGTATACCTCAGATTTATGCTGCTTCCCTTGCTGTTCACTCAGAGCCGCCTCGGTTTAAAAAGTTCATCTGGGAATGGAGGACGGCCATTGTCGTGTGGCTCAGTATTTTGTCTTTCTTGACTGAGTTGTTCTTTTTTTGTCATTTTCCTTTTACCTCTTGTCATGGCCCAAATTAGGTCAGTAGCAGTTCCTGCTAAAAAGGCTTCGGAGAAAAATATATCACCATATTGAATCATTTGAAGAAACTAATAAAGTGTATGGGCATATTCTGCTGATTAATTTCTTCGTACTGAGTCTTCTTTGTACCAACTAATAATTTTACGATCAGCATCCGTGAAATTATTAACATATCGATAAAAATTACTTCATTAGCATTTCAGAACGGTCCTCGATATATATATATATATATATATGTACACACATATATGTTTGTCTCACATGCCTCGCTATATAACCCAATTCCTAAACGCTTTAACCAACTGAATCTAATGTTCTGACAACACAATATTTTTTTTATTATATTAATCGTACATGGAGGTTTCAGATAGTTCAACCGGTAATACTTTTTATTTACTTCTTATTTATCACTAATTTGAGTAAATTAGTTTTCTCAGTAAGATTTATCCGTTTCTTAGTTTCAGAACTCACTAAAAAAAAAAAAAAGTTTGTCGTTTGTACTGTGTACTCACCGGTTTCTTAATTTCAAAACTCATAAAAAAAAAAAGTAGTTTGTTGTTTGCACTGTGTACTGAAGTAGAAAATGAAATTTCCAGTCCTTACCAGTTCCTCTAGCATTTCAATATCAACATTCCACGTACTATATGTTAATGTCCAATTAATGCTCATTACCCTCCATTCCAGGGACATCATTCCTCCTTTCTAATTAATGCAACATAATGTAGAACAAGAGTCACATCTTGCAAATCCCATTCCTCCATTCTCGGGCTCTCTAGGACTGAAACCATCTCCGCCTAAAAGAGAACAAAAACAAAAATACACCCCCAAATTATGATTGGAATTTTATGGAAATAATGCATATTTATGCATATTATTAGATTATTTCTAAAATATATATATATATATATATATATCCTATCATAATTAGGATTACTATCTCATTTCTTATTTTGTATATCCTATTATAAGTAGGATTACTATCTCCTATCAGGATTAGGATTATTATCCTCTTATATATATATGTATATATAGAAATATTCTAAAAATAATCTAACACATATATTTGAATTAATGAGAATCCGAAATGCGTTGTTTTTATTTAATGTAAAAAAAATTTCAAATTTTGAGAAAAATAGATTGAGAATTTAGATAGACCTCACAGCCTAAAATCACGATCAGTGCTTTTTCAAAGGGGGGGGGAACCATATGAATTCAAATTTGTACGTGGTAGTACTTTAAACCTAATGAATGCTAAAAAAGAAAACAGAAAACAAATCAAATTAACCTAAACAGTATTACTAGAGTTTTTAAGGAAACAACTCAAATTAACTTCAAAAGTTAGATAATTAATAATATTATGATATGAGGGAAATATATTTATATATATATATATATATAGATATAAATTCTATTATGAACAAATCCAATTGCAACATGTTTAATATTATAAAATTTAAAATTTTGAAAAAATAAATAAATTGAAAATTTTAAATACATAAATCTCATGAAGTTTTGCTATGTATATATGTGTAATTGATTGTCCTAAATTTGTTAGTATTCTGAACTATTCAAACTTGTAAAGCGCTGATTATTTTACTAAGTGTTATCAATATTTCAAGATTTCCTTTCTAAATATGTAAAATTGATTAGGGTCACCTCCTTCTTCCAGATTTTTTTTTTTATTTTTAATTCACAAGTTATTATTTTAAGGGGAGTATTTTTTTTGCTAACTTTTTTATTCAATTTATAAAATACTATTCATGACTGATGTTTTAGGCCATTAGAGCCCATGGAAGCTTGAACGGACATTAGTGAGAGATATTGGGTAGACTCATCCCATCTCTTCCACCTAAGGATGTTCATGTCAGTTGACTCGTATGTACACCTGATTTTTGCTCCAAACGGGTAAGAAATTCAAAAATTTTTTAAGAATTGAGTAAAATAAAAGAACATTTAAAAAAAAAAATTAAAGATCGAGTAGTGTACGAGTATAGGTAATGTACGGATATAAATTTATCCCCATCCCTTACCCTATCCTACCCCTTCCCTGACCCATCCCCTCCCCTACCTACCTTTACCCGTACTCCCGGATATATATATATTTCAGTTTTTAGGATTTTGTTTTACCCTAACACAGCGGCACACCGACAACTTTAAAGATTTTCAGCTCCTGCTTTATCTGTCTTAATCCTTCTCTCTCTCTCTCTCTCTATACCCATATGTATTGTGGATCTATCATTCTTTAGAATTGAGAATTTGTTAGTTGTAGTTCGGTTCAAGAAGGGAATTTAGAATTGTTGTTGTTGGGGATTCCTCGGAGAAGTTCAATTGCTCAATTTGGGGAAGTTGTGCATTTTTTTTAATATATGCTTTCATTTGTTTTCTTTGAACCTTTGGATGTCGATGGTTGTTGCAATCATGTAGGAAGGTTTTCATTTTAAACTAGAGAATACATTTTGCAATATGTGACTTCTTCTATGACCAGAGGCTACTAGTCTTTTGTCTTGAATGGGAAATCGTCCCTACCTTATCAACAACATTGAAAAATGAATTGCAGTAAATAAAAAAAAAAAAAAAAAAGATTCCATGATGGGAAAAGATGTTGCAAGTGTGCCAAGAGGATGATGGACCTGACGGTTTCTGTGTTCAAATCTTTATATTGGGTTATTCATTTCTTGGTTAGCTG
This sequence comes from Vitellaria paradoxa, assembly GCA_019916065.1. Lineage (NCBI taxonomy): Eukaryota > Viridiplantae > Streptophyta > Magnoliopsida > Ericales > Sapotaceae > Vitellaria > Vitellaria paradoxa. Next base: position 34,096,982 of record CM034239.1, on the reverse strand, counting down.
CATTTGGTGTTTGTTCAAATTGTATTTTTGTATTTTTTTCCATTTTAATTATTCGAATCTCCACAGAGAACCCCACTCCTTGTTTGGACGGAAATAGGGGGTAAAAGTAAATTTTCAATGAGTATCGAGTAGGGTATAGAGATTGATTTGAGTTTGAGAATCAAATACAAGAATAAGCGTACTCGTCATTTACTCGCTCTATGTCCATTCCTATGTCCACCCCTTAAGCCATTGCGTTGTGCAAGGTCAAATTCTTAACTTAACGTTATATATTTTTAAATATTTTTTATAAAATGAATAAATTAAAAATAAAACTTAAAACAAAATAATAATTTATATATTTTTAAAAAGGAAATTAAATTATAAAAAAATAAATACTTACAGTTATATTTAAAATTCTAAAAACAACTCTAACGGACAATTAATCATACACAAGATTAATCATGAGGGAACCCTTAGTAAATAATAAGAAAAAATCTCAGGCTCGATTTTGTAGATCACGTAAACATTTTCCACTAATCGATTTTGTAGATCACTTAAACATTTTTCACTATAAACTTTGGTCACAACGATTGTTTACACGTATTCATTCAGCTTTTTACTTTATTTCTCAATACACCAATACGAAGTGAAGGAAAAAAAAAAAAAAAAAAAAAAACTTTTCGACTTCTCGTAAAATTGTCGTGAAATCCTTCAAAAGTTACAGCGTAAAAGTATGTAAAATAAAATGGAGAAAAAACTCTAAACTCTCACAACAAAATTTTCTTCTTAAATCTTTTAATGTGTTCTACGTATTTTTTCATTAAGTACATATGCATATGTATAGATTATATAGACCCCAAATAAAATAGGAAACGAGATCCGTAACAAATTCGTCAGGTCGGACAAAACTCGTGTTCTCCGTGTCTTGCTTGCGAGGTGCTTTGGACTAGATCAATCCATCGCCTTGCCTGTGACCTCTTTTGGACAAACCCGATCCCTTGACTTCCCAGCGGCATGCTGCTAGTTTTTCTAATTTTTTTATTTCAGCCTTCATTGTTGATGCTCGAGGCTTCGGACTCCCTGCAGCCAGCCCGACTGGAATTTGATTACGAGTCCAGGAGAAGTCCTACTACGTGTAGAGTTGCTCGAGTTTTATTCTTTTTATTGATTTGGCAATTCAGTAATTAAAAAACTCTGATACTGTAGTCATTCATCAATTTTGGTAGTCTATTCCTTCTTGAACAAGGAAACTAAATCCTTTGTGAATTTAATTGTTATTTTTTTTTTAGATTTGCCTTCGTAAGATTTTACTATCTCTACCTTGACAATTCAGCAACAAAACTAAGATTAAATTTTAATTTTGAACTGCAACACTTAAAAAAAAAAAAATATTAAGATATTGTATGACACAATATATAAGTAATTCATGCATCATTTTTTGTCATGAAATTAACAAAAGTCAAAATTAAAAAAAAGTAGGAACGAAACATCTATAATAAGGACTCGAGAGACTATAGTTAAGGATTTACTGCTGTCATAGCAGTAAATTCAAAACGTGATTTCGTCCTTTTTTCATTCAAAACGACATTGTTTTATTTAAATCTCCATATTCGAATATGATATTTTTTCATTTGAATATATATTCAAATATATTAATTCATATTTAAATATGAAAAATTTAGGTAGAATAATATCATTTTAAGAAAAAAATACTAAAACGACGTCCTTTTATAATTACTACAGTAACTGCAGTAATCCCCCACTGCATCCCCCTTCGCGTCCATAACAAAGCTAAAAATCGGCGCTTCCACCACCACCAGCCGTAGCAGCTCCAGCTCCACCATCCCCACTGAGCTCCATTTTTAAGGCACCCCAATTATTAATTTTTTAATACAGTGAGTTAAAGCCCGAGGTACACAAATCAATGCACCAATTAATGAGTGCCTGCACGTTCCCGGTAAGAGCCCGGATGTCTCCCCGCAAGGTATCACGTTCAATTCGAATACCAGCAACCTCCTCCCCTCCTTGTCAACAAATCATTTACTCCATTAATTTTTTTTCTCGTACCAAACGCACTCCAATTCTAGTACCTTTTTTATTGATAAATTTGTGCCGTGATCATTAGATAAGCAAGAACTTTTGATGAAAATTAATTATTAATTATGACTAAATATTTTTAGTGTCACGTATTTTGTGACGGCTGTATGATAAAAAAATATATATATTAGTAAATAAACTTTTACTTTTAGCGAAACTAATTATCACTAATTTTTTTTTTATTTTTAATGACAATTTTGTATAAATATTATATACTAAGGGAGTGTGCGATGAAAATCGTTAAAATACTCTGAAAAATCATTTAAAATCTTCAAAATTCTCTAATATATTTTATACTCTTCGTACTTTGTAAAATTTTTATAAATTTATATATATCTACATATCTTAGTAATTTTTTACAAACCGTAATAATATTCAATAAATCCCAATAATTTTTCTATAAATCTCAAAAATTTTTCAACGATTTTCAATAAATTCTGACATAAAATTATTTGGATAAATCTAAAAACACCATTTGGGCTGTTTTTTCTCTAAAAAATTAAGAGGGTGTTTGATTGAAAAAAAAGTTGACAAAAAAGTATAGAAAAAGTACCAAAATTTGATGTAAATGTGATATGTGGTAAAATTTAATTTGAAGAAAGTATAAACTTTTTGAAACTTTTGGTAAATTTTAGTATTTGGTTGGTGGTCAAACAGTCCCTAAAGTTGATGCAAAAATTAAAATATTTCACTATTTACCTTTAAAAAATGTAATTTGTGGCCGCGCGCCAAATACTAATAAATTATCCAAATTATATCTTTTTGTTATTCTTTATTATTTTCCGTGAATCCGGAGGCACCCTAAAATAATTTCGTTAGAATTTGTCAAACTGTTGTGTGGCGGACAACCCAAATGCCTTGTCGGCAAGAAAATATTGAATTTAAAAAAAAAAAGAAAAAGAAAAGAAAAGAAAAGATGAAGAAAACAAAGTTTGTTTGTCATTGTCAAGTACTGGTTAGTCACATGCATCTAAACAATCACGGACTCAATAGCTACTACACGCCAAGCCAATCTAATCAGGTCACCACTGCCTCTTTTTGCCCCCATCAAAATCTAAAAATTCCACCCTCTCGTATCTTTGCTTTTTCTGGGGTGAGAAAAATGTCGAGCCCTATTTTTTTTTTTTTTGGTAAGTGTCAAGCCCCATTAGCTAGCGAGCAAGTGATTTAGGGGGTATTTGGTAGATTAAAAGTAAAAGTAAAAGTACAATAAAAGTGAAAAGATGTAACATAAAGGTGATAGGTGAAAAATTTTAATTGGAAGAAAGTACAAAAATTAGTTAAAGTTAGTGAGTTTTGGTGAAAGTTGGTGTGGTCAAACAAAGCCTAGGTTGGATACGGGATAGGTACGGTACAGTACAGTATATTACTTGGTGTATTTTTTATATGAGGTTTAATTAGTTATGACCCGTCATAATCAGTGTAAATTTTTGTCATCATCACAACCGTTAGATGATTTGTTATTGTTTTAAAATCAACGATACGTAGATACCAGATGTGCACTGATGTGTAAGCACACCGAACCTACCCCCTTCCCGATTTAGGACAATAATTTGGGTGTTCCTCTCTAGGCTATCTTTTTCTAAATGAAGAGGAAAGGTTAAGAATAAAAATTTAATATTTGTTTTTTTATTAAAATTAATTAAATTAAAGTTAATATTTTTATTTCATTATAGTTTGTAATCTATTTAAATAAAAATATATTTTTTAATTTTTTTTCCATCAAATAAAATCCTCGCTCCAAACACGCTCTTCACCCACTAACCGCGTTAAAGTTATTTATTAAAAAACAAAAATCCAAAAGTAGAAAACAGGACTGCCGTTGTCCTTTGCGTGTGTGCTTTTTGTAAGCCCAATCATTTAACAAACCTTCATAAATTCAAACAAGAGCGATTTTAGCTCGACAAATATCATTAACAAAGTTAGTCTATCGTTTATAAACATACTAATTAATAATGATTATAAACATGTTTATAATTAAATTAATTAAGATTATTTATATAATTTTAATAAATTAATTTTTCTTACTAATAACTTAAATTATTTATAAGTTGTTTGTTAATGTACTCACACTTATTTTTTAAGTTAAAAGTATGTTTATTTGGTTGCAAAATTAATTAATATGTTCATATTAGATTCGTGAACAAGATCGATTAAAGATCAATTAAAGGCTCACAACTATGTTTGACCTCAATTTAAATTTATCAATGAAATTAACAAATAAGTTCGAATATAATATTTTTGAGTTCATTCTGACTCAAATTAGAACTTAGTAATAAATTTAAAACATAAGTCAGATGTATTAATGATCAACTCATTTGCAGTTTCACGTACTAAAATGCAAAGTAAAAATAAAAAAAAAATCAAGAAGTAATGCCTCAATCATCCATGTAAACAAAGTTAAAACTATAGCAATTGCATTGAGGGGATTATTGAAAGCAATAATATATTCATAAAGGAATGTTTTCATAATATATTTTTAACAATTTCATATATACTTAAAATATATTATTTTATAAGCTTGGAGGACTATTTACTAAAAATAATATAATATAATTAGTGATGATTCGGGAATTAAAAATCGTTCACTTAAAACAAGTAATTGATGGTAATAAGAATCTATATTCCAAGAAAGGAAAAAAAAAAGTAATTGAAAAGAAAATATATGAAGATCGATGTTTGATTTTTTTTTATTAAGCAATAAAGCTTACCCTTTTATTGTGATGCAACAAAAAGTAAATAAATAAAAAATATTAACCTCAACTACTAAGCTTAAAATGTGTCTGATCAATTGTATTTAATAAATATGTATATATATATTTAATTTACATCAACCTGTGCATCTTTTAGATACCAGCTGTTTGTCATAACTTTGGCATACTAAAAATCCTTTCTTAAGAAGTGATTCAGAGAAAGCAGAGCTGTCACGAACAAAAGTTCTACAGAGGAGCACAAGGTCCTTTATCCAACCTGTAACTAGTAATTATTTGGGCAAAGGGGATCTTGATATAGCAATATTCTGTCAGTTTCGTGACATTAATATAGAGACTGTTGAATGTTGAATTAAAATTTACGAGTGTAAATACATCCATACTATTATAATTAAAAAAATATGAATACATCTTTAGATTGAATTTTTATCTCGTTATCTTGATCACAAATTACTAAAGTAATATAGCATTGCTATAATGCTAGGTGAGCTCTCAAATCCATGATCTGGGTCCTGTGTTGTCCTCTCCACCTTTTCTCTATATAAGAATGCTACCGTTGTTAAATTGATTCTCATTATTACGCCTCCTTCCCTCCCTCCCTCCCTCATGACTGGTGGTGGATTAATTTTTAGTAATGGGTAAGTCTTACAGTGAGTCAATTAGTCTCCTATTAATCCTTGTAATTATAAACTTGGAGACTTTGGTGGGCACTAGTATTGACTGCCATTACTGTCCATACCCAACTCCACCCTCAAAGCCACCACCAAAGCTGCCACCCAAACCCCACCATCCTCCTCACAAGGTAGAAAAGCCCCCATGTCCACCACCACCGCATCATCATGTCAAGCCACCCCGCCCTCCTCCAGTGCCAGTGGTGAAGCCACCCCCCCATAGACCTCCTAAACCACGCCCTCCTACCAGAAAACCACCACCCCATGTCCCCAAACCTCCTATTGTGAAGCCTCCGCCCTATACGCCTCTACCACCTTATATTCCCAAACCTCCTATTGTAAAGCCTCCCGTTGTGAAGCCTCCGCCCTACACACCTCTACCACCCTATGGTCCCAAACCTCCTGTTGTGAAGCCTCCGCCCTATACACCTCTACCACCTTATGTCCCCAAGCCTCCTGTTGTCAAGCCCCCCAAACCTCCCGTTGTGAAGCCTCCGCCCTATACACCACCTTATGTCCCCAAACCTCCTGTTGTTAAGCCCCCCAAACCTCCTATTGTTAAGCCTCCGCCCTATACACCTCTGCCACCCTATGTTCCCAAACCTCCTGTTGTGAAGCCTCCGCCTTATACACCTTTACCACCTTATGTTCCCAAACCTCCTATTGTAAAGCCTCCTGTTGTGAAGCCTCCGCCCTATACACCTCTGCCACCCTATATTCCCAAACCTCCTCCTGTGAAGCCCCCGCCTTATACACCTCTACCACCCTATGTCCCCACACCTCCGCCACCAAGTCCACCAAAGCCTCCCCCGGTGGAACAGCCATGTCCTCCTCCGCCTCCGCCTCCGCCTCCGCCTCCGCCTACGCCACCGCCGCCGGTCGTGATTCCAGCGCCACCAAGTCCACCAAAGCCTCCCCCGGTGGAACAGCCATGTCCTCCTCCGCCTCCGCCACCGCCGCCCTGTCCTCCTCCGGCACAACAAACGTGCCCCATCGACACTCTGAAACTAAGTGCATGTGTAGACATACTGGGAGGGCTGGTTCATGTAGGAATAGGAGGAGGAAGTGCTGCCGCTGCTAAGGACACATGCTGTCCTGTTCTGGCGGGGCTACTGGACTTGGACGCCGCCTTGTGCCTTTGCACCGCCGTTAAGGCAAAGCTACCTCTGAATGTTAGCGTGGTTATACCCGTTGCTCTTCAAGTCCTTGTTGACTGTGGGAAGACAACCCCATCAGGCTTCCACTGTACCCCCTAGCCCTGTGGTAAAGTACTTCTGCCTCTTGCTTTTTTCTTTTTCCTTTTTTTTTTTTAACAAAAATTCCACCCTCACCGTATTTTATCTCACACCAGTCACTGTTTGTCTTTTTTTATACTTGTAAGTACAGATACTGACAGACATAAAATCATTCAAAATCATCTTAGGCATAAAATATTATTTTTTTATTTAAAAAACAATGACAAAAAATTAAGCAGCGAATTATGTAGAATAAAACTATAAAAGGCAAGAGTAACGTTACTGTTCTATGGAAAGTCCTATCATGCGCCTCTTTATACATTAAAAAAAAAATATCAGAATAATGGGAGACATTTATATTACTTAAAAATAATAAGCTTATATAAGAGGCTGTTTGGGGTGTAAAAAACTCCAAAAGTTAATAAAAGTAGTTTTTTTTCCTTTGGAATTTGAAGTGTAAATTAAAAGTTATTTTGAAACGGTGGTTAGATATTTGTATTTGATTTGATATAAAATTGTTAAAAATTATATAAAGTGACACGTGACAAAATTTTAATTAAGAATTTTAAAAATTTTTGAAATTTTGTGAAACTTTTTGGTACAAATATTAGTTTAATCTTTTAAAAAATTTGTCAAAATTCGTTGAAATGGATTTGTTCCAACAGATTTTGACAATTTTTAAAAAAAATTAGAAAATTTTGAAATTTAAAAAAGTTAAAAACTTTAGAACTTTTTAGAGTTTTTTGAAGTTCTTTGAAACACCAAACGACCCCTAAATATATTATTATTATAATACTATCATGGTGATTACATTTTGATTGAACTTCATGGTAGAATTAGGGCTGTGTAATTTGAGCGTTTGTGGGGATAATAAACTGGTAGCTGTATTAGTTATTTAATTATTTTTAAAATGATTAAATTTATTTCTTTTATATTTTAATTTTTTTAATTATTGAAGAACAAAAATCTTAATTTAACAAAAAGTTAAAAAATTAAAAAATTAACTAAAAAGTTAACATTTTCCTTTCCAATAAAAAAAGTTAATTTTTTAATAATTAATTAATATTCATTAAAAAAATTAATTTTTTTCTTCCGAAACTCGACTTGAGTTTTAGATTAGTAAGTTGGGTTGAACTTGATCCGTTAATTTTAAAGACACCTTATAACCATTTGATCACTAGTTTTTTGAAAGTAGGTTAACGACTCAAATGGGTTAATGGGTTACCATACTCGAATAACTAGAAAATTGTTAATTTTTATTTAAATTATATATTTTTTAAATATTTTATTTTTTATAATTCATTTTTAAAACATATTTATATTCTACATTTTTAATTTAACTCGTTTTGGAAATACTCGCATAAAGTTTGGGAAGCAAAAAGGTAAAGTTTTTCTTTTTTTTTTTTTTTAAGTAACTACTAGTTGACTATTAAAAAATTTAATTTTTTATACTTGAGAAAAGAAAAAATGTTAATTTTTTAGTAGTTAATTTTTTTATTTGTTTATTAATTTAAAATTTTTGTAAGAAGATAAATGCGATGATCTTAAAAAAAAAAAAGTCAAAAAAAAAAAATACTAAGTAGCTGGGTATGTAGGTTGTTTGTTTGGCGCAACCTAAGAACAGATGCCTCTTTTATCAATTGGTCAGCTCGAATCAACCCGTTTATATGTTGCTCCGACAGGCTAAGAAACGGGTTGATCCAAGTCAATAAATCATTTTGAATTACGAGTTGGTTGCACTCCATTTTTTTTTTTTTTTTTTTGAAAGGTAAACGTTGGTTGCTTAAATTTTAATTTTTTTTGGGGGGGGGGGTTAAAGTAGATACAAAACGAGTTAAATTGAGTAGTAAATTATTTAAACTTTGTTTAAAAATTTTATTGAAAAATATGTTTATATTTTATTTTTAAAGCTTAAACCGAGTTATAATCGAGTTGAGCTTGATTTTTTTTTTATATTTTTAATTTTATCTAACTCAAGTTATAAATTAAGTTTACCTTGATTTCAGAACTAATCAATCTCAAGTGAGTTTTTAGTAAATTAAATATGGATTGAACACTAATTATTTAGGACTCATTTAGTTTGTTTTTTTATTTTTTGTTTTTTGTTTTTATTTTTAATTTTCTGTTTTAAGTGCATTTATCATTTTGTCATTTTGAAAATAAGGAAAACAGTTATAACGTATTTGGTCACTTGTATTTTTAAATTTTATTTTAGAAAACAGAAAATGAGTTTACACATAAAATGAAAAATGACAAAAAGTCATTTTGAGCGTTTTCAACTTAAAACAAAGAAAATCTCAAAATAAGGAAAATAAAGTATTTTTTATTTCTTTGTTTTGAGCATAAAATAGAAAATAGACAATTAAACCAAATGCCACCTTAATTGATTAATAATACTCGGTGGATGTGGATGGTATATATATACAAATAAATGATGTGAGAGAAATAGGCGATTAAAATGAGGTAATAATCACAATCTTAATTATAAATAAATTACATTCTCGCATATTTTTCGTTTTAAAATAACTTATAAGTCCTTTTTTTTTTTAGGTAGCATTGCTCATTCTCACAAACTACTAATTTTATTTCGTTAGTTAAAAATAAAAATTTAAGAAAATAAAAAAGGCTTTTCAATAAATTAATTTTTTTTAATCTATTAAATTTTATGCCTTTACTCATCTGTTTTTCACCATAACAAAATAATAGTAGTTATTTTTTTTTTTTTTTTTGGATCTCCTATCCCTAATTTTGCCTCATAAGTTCACGTACTGGAAACAACGTCAAAAGCTAAGAGCTCATTTGATTTGTTTTTCTATTTTTTATTTTTTGTTTTTGTTTTTCATTTTCTGTTTTGAATTCATTTTTTATTTTGTGCTTTTAAAAATAAAGGAAACAGGTTAAAACTCATTTGTTTACTTGTGTTTTCAAAATTTATTTTCAAAAATCAAAAATGATTTTACACATGAAATAAAAAATGGCCAAAAGTCGTTTTGAGAATTTTTAACAAAAAAATAAGGAAAATCTCAAAACGAGAAAAGAGAACATTTTTTGTTTCCTCGTTTTGAGAATTTTAACACAAAATAAAAATAGAAAATAGAAAATAAAAAAGTAAACCAAATGCCACGTAAATTACAACTAACTGTTCATTTTAGTATTGATATACTCACTCTATTTCATTGAAACAGATAATTTCATTTCTATTGTTTGGTAGAGTGACGATTCATAAAGTTAAAACGAATGGATATATCTACACTAGTGGAGTGTGTGTGACTGAGAGAAATATTCATTAATTTTTTTAATTTTAATTTTAATTTTTTAAATTATCAAAAACGTAATGAAAATTTAAGAAACTTAAAATATTTATATCAAACAATAATAAATAATGAAATTCCAGTAAAAAAAAAACTAGTAATTAAGGAGTATTTAAAAAAGACTAATAATAAGAGTCTAATTATAGTTAATTAAGGGGCCTATAAAGAAAAAATATAAAGATAAAATTATTTAAATAATTAACTTCTATAGATATTTTAAGTTTTGGGTGGTTATTGATTTTTAAAAGGTTTTAATAGGAGGAATTAGAAATTTCACTAATTGACTGCTAGCAGCATCAATTTTTAAATTCACTAATACTTCTATTTTTTTCCTCTAAATGTGGAAAAATATTATACCATTTTCGATTGTAGATAGTATTTTAGAAATATATATATTTTTACTGTATTTTAAAGAGTTAATTATTGAGAGAAATTAATGTGAATGGGATAACAACAAATTAATAAATGATATTCTGAATAGGATTGCTCAACAATGGTGAATGCTTGAAATGGAAGCCCCCACAAATGCTATCACGCGTTTCATTTAAACATAAAAAGAAATTTAAAAGTACTGAAAAAAAAGAAAAAGAAAGAAAAAGTAGGACAAATGTATGTAAATCAATCCCTTGTATTATAATATATAAGAATAGATGTCGTGTTATTTCATTTTATTTTATTTTATTTTATTTAGTACACAGTAAATTTTTTAATATTAAGAAATGTGTATTTAAACATATACTTATGTATTAATTATCATTTAATATACATAAAATATATTATAATTTTTTTCTTAAAATATAATATATGAATATCTTAATAACCATCTATTATCTCTTATACTAATTTGTCCCTCCTTTGGAAACATGAAATGGGAGAGAATATAAATTGTTTTTTTTTTTTTTTTTGTTAAATTCTATTTTCCAATAGCATATATATATATATATATAAACTCACATTGAGTTCTGTTTGGAGTAACAAAAAAATTTAAAAAACGGTGAAAACATCTAAAAGTTATTCACTTTTTATTTCACTGCACGAATTATGAACTTATAACTTAACTCACTTTATCTCGTTTTATCTCACTTTTTGTCATTTCAAATGCGCCTTGAATAATGTAATAAGATATTAATTTTTTAGAAATAAATAAATTGATTATGATGGATATTATATTATACTATATATAAAAATTGACATACTCAATTATTATTTCTTTTTAATTTATTTATTTTCTAAAAAGCCCATTTAATTCTATGAATGCAGGGAATAAAATAAAATTCAAGGGTGACTTAAAGCGTCACAGAAAGTGTTTTCCCCCCTCTTAGCTTCAAATTAATGAAGAATGGGAAGTGTTGTACCAAAACTGGATGGGCTGGTTTGCCATAATAACGGTGATGCCGATGTATTTGACCTTTATTTGCCAAGTGTTGTTTCAATTTAGTAAGTTTTCCATTTGAGTGTACAAGTCCTTGAAATTAATTAGTTAATAGTAACTCAGTTGTTTCACCAGTGCTTTGCAATCGGAGCCTTTTCCCTTTTCCATCCCTATATATAATATATGTATATTAAGCGTGAAGCATCCCCCTTTTGTACCCCATGATGAATGGTATATTTGTCCTCTCAGAACGGAGAAACCAATTTCAATGCTACAAGAGAACACCAATCTCAATTGGGTCTCTCCTCCAAAACTCCACCAATTTCAATTCTACCTTCTCATGCAATTTTTCTCCTCTCCTCTCGTGTTGTGACAGCTCATTTGTTATAATATTTAATTATTTTATTTTAAAAAATAAAATATATAAAATATAAAACTAAGTATTAATTAAAAGAATAAAAACATTGATATATAAATTAATAAAATAGTAAAAATAAACATTTCAACGTCTAAGATTTCAATTTCTTTCGGCTCATTTGGAACACTGAAAAATAATAGAAAAACTCTACTCTATAATTCTCTACAAAACTTTTTTTATCTCGAACTACATAATTTTTTTATAAATTTATATATATTTACATACCCAACAAATTTTTACAAATTTCAATAAAATTTTTTAACAAATTCAATAACATTTTTATAAATCTTAATAACATTTTTACAAATTTCAAAAAGTTCTAAAAGAAAATTAAAAAATTTCTACTGAAACCCGTTCAAACAGTAACACTTTTACAAATCCTAATTACAATGAATAATAACTTAAAAAATATGACCTTGTTCATTGAGTTACCTTCTATATTAGTTTGTCAGAAGAATGCTTTCATTTTTTTTCTTTTTTTTTTTTTGGAAATTATGCCATTAGAATTTGAGAAAAATTTTTAATGAATTAGATTATCCCCATATGAAATAGAAAATTAATTCATTGTCTATTGGCTCTTCTTCTCTTCTAAGCTAAACCCTCATTAGTTTTCGTCCTTTAAGCCTTGCGAACGCTACTTTTTTGGATCCCTAACCTCTACTCCTAATCATGCATAATGGAGCATATGGGTAACCACTTCAAAAGTTTCTACTTTATTTCACTTCTCTTTGCTATTTTGTTTTATTTCTCTTAGTGTTTTTATTTATGTTTTTAGGAAATTTTTTTTATCAAATTTTTAATAAAAAATGAGTTATGCTCTTAATAAATCTTGTCTTATCCATGGATTTAACTAGTTTTTCTTCTTCTTTATTTTTTAGTTTTTGGAAGGATCACTTTCATAAATAATATGTTATAATTAAAAATTTTGGTAATTTATAAGAAAAGATGATATTTGAACTTTGCGTTTTATTGTTATGTCCTATGATGCTAGAGTTGATATCTTAAGGATGTACCGTTGGCACTTTTTTAATTAGATTTGTAAGATTTTGAATTAAATAAGTTGTTTTTACCTCAGAGGATATCGTGTTTCTAAATTAAACCAACTCAATGTTGATCAGGTTAGTTTGGTTCGGTTCTATAGCAGTTTTGGCTCAATCCTAGGTACAGAAAATTGGAACTAATAAAACATGGTTTGGTCTTGGGTCTGGCATGGACCTGAGCCAACCCGAACCATGTGTGCCCCTAGAAAGAAGTTCTATCCTATAAAAAAAAAAAATTAGAGCAGTGCATCAAAATAATGTATTAATACTCATGTAATAAAAGTACATTACTATAGATTTCTTTATTATTAATTTTTTTTAAAAGTGATTGGTATGCAAAAGAGTCGTATTTCTCATCCTTTATTTGATAACTAGTGAGAGGGTTGTGTGCTTCACATGCGAACAAGTGCCCATTGTTGGAAGCAGATGATAAAATGTTTATTGAAATATGTGTTAGTATAGTTAGTTTGCAGTAAAATGCATTTAAAATTATATATAGGAGAATCATTAGCTGTAAATAAAAGTTAAAACATATAAAAAAATGTTAAGAAAAACATAAATGTTGATACAGATTGTTGGAAAACTAAAACTAATAAATGTAAAATAATATGAAAATAGGAAAAAAGATATCTAGTAGACAATTTTATGATATCATGTGTGAGAGCTTGGGCTTGTGACATTTCGGTATGCAAATATTTTGTTGGGATATGAAATGACTCTCTTCATTGACTCTTACTCTTCATTACATTCACATCCAAATTATTCATAAAGTTATGATAAAATGCAATATATATTTAATATTATTTCACTTGCATTCATATGTATTACTTTTCAATGGATAGATAGTATAGGTGAGTCTTTTAGATTGAATTATTCTTTTTGTACATACTTATACATATATATATATATATATATATATATATATATATATATATATATATATTATCGGGCATTCATTTGGCATGATGACATGGGTTGAATAAGGAGGCTAAAGATAGTTTTAAAATTCAGGTCTGAGAAGGTAAATCTTATCTGTTAAAAAAAGTAAGGTTTAAATTTCGAGAAGGCTCACACAACCCTAACACTATCTTCTAAATTCGTTCTCCTTATTTATTACAATATTCATTTATGGTAGTACTCTTTTTTCTTTTTTTTTTTACATGATTGTAATATTTAATTCATGTATTTTTAAATTAATAAATTTTACATAAATTTTAACTAATTATAAGAGATATTAATTTATATTAATATAAATGAAAGGTTTTTTTAAGTTCATTATTTAAAATTTCATAAATATAAATGTAATATAAATATATTTGAAAATTTTTATTTTAAAATAAAAAATTTATATTTAAATTATTACACATTCAATTTAATAAATTTTAAAATTAATGACAACTCATATTAAATTATCATTAAAACATTATTAAAAAATTTAAATTTAAATTATTTGAATTAGTTTGCAGACAAAATTTAGTCACATTCTTAATAAAAAGAAATCATATATATTAATCTAAATTAATATCTCTTATAATTTAATTAAATTTTATCTAAATTTTATTAATTTAAAATATACATAAATTAAGCAATTAAGAGAAAGAAAAAGAAAAAAAATATTGTTATAAATCCAAATAGTTGAATTTGAACTTTTTTTATGATAGTCATAAACCATAAATAAAATTTTACCTAAAAAGATCCTTTATTTCTCTAATTTAATGAGAAATAAATAAATATAATTTATTAAAATATTATTTTGAAGAAAACAAAGTGTGATATATATATATATATATATATATTTATAAAACTACCACTATTCAATATGACTTTACAACCCTTATCATTGATCTTATTATAAGTGTGAAAAATGATATGATGATGCTAATCTTCCATCTCTCGGGCTTACATAAGGGTATACCGAATTGCACCCATTTGAGGATTGCTATAGGCGAGTTGTCTCTCTCGTACATTAGGGGAAATAGTTTTAAGATATTCTATTAAATTTTTCTCACACTGTTTATTCATATCTTTGAATTCCTCCACATCGAGTTCATACACTTGCTCCTTTACTGACTCATCACCTTCGACTCTTTCGTCCTCTCTAGTAGCTAGAGCTCAGGTGGGACAGTTAGCAAATATGTACCCAAAAATCATAACACTTAAAACATTAAACTCAAGAGTTATTTCTAGGACCCTTAGGTAAGATACCCTTATTTCTATTATCTTTCACACCCTGGGTGCTAGGAGGTGGTCCCAAATAGACGTAGTGTTTATAACACCCTTCTCGTTAGCTAAGCTTAAGAAGCAAAATACTAGTCTTTATACCCCCTCCTATAGTCGATAAACTCGTGTCTCCCCCCTGTGACCATAGCCCAGTAGAAAAGACATGTACACCTCCTCGTGTAAGTCTCCATGTAAGAAGGCATCATGGACATCAAGGTAATGTAAGTGCCACCGACGAGCAGTTGTAATAGCAAGGGCACTACGGAATTGTCTAACTTAGCCACTGGGGCAAATATGTTATGATAATCGAGTCTTTCAGCCTGTGTAAAACCTTTAGCAACAAGTCTAGCTTTGAACCTTTCAATAGAGCCATTAGCATTCAATTTTGTTTTAAAAACTCACTTACAACCAATAGGTTAGAGGAAGGTTGAAAGGTAACCAAGTACGGTTGGACTTGAGGCATTTAATTCAGAAGTGACGGCATTACACCAATGAGGTTGCTAGATTGCCTAGAAGTAAGAGGAAAGCTCATTATGCTAAAAAAGAGCAGCTAAGAAAGCAAAATGGGGTTTGGAAAAAATGAGAATAAAAAAAAAATAGATAGAGGATGAACCGTACCTGAAGGCGACGTTAAAATGGAGGTGAATGAAGCATCAAATTGGGAAGTGTGGAACAATCGTAATCTCAAGACAGGTAGGTGGTTGAGTGACACAACGGGGTCAATTTATAGCTAGGGGTTCTGGAATGGGAACCATGATTGCTGGTGGTGTGGGGTCTAGAAGATTTGGAGAGGGTGGTATAGGGTCTGGTAAATTTAAAGTGTTGTTTGGAGCTTCTAGGTGATACATTATAGGTCATGGTGTTGAGACAAAGTCATTTGATGGGGTTTCATTGATAGGTATAGGAAGTACTGCGATGTTGTTGGATGCTGGAGGTGCAAGGAAAAGGTTGAAAGAGAAAACGGAAACAAGTCCTCAATAAAATGTGACATTACGAGATACAAGGGTTTTTTTAGTAGAAAGATCGTAAACGCGATAACAATGGTGATGAGGAGGGTACCCTAAGAAAATGCATGGCATTCCACGTGGTTGAAATTTGCCACGGTTGGCTTTAAAGGTTTGCGTGTAACATAGGCAACAAAAAATACGAAAATGAAAATAGTCTGGGGTTTAGTTAAAAAGACATTCATTTGGTGAGGCAAGGTTAAGGGGTTTAGGAAGACATATGATTGATTAAGTAAACGGCAATAATAATGCATTCGCCTGAAAATGCAAACACTAAGCGACATTGAGAATGTGTCAGTGTTTACATTCTGCAACACCATTTTGTTAGGGGTGTCTATACAGGTTAGTTCATGTAGGATCCCATGGTCATGATGAAGACTTGGGTAGGGCCACTGGTAAATTCACACTCGTTATCGAAGCAAAAATGTTTTATTTGGGCATGAAATTGGTTTGTCCACTAATGCTGAATGGCGATTGCATAAGTTAGAAAAATTAGGATGCCTTGAGATCCATGTTTAGATTTTTTTTTTTTATTCTCATTTTTATTGTTTGACCTTTTTTTTTCCATCCAACAAGAAAACCAATGACGTGGTAACAGTTTGCTTTGACATGGTTTGTCCTGCCACAATGAGCACAGTAAAAAGAAGGCTTAGAACCTAATGGAATAGATGGTGTTGGTAACAAGGGTGGTGGCTATCGAGCGACTGCAATGGCTGAGAAATCCAATGACAAAGAGGTTATGTGCAACAAGCGTTGGCTCTCTTCTTGAAGTAAATAGAGTAAACTTTGCTCACATTTAGAAGGGAGTCTATTGCGAGTATTTAGCTTCGTATCTGTTGGTATGAATCATTCAACCCTATAAGGAGTTGGACAACACGCTCAGAGAATTAGGTGACAGTGGAATTTCACAAAGTGCTACTGTCATTTATAGGTTGAATGTTATCGAGTTCGTCCCACAATTCTTTGATTTGGTTGTAAAATTGTGTGATAGACAAACTTTTTTTGCAGAGAGTAACAATGGATATTTGTACACGAAATATGGTAGGGTTATTGCTATGCGAGAAACGCGTCTGTAATTCAACCCGTAGATCTCACGACATCTTGCAATAGAAGAGACCAATGGACAAGGTCTTACCGATGCTGTGAAAGAGCCATGACAAGACCATGTCTGCACATCGGGTCCACAAGGTAGCAACATCTTCTTGGTTAGATGGTTTAGGGAGAGAACCATCCACAAACCTGAATTTATTCTTTGCATCCAACGCCATATTAACTGCAAAAATCCTACCGTCACCGCTCTTTTGCCTGCATTAGTCATCACTCGCCTACTTTTTACTAGTGACTACGAGTAGTGACTAATGTATTTCGTCCAAAATCATCATAGTCGTAAGATATTATCTCTATAATACCCAGTATTTAAATATGGCAATTTATATATTATTTTGGAAAAAAAAAATTTTAAATGAGACTGAGTTATTTATTTTATTTTTTTTCTTGGGTCGAGTTTGACTCAAAATGGTATTGGGTTGGACAACTATGGCAAGAGGCCTAGCCTTATCTCTTTCTTTCTTTTCTTCATTTTCTTTTCTTTTTTTTTCTTTGTTTTCTTTTTTTTTTTTTTTTGGTTTTCTTGGCCCCCACGGGTCTATTGGGCAGAGAGGGAAAAGAAGAAGAAAGTGGGAAAGGAGATGAGAGAGATAAAAGAGATAGAGGGAAAGAGAGGAATCTGGGAAGGAAGAAAGGTAGACTCAGATAGTTTTCGACGCTATGAATGCTGTGGCGGTATCCGTTTCGTGTGATTTTACTCGAGGTGGGAGAAATCGACGCCGAAAGGTTTGTTACCTAAACTAAAATCTCTTTATTTCTCATTTTCTCTTCAGATATGAGGTAAATAGAACCTATATTTGTGTTCTGGACGTTGCAACGATCATTTTGGTATATTTATATGCTTGATTTGGTGAAATTTTGTGAGATATGTATATATATATACGGGTGCGTGTGTATATATATGCGTATATTTGTTAAATTTTTCTATACTTTTGAGTGATGATAATTACACAAATGATATGTGAGAATTTTTGGATAAATTTTATATATTTAATCTGCATAAAAATGGTAAAATTTAGATTGACAATATGGATTCAGACCGAAAATAGAAACCAGGGACACTGGGAAGCTCACTGGGGAGAATGGAAAAATATAAAGAAAAATAGTTTGGGATATTACATGAAGTGGCTCCAAAAGTTTTAGATATTACCATTCCACCCCTAAAGTTTGAATAATTACATATTGACTCCTAAAAGTTTGGGTAATTACATTTTGACCTCTAAAGGTTTGGATAATTACGTAATAACCCCTGAAGTTTTGAAATATTACGAAATGGCCCTTGATATTTTGGAAAATTACAGTTTTACCCCTAGAGGGTTGGAGAAAAAATAATAATGTTGCCCCTAGAGTTATGAAAAGTTATATTTTGACATTGCATAAATAAAAGATATTAGAAAAATGTAAATTTTGGGAATTTAAAGTATGCTTTGATTTATTTTGAGAATTGTGGAAAAGAATACTATGCATGATTGAATTGTAGGAGATATGATAGAGGATAGAATATAGCATGCTTTACTTAATGCTGTGAATTATTAAAGGAAATTGTTATACATGATTGAGCATATCATGTGTATTGGGCTAGGGTTATATCATCCGGTTTGAAATATAATTATTAATTGGCTGAGAGTGCCACATTTATATTGTGACGTGCCGAGTCACGGGTTATATATACAAACTGGGTTCACGATTTGAGAAAAATAAGAAAATGAGATTTTGAAATACCAGATGATTCCCAGTCAATATATATATGACTAAAGATTAATCATTTGGAGTTGAGCATTAATATTGAAGTGAGATATTATAGGATTTTCTCCGAATTGTAGCCGAACCCTGCTTGAGATGAGCGGATGCCTGACTAGGGGTGTAACACGGTTCCCTAGTAGATGGACCAGGAGGTGTAACACGATTCCTTTGAGTCTTACACCAATGAGGGTGTAACACGGTTCCCCATTCGATTTATATATATATTGAGATAATGAGATTGTTACATCTATTGATGAGATGTAGGGATTATTATATTAATCATGAGTTTGGTCATGAAATAAAAGATATAAACTAGGAACTACGATGACCTGATTCCCGAGATGGGATACGTAAGCAGTTCAGGCAAGAGTGGCCTGAGTCCGATCTTAACTATGGATGAGGTTTGAGTAGATAAAGATTGGATAACTGCATTACATCACATATGCATTTTTATATGATGTTTGCATTGCATAACATGACATGTGCATTTTATATTATATTTGATTGCTATTGTTGCGAGTTATATTACACGTTTGAGCATATCCATTAGCACTCCCTTGCATGGTTCTACCTAATGGGCTAGTTAATTTACTTTATCTATATTGCGGGTGATCTGGCGAGATCAGGAAATAGCCACCTGAAGCTAAGTTAAGATTGATAGATGGTCTGTTACAGAATTTTACTTTTATCGAAATGTTCTTATTCCCCTTTGTGTGACCTGGGGGTGTGGAACCCAAAGTCAATTTATAATCGAGATTGCATCATTTTTGATGAGACCTATGAGGCTGTGTCAATCTTTAACGTAATCACCAAGGTGTGACCTTAAATTTATCGCAATTGATGATGTTTTATTTATTTCATATGGGAATGAGGAACGTATTTAGTTGTTTTACTGGTTGTTATTGTATTAAAACTCAACTTTGGCACCGATTTTTATTTAATTTATTTTGTTCCCATATTCCCATGCCGTCCGCCCTGGACAATTAAGTTAGGAGCGTGATAATCTCCTATTCAAAAATCAACGGTGAAAATGAGGGCAGTGATTGGTGCGAGATAAAAGTGCGGTGGGGGTAGCTTGACTATTTTAACTGCACATTGCCAAGATGAATAATTGTTGCCCATAAGTAAAGGGTCAACATGCAGTGAACGGGGCTGATTCGCCGAATGAAGAAAATATGGAGAGGATACATCAGATATCAATTTGTGAAAATTATGGACAAGTGTAGTGGTAGTTGCTTCTGCCATGAAAAATAGGAGATATTTGGTATAAAAAATAATAAAGAGGGATTTGTTTCTTAAGATTGGAAAAGGGTTTTGTTGGACAGGTGTTTAGGAGTAGAAAATGATGAAAAGAAAAAGAATAGGCTAAATGAAAAAATAGATCTAAGAAGGTTGCTATGATATTATGATAAAGTGAGAACCAAAAGAAAAAATATGACTCTCCAGTATATTGTATTTGATACAAAATACAATAGTTATATGGAGCCAAGGCTCCCTAGAGATCACCTAGAATTAAAATAATAAAATGGAAATATCCTACAATTAGGCTACTAAATGGAAACAACCTAATTCGATTCTAAATATAAGGAAACATAATGATGATAATATATTCTTGACTTATTCAAGCAAGCTTATACATGGTAACGTGAAGATCATGGTAGTCACATATTGCATAACATTTTGTGAGTGCTAAAGCTACATTAGATCCAAACAGGGTAGCAATTTGCCGACTTTTACATTTGTATGTTCTGAGTAATGAGTAAATTAAAGACCAAAATCTTAGAGATATTATTTTTTAATATTTTTGGTTGTTAGTGGATTGCAAAATCAAATATATATATATTGCTAACAATGTTTTGGTGCATTCCCAAAGGTTGTTAAAATCTCGAATCAAATCTTAAAATCTTATAACTTTATCATACTATGTTGAGAAAACTTATTGAATCACATCAAATATCTTAATGGGAGCAATATAAGTAAAATCTCGATTTTATAGGCAATTTAATTGATTTTAAAAATTGAGAAATTTTTGTGTAATTTTTTTCAAAAAAATAGATCTTAATGGGATTTAATTAAAATAGACATCTATGGATTTTTTGTTTTCAAGTAATAGACTACAACTATTTGACCTGCTACTTGTTCTTGTAGATTTTTCGAATTGTGTAAAATTACTTTTTCCTAAAATATACTAGTAGAAAATCATGTGCATTGTTCTGCCAAGCTAACTACTGTAAATTAAATATCATATCTCGAATGGAAACCAAAAGACCCATAGTATAATGCTACAAATAAAGACTACTAATATAATATTACAAATACATTTGGAATCCTACAAAATTAAGATAAAATGAAGTTAATATTTTAATGTCAATTATACAAGTCACACCAAACGCTTAAATGTCTCAATTATATAGTTGGGTAAAATAGGGTAAAGAACAAGACGTGATCTTCTATGAGTTTTTTTGCTAAGGGGTTCATTTTGTTGATATAGGTGAATTTTTTTACTTGTCATTTTCTTAATACCTATTTTTGTGCTCTTCTTTTATCAGTAAAGGTTTTTGTTTATTTAAAAATAAAACTAAAAAATAAAGTGGAAGCTCTAAATAAAGAAATTGGTATAATAGACTATTTTTTATCCAATAGGCCGTAGGTAAAATCTTACAACTTTATTATTCAAAATTTTGACCCCCTACTAATTTAGGTTAAATCTTGATTTTAACCTCCGTAGTATCCCCCACTATATCCATATCCTAAACTTTTTAAAAATATATAGCTTGTATTATTTTGTGTACCACATTGTGTCCATAACCTCATTTTTTCAACATCTTCATTAACTATGTGCCTATGTCATGTTTATATCCCATGTCCCTATTTCGTAGGTTTCTGAGGAAAGATGAATGCATGGAGGGGTTGTGAGGAAGCAGAGCCTAATTTGATCGTATTACAATTCATCCAAAACTAGGAGAAAACATAGGGAAAGCAAAGTTAAGAGTTTAGTCTCTTTTTTTTTTTTTTCTTTTTGGGATAAGCGTTGAATTTTATTTTTAAACTATTTTAATTAATAACTATTATATTTCATAAATTTAATTGAATGTTACCATTTATAGTTTCTACGAATCCTTTATTAATATTGAGTTTCCTAATTGAGGGAAAAAAAGGTCACCCTCCTTCCTCATTGATTAATTATTGTCTAACCAAACAAGAGGCTGTATAGGCATACGTTCTCCTCCCTTCCCTTTCCCTCATATTCACTCCAATCCAATTCTCTTCCCTCCATCCAAATAAGGTGTAATGTTGTATGTGCACATAAATGTAGATATAAGCTACAATGCTTAAAAAATACTTTAGGACAATCAATTCAGAATCCAAATGAGTCGTACCACTTTCCTCTTCTAGGACTTCAATTCCAGATGTAACAACTAGTGAAACATACTAATCAGAAAGCTGCTGATCATCATGTTTAGGAATCAGGATATACGTTGAATTGTCTTTGCCACCTATACTCTTTGCACGATCCCTTAGTTAACAAACACTGCCAATCATATCATAGAAGAAAGTTAACACCTCTTCAGTATCCCTTGCTGTATCATGAACATGTACATACTCAAACATGATTTAACATTGGAGAAACATTGCAAAGTAAACTATGAAGTAGCAAGGCCACCCTGAATCTTAAAATATTAATTCGCCAAAAAAGGCACAAAACAATAACATGATAGCATGTTACAAAAGGAAAATAAACAACATCCTTAGCTAGTAGCTAGCCAGCGACTCCTCATGTGCATGCATTCTTTTACAAATATTTTCTTCACAAAAATATGCAAAAACATGAATCTTTATGGATCTTCCTAGGAAACATGGGACATCTAGGACAGGGGCGGATCTAGGATTTTTCTCATGGGGGGCACAATGTATAAAAATTACACAAAAACATACTTTGTATTAAAACTCAAAAGTAAGTAATACAAAAGCTAAACATTGTTCTCCATATTAAAATTTAACTTACAATTGACCCCTACGATTTTTCATATTTTGAAAATAATTCATGATAGATTCATTTGACAAGCTGCTAAATATATCTTTTTCAATATACACAACCAAACAATCATTCATCAACTCATCACCCATTCGATTGCGAAGTCGATTCTTCATTATCTTCATACCAGAGAATGCCCTCTCTACTATAGCAGTTGCAATGGGCAAAATCAAGATCAAAGTTAGGAACTTGTAAACTAATGGGTATGCCACATCTCTTCTATTTTCAACCATCTTTTGAGTAATGTCACCAAACCCCTTTAAACCTGAAAACTCAACATTTAAGTGCATATCCTTAATGAAATTTTCAAGTTGATCCGAAAGTGCTAAAAGCTCAATGTCTGAAAAGTCTTTTGGGTAAAATTGAGCTAATTGAATCACCTTTTGCTTGTCAAAAGCAGCAAATGAATTGGATGGATTTAGGCATGAAACACAAAGCAACAACTTGGTATTTACCTCATTAAATTTGTTATTTGGCTCTTGCAGTTGCAGATCTATGACAGTATTGAATAATTCAACACGGTAGTGATGTGAGTTTGTCATTTCTTCAGCTCTACGGCGTGATCTTCCTTGAACTACATACAAATCATCCATGCTAGGAATACTAATATGATGTTTCACACAAAAAGCAGAAACTTCTTCCACCAAAGAATTCCACCCATTATCCCTCATCGCTTGAAATCTTTTCTTAGAAATGTCAACTAAGACAATTGCATTCCCAATATCTTGCTCCTTCCGTTGCAGTGCTTGAGACAAATCATTTGTTATTCCCAATATTGATTTCATCAAATGCAAAGTAATCACAAACTCAAAGGATTGCATCGCTTTTAATAAACGCAATACTTCAGCCTTTTGATCTGAATTTGTTCCCTCCTCTACAACCACATCAAGCACATCAATTACTGAGGCAAACATGTTAATCAAGCTCATAAGAGTCCCATAATGCGATCCCCAACGTGTATCACTTGGCCGAATTATAGTACTTTCTTGATTCAAGCCTCATCCACTTGTGATTTCTTCATTTTCCAAGCCTTCAATAATTCGAGCAACTTGTGCCTCTCGCAAAGTATCCCGTCGCTTGCACGAAGATCCAACCACATTAACAATATTAGAAATCAAGAGGAAGAGCGTGGCAATAAGGACATGATTCTTCACCACTGCAACAAGAGCTAGTTGAAGCTGGTGAGCAAAACAATGCACATAATATGCACACTCATTCTCTTTCAAGATAAGAGTCTTCAATCCATTAAATTCACCTCGCATATTACTTGCTCCATCATAACCTTGCCCACGTAACATAGATATGCTTAATCCATGTGCAAAAAATAACTCTTCAAGTGCATTTTTAAGGGACTGAGCAGTTGTATTAGTGACATGCTTTAAGCCCAGAAAACGTTCAACCACGCATCCTTTTTTGTTTACAAATCTCAAAACAACGGCCATTTGCTCCTTCATTGACACGTCACGAGATTCATCAAGGAGAACAGAAAACAATCCATCACCAAGCTCTTTAATTATAGCATTGGTTGTTTCAAATGCACAAGCTCTAACAATATCCTTCTGAATTTGAGGCGCTATTAACTTAAGATTCTCAGGAGCATTCTTAAGTGCAACATTTCTCACCTCCTCATTATGATCTGTAAGGAATTTTAAAAGCTCTAAAAAATTTCCCTGGTTTTTTGAACCATCATACTCATTGTGCCCATGAAATGGAAGTCGTTGTCTTAAAAGGAATCTAATGCAGTCAATTGATGCATTAAGTCGAATTCTATAATCAATTATTGCTTCTTCTGTCATTTTACCAAAACTGGTTTCAATATGTTGTTTTTGATTCATCAAATCTTGGCATTTACTCCAAGCTTGTCTGTGAGTACTATTAACTCATTCCTCATGTTTGCGAAGCTTATCTTTCTTCTTCCAATCCCTAAAACCTTCACTAACAAATGCATCACCACTCCCTTGATCTCCACACTCATTCTTAAAAAGATAACAGTAAAGGCAAAATGCAGAATCCTTTGATATGCTATACTCCAACCACTTAAATTCATCAACCACACAGGATTAAATCTTCTTAACTTTCCATTGAAATCTCTTTGTGGAAATTCATGTTTACGAGGTTGGCAAGCACCATTAAGGTAGTACTTTCTACGAACCATTTCACGAATGTTTGGATCATATTCGACAATCTTAGGCCGTACTCCTGGATCAGATGGAAGTTCAGGGAGGTTGAATTCTGCATGATCACTTCTTGAAGAATCTTTGATACTTGATGAGTGTGTAGAAACTCGATTGGATGGAAACTCTAGATCCTTGGATTCCACACAAGTTTTTTTTTAAGGTTCACTACTCAATGGTGACTTTTCTAAGGAGATTTTTGTTGAAGGATCATTGGAATTCATCGAAGATGACTCTTCTTCATCACTTTTTCTTTTATAATATCTCAAAATATCTAAAAAAAAATTAAAGTGGAGTATAAATAGCAAATATAATGTTTATACAGAAGAAAAATCACATTGAATTAAAAAAACAAACAAAATAAGTTATTTAATCACAAATCAAACATACACAATTTTCAACCATTCCAAAATCATGAGAAGTTGAAAAACAAGCTAGATTTTTGAGCATACACAACAATACTCAAATGCCAAAAATTATACATTCGCTTTAAAAAAAATACTCATAGTCTTGAATTATATACAAAAACCATTTATACTTGATACTTCACAGTTTAATTGGTTGCCTAATTAATTCTTTTAGCATAAAATAGTCATAGTTAGTTATGTCATTTTCAAATTAGCATTTTTCTTACCGAAATTGATTTTTTAGATAACACTTTTTCAAGCAAACAAGAAAATAAATAAATAAAAAATTTGCTTAATATAAGCCTGTTATTAAAGAAAAAAAACTAATCCAAAGTTTATTAAGTTAGTTAAAGACATTTTTTTATATAAATAAATTATTCACATTTGACCATGTAGGATCAACCTAAATTTTGAGAAGTATATTTAAAATTAAAATTAGATTAAAATAGAATCCATGATCTTTTAAATAGTAATTTTGGTAACAGTAATAGTTAGATTTGAATTTTGTTCTTGACTTGGTCACCAACTTAATTAGCATCCTAAGAGCAATTAATTCAATATTGATCTAAAAGTCTTCCATTTTTCATTTTTGTATGTCAAATCTTTGAGTTATTTATTTGATTTTTTTTTGCATACATTAAATTCCTATTCCTTGCATTTTCAAAGAATTCCAGCTGAAGTGGATTAGGGAGAAAATTGGTCTCATAAGCCTGTGCTATTTACATGTAACATCAAGGATAATATTGCCTATGTGAAGGACGATGCAACTATAGAGGAGATTAAAGCAACAGAACAACTGTATTTTTAGCTGTAATCCAACAAAACAAAAATTTGACAAAGAGTGAACTGGAAAAAATAAAATAAAATGCTTACTTGGTCTCAATATTGCAGATTTGCTGTCGTTTCACGTTGGTTGTCGCCGGAATCAACTGGATTCACGGAGTCACGGTCGCGGAAAGCCGGAGAGATGAGAGATGCTGCTCACTGAAGCTGGACGAAGTCACGGACTCACGGGAGGGCTGCAATTGCAGTTGGAATTGGGTATATTAGCTTATTAGGGTTTTATGTTAGTTTTGTAATAATTTAAAGGGTTAAGGGTATTTTAGTAAATTTACCTGTAAAACTCAGGGGGGTCACGTGCCCCCCCTTGCCTCTAAATAGCTCCGCCGCTAATCTAGGATATATTTAACAAATTTTGTAACAATGTCAAAAAGAAACACATTCGGTTAACTTAATCTTAACCAATTTTATCTATTTTCTTTCTTTCTTTAACTTGTTTTGGCCATATTTTACATATAAACAAAGTTTTAAGAAATATGAAAATATGCCGTATGAGAAATCACGTGTAACTTAATTGGAGACTACTATGGCGAGTGGTCAGCAGTGTTAGGTAAACATCAGCAATTGGTTCAATTAATCTTGCAAGTCTTTCTCAATATATATAAATAAAGTAAACCATACACAAATAAAAATGGCAATCTCCGCTTCCAAGATAATAAATAATAGGTATCCCAGATTCTTAGTTAATAAAAAAAAAGGAGGGTAAACAAGGTACACTATGCCAGATGATTTTCCTTTAGCATAAATAAAAGTAAATTTCAGTAACAAAGTTCTACACAGTGCGGAATTTTGTAGTGATCTCCACTGTTGGAATATGAAAACTGCAAAAGTGGGAGTCTCGAGTCCCATACAAAGACAAATTGTAATAGAAGGCCATTAAGCTCATTCAAGTGTGCATTTCAAGGCGCGTCAAGCCTATCTATGCGTTCCACAGGAAATATGAATGTATAAGCCTATAGTCCAAAGACACCAAAAAGAAAGAAAGACAATGATATATAATAATCAGTGTAAACCAAAAGGCAGGACCAACTTCAGCTATTAGTGAACAGGATCCGAGCCTACAGGTGGGCACAGGTGAGCTAGCCTTGCAGATGACATATTTATTCAGCTCATCAATCTGCATTCCATGCATCCTCCAAATAACATCGTCCAACAACCGATCATGGGATCGTTTAATGCTAATCTGGTAACTCATTGCCTTAATCTACTTTAACCATTTAGTGGTGCCGCTGAATTAAGACGCTTGAAAGTATGAGAGCTGACCGCAAAAGACATAAGACAACACATTAACTCCAGGCACTCCCTTGTGGTAACGACAGAGTCACAATACCATCGACAATCTAAAAACTTTCATAAACTCCAACATTTAAAAGGCTCTCAAAGAAATGGATGATTTCTACCTTTATATTGTTTCAAAACCACTGCTCATGCTTTTGTCATTCAAAACGGGAAAGACAAAAGATTAATGCAAGATGTTTTGACGTTATTCTCTGAAATGTGCGACTATCGACGAAAATTGAGAAGTTTTTTTTTTTTTTTTTTTTTTCAAATTTCAGATTGAGAAAGAAAGTGATATAAAAAAACTTTCATATTCTCGCCCAAGCACCGCACCACAACCACAAAAATAATAATAATAATAATAATAAATTAAAAGAATAAAAATAAAAAATGAACTAACATCTCATTTGGGAACTAACAATATAGGGGCTTTCACATTCAATCAAGTTCTTCAACATACAAGTCCCTAGCTCATTACTTGTTGAGTAAATGACTACTATTAGATTCAAACTCATTAGTTAATGTCTGCCAGCACGAAATAGGAAAATTCACAAGCAGGCAAAATGAGTTTCAATCTTCCATCCAACAAGGACTCCGAAATTTGACCCCGTCCCCTCTCCCAAATTTGAAGGAAATGAGGCTTAATTAATTTGGGAACCATTAGCTCACTTTTTTTTTTTTTTCTCTTCTAAACTTTTTCTCGTCTTATATCAATTTTTGTTAACTTTTTTCACTCATACGTGAATTTTTTTTTGTATCAACACCCCCATGTAAAGATAAAAAGACTCTTTAACCATAAAAAGGAAATTCTACCCTATCAAAAATTTTCCTATTTCTCTTTTTCCAAATTAGCCGTAAGAGACACCAGCAATAAAAAAAAAAAAAAAAAAAAAGAACAACCCTCCAAGTTTTGCTGATCTCACAGCTCAATTTGCCTCTATACCATGCACTTAGAAGAGTCCGCCTATCTTTCCAGAACAACCACTGAATACCAAATAAGGATGGTAACAGATCCCATAACTTCTTGCTCTAGCTGCAATGAACGAACAAATGATCAATAGGTTCTCCCTGTTCTGTAGACAAGCTGCATCTGTTATACTGCTATTGTCCCCCTCATTAAATTGTCAGTGGCTAGGATTCTTCCCCGTGCCAAACACAGTCGGTATTAAAAATTGGCGTTCCATTACTTTAGCGCCCGTTATGCAATAATATTAGTTTGAGATTTGCAACAACCACCGACACTAGGCATAACGTAAAATATAAATTTTGTAGAAAAATTATTAAAGAGAGCATTATGTGTGAAATAATATTTGGCTATATTTATACATTTTAATTATTAAAATATCAAAAATTACCTAATGTAGGTGAATTGTGAATATGAAAAAAGAAAGAAAAAAATCATGCATTTGGTTTCTGTTTCCATTATCCGACATCAGTTACATCTCATTTTTGCGTTAATGCAACCATTAACACCTGTTACTATTTTCTAAAACCATGAAATACCACATGAAGAAGGATATCTTGGAGTCACCCTGATTCCAAATTTTCACCCATAAATATGCGTTACCTTTATCTACCTCCAAAGCCTTGTACTAGGATTTCACACTAAGGGTGCGTTTGGCATCTACAAAAAATAAAAAAAAATCTAAAAATTTCTATTACATCAACTTTTTTTTATTTTACTGTACGTATTACGAACTCATAACTTTTCTCACTTTATCTCATTTGTTCTCACTTTTTATCACTCAAAACACTACCTAAATAATCTTGATGTGGTAAGACTCCATTGTAGCACATCTTCTCCATTCCTGACCTTAGTCTGCTGAACAATTTTGAAAGAGCAATGTAGCTTTCCGCCTCCCAATCTTGGAAATTTCTTCTGGGTAATATTCCAAACTCTGATTTGCCCATTAATCTGTAAACATGTTGACACTAAAGCTTCCATATCCAATGCCAACCCGAAAATATCATGAAAAAAGCTCACTAATCGTTCCATCCTCTGACCATCTGCTACTCTTTGAATTGATAAGAGCAATGTATCCATCACAGTGTTGTTAAAATTTTAATTTAAATTATAAAATCTTACGATTTTATAATGTTAAAGAGAGAAAACTTGTTTCACCCCCAATCATGGAGATTTCTTCTCAAAGAGATATTTTAAACTTTGCTTTACCCTTTAATTAGCAACATTTCGACACTGAAATTTACTCATCCAATACCAAGGTACTGGAAAATATCATGAAAAAACTACTTAATCATTCATTCCCCTAACTATCTACTACTCTAGAATTTGATTTTGTACCCTTTTCCCACTCGCCAAACCAAGTTTTTATTTAACTCGTTCCGATACTTTCTTATTCCTTTACATAAACTAGTTCCATAAGCAGCATTAAACAGTTTCGAGCTCCAGCCACCCCACTCAAGCCCATATTTAGTAGGTAAGACATTCCACCACAGCCGGCTGCTCTCCTCTCCAAACCTTCACAGCTATTTACTTAACAGAGCCACATTAAATTTGCCCAGATTCCTGATCTTCGGCCCTTCTTTGTCCTTGAGGAAGGAAACTATCCTCTAATCCACCAACGGATATTTGAACCCATCACCACCCCTTCCCCGCAGAAAATCCCCCCACAACTTCTCCAAATGCCTTAACACCGACTTGTAACCGCAAACAGAGAAATAATAGGTCGGAATGCTCGACAAAGTACTCTTAATCAGAGTGACCCTTGCCCGTTTGGACAAGTATTTCAGGTTCCAACCTACTAATGTCTTTTAGTATTTGTCAATGACCGCCTCCGAAGCTTGTTTAGCCTTATGAGTCACCCCCAAAGGTAACCCCAAATATGAACCGGGGAAGGAGCCCAATTTGGACCCCCATCATTGCGACAATATCCTCCATTCTCTCCATGTCTCGAACCAGGATAATTTCTGACTTTGTTAAGTTTATCTTGAAACGCATCTCAGATGCCCAAGCTGTGGAGAACATCGGCTCCACAAAACACTATGGTATCATCTGCAAATAATAAATAAGAGATCTCCACTGTGACATCTTGATTGCTTCCCACTTAGAAACCTATAGAAATGCACCAGTATATCCAATTCCTCCATTTACTCCCAGAACCCATCCTTTCCAACAAGTAGATTAGGAAATCCAAATTTACATGGACGTAGGCCTACTCAACACCTAAATTCTCTTAATCTTAAAAGTGCATCCAAAAGGGAGCCCCAAATATGAAGGAAGAAGGAAGATAATCTGATTTTCTATTCATCACTTATGCCAATATTGATAAATTATCAACACTCCCAACCAGCTCCTATTTCTCGATATCAACTTCCAGTCCAAACAAGACTTTAACACACAATAACGCACCCTAGATGGCCTAATTGTAAACAAGGTGCTATATAACCCTCTAAGTTTTTCAGAGTCATATTCTAAAAAGCTGATTGTTCGTCTACATGTTCTTCTAACGCTAATCATGTATGTCCAATTTCTGGACAATTCGGAAATTAGGACTATCTCATTAGCATGTAATTTTCTCTAAATAATATGACAGGGAGATACAGAGAACTTTAAATTTTTTTTTTTTTTTTTTTTTGGTAAGTACCTTAAAAATTATCTTATCCATATATATGATAGTATTTTTAGGGGAAATTGCTTTTTCTATAACTCCAATATTATTAAATATGATTTTTATTAAACGTGAAAATCACTTTGAACTTTAAAAAACTAAGTTTATATTCACGTAATTCTTGGACAGCGTTAAGTTTTAAAAAATAAAGGACAAAAATGCCAATTCACGTTCAGACCAAATTAAGGGTGTGAAGTGTAAAGTATAGGGCGTATAAAGGTAAAATTTTTTTTAGTCATTAATAGCAAAATCTGTTATATTTGATGGAATTTCCAGCATTTTACTTTAGTCTTTCTTTGCCACAAAAGGTCAAAATTTTCAACTTCTAAATAGGACAAAACAAAACACTAATAATAAATTTTGCAACTAAAACCACAAAGATGATTCGTCAAATTATAGATTATAAGTCAAAGGAAAAAAAAAAAAATCATGTTGAATTCGTACAAACATGTAAAACAGGAAATAAAATTATAGGTGTGTTTGATTGATAAAAAAATTGATCAAAAAGTACAATAAAAGTAAAAAAATATGACATAAAAGTGATATGTGAAAAAATTTAATTGAAAAAACGTACAAAAATTAATTAAAGTTAGTGAGTTTTGACACCACCAAACAGGGCCTATATCAAGTGCAACCACAAAGATGAATAAAGTTACCATGAATACGTGTTTTAAATTCCAACTAATCCACATTGTGAGGAACATAGGGACTAGGATTTAAATCTTCATATGTCAATCAAATGAAGCATAGCTAATAATTTTGTTAAGAAGCAAATGAAGGAAGATGCGCACTAGAGTGGAAAGGTTCCTAGAGTGGATAGGTTCCATTTTTTTGAATATTACGAGACAAAAAAAATATATGCAAATGTTCAAAGTCCTGTCTATGAACAGTATTTCTCTAATAATCATATAATGCTTCAACGTCAAGGGGAAGGGGCACTTCTCTTGGGCGAAAGCAAATAGTATAGTTTATTGTGTCGTGCTCAAATAGAGCATTAGCAGCTCCAACTTTGTACCTATTGATACAGACAAGCACCCCAAATTCTCAAATAACTAAGACTCATTTGAACAAGAAGTTTGCGAAGACAAAATAATTACAATAAATAGAAGAAAAATATTACTTTGAGCCTATAAATGGATTGGGACTATTAACTAATAGTAATCTATCCAGACATCATATGCAAATACTTTTGTTAATTAAATAACATTCAACATGATAAGTAATATGCATTATGTGAAAACAAAGTGGGTAATATAGTAACTTGTTTCTACAAATTTTGGAGCGCAAATCTTCACAGACATCATATAGCAGCTCCTCCTCTTTGGAGCGCAATTCTCCAACAAAACGGGTAAGAGAAAAAAGGTGCCAGATCGCAACTAAGTTTGATTTAGATCTTATGACCATTAGAATGAGAAAATTAACAAAGTCCTTCTCCAATCCAATCCAATCAAATCCGAACTCAAACTTGATTTCCAAGTTAGTTAAAGAAGCTCAACCAAGAATCTACAAATTAATTTCACTAGAAGCATAGCATAGCAGAAGAAGATGAACCCAAAGACAGAGATGGACGTTGACACTCCTCATGGTAGTTTTTGTGTTGGTGTTTCGAAGAAAGCCAATTTTTCAAGAGTCAACAGCGAGGAAAAGTTAGAGATCATCCGCAGATTCCAAAACAACCCCATTTCGATGAAATCGATTTATACCATCTGGATTTGCTTAACGAATTAGTGGAGAAAATACCAGAAGAAGAGGCGAAAGGATCAGAGATAGAGCTCATCGAACAACCCAGCAAGAGACCCAATCTCAACAATATCGATTCAAATAACCCCTCCTATGTTAAGAAAATATCAAAGGGAAAAAGATCGAAAAGGGAGAAGAAGGCAGTTGTTTCTGATTAACCCCTCCTATGGCAATGCTAGGGGATTCTGAGGCAATTTTGGTGATTGAAAAGCAACTTTTGCCAATCAGACATTACCACTGCCAATGGTCGGTTTTCTCTCCAGTCTAAGAAAATCAACCTTCAATTTCTGTGGCATTGGTGACCAGTTGTTTTGCTGCTAAGAAAATCCCTCTCTTTTGTCTCCTCCTCTGGTATTTTCTCCTCCAATTCGTCAAGCAAACCCAAATAATATAAATCGACTTCATCGAAACGGGGTTGTTTTGGAATCTGCGATGATCTCCAACTTTTCCACGCTGCTGACTCTTGAGAAATTGGCTTTCTCCAAAACACTAGCACAATTACCACTAGGAGGAGGATCAATGTCCATCTCTCCCTTTGCCTTCATCTCCTTCTACTCTGCCAGAATTTTTCTCAAATTCTAACTGAGTAATGGCTACACCCCGAGCAAAATCTTGCTGTAATTGTGTAGATTGAGAAGAAAAAGACGACAAAGACTCGTCACTAGCATGCAATTCATTTGAACGGCGAAGAGAAGTCCAAACTCCATGATCATGTCTATCTGTTCGGTGTACATTTCTCTTGCTTCTCACTAGAAAAACCGTGCAAATCATTGCCAGTCCCGTATCTTCCAGTGCTCCATTCATATCCTTCAAGAGCAGTTGAACATTTTGAGGTCGAGAGGGCCGTTTGTCCTCCTCCAGATTTGTAGCCTGGATCTGCTGCTGAGACTGGACCACAGATGATGCTTGACTTTGACAAGCATCCTTATCTAATAGTATGCTTCTGATTATCCTGCCACTGGCTTCATGTTGCTGGTTCTGCTTAAAAGCGCTAGAACCCAGTTAATTTTTAACAGACGTTGCACTCTGCTGCGATGACACACCAGCAGGCACCTGTAGCAGGGATGAAAATATCAACAATATGTAGTTGTATGGTACTATAATGATAATATTGGAGAAATAATAATTCCTAGAGAAATATAATGAATCAGTAATCAATACACAGCTACAATTTATGAAGAGGCAAAGTATAAATTAAATACAGCAAATAACAACATGAAATATTCATTAGGTGTTTGAAACGAAGCTGGTGTAATAGAAGATTATATTATTCTAAGACTCACATTGGTCCAAAATTTGGGATGGCAATGGTACAGAAAAACCAGCATGCTCCTCTCATATCTGGGGTAAGATGGGTTTAGGTTACACAGTCTGGTCGATGGCAGGTTTAGGAGAAAAGACAAATCCAATTCAGGGAGAAGACAACATTAGGTTCAAAACGTCACCCTACTACATCATCCTACACTAGCTCAAAACCCTACAATTGCCCATATAACCTCGTCTCTTCTTAAGAAAAATAAGATGCTAATGAGAAAAGAATGAGACAGAAGATAGCAAAGTCTTGTAATTCATGAAGCAACTAGATGCTGATTCTTCACAGATATCCAATGCTCTATCCCCGCCAACACCCACAATTTGCTGATTTTTAGATTTAAAAAGGACCACAAGGTTACCAAACACAACATGTAGGACTTACATATCAAAGGTTGCACCAATTTGTAAGTGAAGTTCACGTTGGCCAAGGTCATAGGACCTGTAGGTCATCAAGGTTCTAAGTCATGGATTTAAGAGTGTCGTCAACTGCATGCTTTGGATTGTGAATATGAATATTTTTTTTTTTGATATATATTGAATTGTGAATATATAATACACTTTCTTTGCCTGTCTTTTTTCTTTTTTTTTGGGAAAAAAAGAGGAAGTAATCTCGGGCAATTTTCCTTCCAGTTATTACACCACATTAAGTGCATTTGTATTTTATTTCTCGCTGAATTGCACCTTCCAAGAGCTATAAGTGGAGCAATAACAGTGGAGATGGGCATTGTAGATCATAATAGGCAGCATTATTGAGGTAATACCATCAATGATGATTGAGCCCATTGTTGCACAGTTAATAACTATGAAATCACGACCTAGAAAAAAAAAAAAAAAAAAAAAAGCCCACACCATGTGGACACAAGAAACCTTAAATTTAATTCAAAGCATATTTAAAAAGCTCAGGGAATATAGCAAGCAAAAGAGATACTCTTGTGGCAGAACACTAATAACAGTACAATCTGTTCTTGCTAGCTAATCCAAAGCAAGACCCTGATGAACAACCAAAAGGTGCAATTGATAAGTCAAAATTCAGGCAAATTATTACCATATGCTTCAAATAAGGACCAGAGCTACAAGGATGCTGTCTAGTTCTG
This sequence comes from Vitellaria paradoxa, assembly GCA_019916065.1. Taxonomy (NCBI): domain Eukaryota; kingdom Viridiplantae; phylum Streptophyta; class Magnoliopsida; order Ericales; family Sapotaceae; genus Vitellaria; species Vitellaria paradoxa. The sequence continues at coordinate 34,061,559 of CM034239.1, read as the reverse complement.
TTTCTTAAAAACACTTGCTACAAATTTTCAAGTTTAAAAACAACCTTTATAAAATAAAAACACCAGGTGCAGCTAAATATCCATGTCTGTAATTCATGAGACACAAAAGGTAGAAGTTCTTCCAAAATAACTTGAATTTCCCATTAATGATTAAATGTTATTGTCTTGTGAATCTGTAATACAAATAATGCAACAAAAAAGGCTTTAAATATAGGTCAAATTAGCAAATACACGTGGGAAAACGATTCAACTACAAAGTATCAAAGATGAGAAAATGTGGGAAGAAGGCGGGCCTTACTTTCTGCCAATCAGAACAAATAGAGCAAATAAACGTTGGAAAACACTTCATCTACAAAGAATCAAAGATGAGAAAATGTGGGAAGGAGGGCCTATTCTAGGGTTCAAAATCCGGGCTGAGACAGCCTAAGAGATCTCGGCGTATTGACACGGTTTCGTCACAGGTCGCATCGAGATCTCAGGCCGAATCAAATAAAATCGCCGGAACACCTCTTCGCGACCGAGATATCCCGAGATATCGCCGGAAAATATCCCAATATATTGGCGCTATCTCGGTTAAAGCGGAGCTGGTGAGTGAGATAAATACAACTCTCGGAAAAGACGAGGCCTTCTCGGTAAAGTATGAAGATCTTCCGAGAAGGTTGAATATGAAAAAGGGGAATAAAGCTGAAAAAATTTGTAGATCTGAAGAGAAGACAGAAGAGATATAGAGAGAGTAGACAGCAGACAGAAGAGTACCTTCGTCGCCGTCGACACTCGCTGATAATCACCGCCCCTTCTTCGCCGGAGCTACGCGCCCCTCTTTGTTGCAGACTGTCTATATGTCTATACCTTTCTTCTTTTTTTTTTTTTTTTTAATAATTAAGGATGCGTTTAGGGTCCAAAAAAAACAAAAAAAAATTAATGGATGGGATTGATGTGATGTAAAAATGATAGGTAATAAAATGTGATTAGAAAAATTTAAAAATTTTTAAAAGTTTTTGAAACTTTTTGATTTTTTTGTGACTCCAAACGAGCCATAAGAATAATTTGGTAACTTTGGGTATTCTCTCTACAATAAAGTATATCTGAGGTGCCGTTCGAAATAAAAAAAAATAAAATAAATTGAGATAAAATATAATTTGGGGTTAATTTTATTGTCTTTTTTTTTAAAAGTTATAAATCGTGGGAATAATTTTTAAATCCGTTCTCACGAATTCAAAAAAAATTATAAAAAATAGTAATAATGGTACTCATTTAAAAGCCTTCGACACGAACAATATGATTGTATAAAAAATTTATACATTCAGTTAACCTACTTTCAAATTTTTTTATTTTTTTAACAAAATATTGAAATTTTTTAAAATTAGTAATGGTGAAAAAATTAAAAGTAAAGGAGTTGTTCAAGATTTATAGAGTTTTTTTAAATTTTATGATATGCCGCACTGGCCCTTAATTATAAAAAAATATCTTCTATTTAGTATAAATTTTAATATTTACATCAAAGTATTTAAAAAAAAAAAGAACAAAAGCAGCAAAACAATTGAAAATCCACAGATAGCATGTACTTGTAGCATAAAAAAAAAATCAACTAAAATCTAGTCATGTACTTGAAACATACAAAATAATATGTAACATGTAGATTTTGTTTTAGAGGTGTTTAGTTGGTAAAAATTAATTAAAATTTATTAATTTTTATTAACTTTTTGTACTTCTTTCCGTTCAAAATTTTATCACGTATCATTTTTACATAAGGGGGTGTTTGGTTGATAAAAAATAGGACAAAAAGTATAATAAAAATAGAAAGATGTGATATAAAAGTGAAATGTAAAAATTTTTTATTTGAGGAAAGTACAAAAAGTAATTAAAATTGGTGAGTTTTGGTGATTTTTTGTGGTATTAAACAGGGCTCAAATTTTTATACTTTTATTGTATTTTTTTACCAAATTTTTATCAACCAAATATCCCCTCAGTTATTTTGTTACTTTTGTTAAGCATAGATATGTAGGGCCCGTTTGGCATATTAACATTTTCTAAAAAACTCTATAAATCTCTAATAACTCCTCTACTTCTAATTTTTCCGTTATCACTAATTTTAAAAAATTTCAATCTTTCACTAAAAAAATAAAAAAATCTGAAAGTAGGTCAATCGAATGTGAAAATTTTTTATATAATCATATTTTTTTGTATCAAAAGCTTTCAAACGAGTACCATTGTCACTTTTTGTGACTTTTTTTGAATCCGTGAGAACGGATTTAAAAAATCGTTCCAACGGTTTTCTATTTTTTAGAAAATAAGGGCGCTAGTATTAATCCTAAATCACATTTTATCTCAATTTATCTTATTTTTTCTCATTCCAAATAGGCCCTATATGCTTATCTAACTTTAATTATTTTATTATTTTCTCTGAAATATATAAGCAATAAAAAGTTTCTTTTTATTTGTCTAATTTATAAAGGTGAATCATTATCTTGAAGTGCGGAAAAAAATTTTTGCCAACTCTTCACTTTTTTTTTTTTTTTTAGTACACAGTAATAGAATTTTTTTTCTTTTTTCTTTATTTTTTTTTTTATCAATCTATGGAATGCCAACCGTTATATTGATGTGCTCAAAAAAAAAAAAATTACGCTGACTCTTTCATTTTTTTTTTTACATTTTTTTAAGCATATTCATTATATTGATGTATTTAAAAAAAATATGGTAACTATTCTTTTTTTATGTTTGCTTTCTTTTATATATTTAGTATTTAATCATCGTTCACAACTCAAAATAAAAATAATATATTTTTTAATATTTCAATTAATTTATGTATATTAAAAATTACAAATAAGATATTTGATAAATTTTTTTATTTTTTGATAATTCCTCTTCTTTAGACTAATTTTGAGTACAAATTTTTAATTAAAACAAAATTAATTGAGATTCTTAAAAATTATTTTTTTAAAAAATTAATTCTCACAGCAATATTATTTTTTGCCAAATATACAAGAATAATAAAGATAAAAAGTAATTGCTATATATGTTGGAATATAGTTGCAAAAAAATAATAGTTTACTTACATATAATCTAAATAGTATCAAATAATATTTACTAAAATATATATACAATTAAGATTAGTCCAATTTTAATATATAATATTTTATTTTTATTAGTTTTGAACAATAATTGGAATGAATAATTAAATAATGAAAAATATGTAAATATATACAATATATTATTATAAATATTTGAGTATATTAACTTTCTCAATTAATATAAGATTTTATGCTAAGAAAATATTTATACTCCACACATTTATACCTAAAAAATATAGCATTAATATCTTTAATTATATAACTACTCTTATTAATGTTTTTCAAATAATTATTATAAGGAAAATAAAAAATATTTATTTATATACATTACAAATTAAATCAAATTAAGTATATTAATAAATTAATATAAAGAGAAAGTGAGACCACTTTGCCTCGGTGGGACTGTTACTAAAGTTAAAAGATCACTCCATTACTAAAGTTAGAGTGGGAGAACCTATCCTCATTTTATATATAAAACGGAAAAATAAAAATGAAAAATGATAATAAAAAGTAAAATGAAATTAAAAAAAAAAACTAGAATACTTGGAATTAGAAACATAAATGAAGAAAATGTTAAAAAATAATAATAAATACTACACTATTTTTAAATAACTAACTAATAAATAGTACATTATTACTCAATAATTTCAAATAGCAACAGTTTAATTATTGTGACTAATACAATTATTTTTTTTAAATATTTTATGTGATGCATAAAATGGCTTCAAAAGAAAAAGATATATATATATTTTTTTGGTAAGTAAAGAAAAAGATATTGGTTGAGAGTATGGGTAGCCCTTAGGCAATGATAAAAAGAAGGTTGAAGGAGCACATTGGTGGAGTTAGGAGAAATGTGGAGTCTTACACAAAAGCTCCGATTGAAATAATTAGATTTTTAAATCAACATTTGAAAAAAGCTAAACGAATGAAAAGGGAAAAAAAAGAAAAAAGAAACAACAAGTAGCGCAAAGTCTGCGGAATGAACACTAATATAATCGTGTATATGTTGATCTTGTTGATGAGGATGAGAATGATGGTGGTCACAGTAGCTATGGTTATGATGATTTAATTGAATTAGAAATCAGCCAAATGAAATGTGTAATGAGAGAAAGTCGTGACATGACATTTGAGGAAGATAGAAGATGGCATTCAATCACCAATGGCAGTGGTTCGTCAATTTTTTTTTTTTTTTTTGGTAAGTTTATCAAAATTTTCATTTGACACTCCTTCAAGGCCTACGGCTCTACAATTTGATTGCGCCCAAAAAGACCCTTTAGTATGAGAGAAAGTGTAAAGCTCCCCAAAAAAAAAAGGTATCGACCCTTTTATGTTCAAACCTAAGTCAATTCAAAGAACTATAAAGGGAATGTTCTCTAAAGAGATGTAAAAAAAGTAAGAAAGGCTATTCCAAAATTCTTCTTCTATAATGCAATACCATTTAATGCTACTGATAGTGGTCCATACCACTAAGGTATGATTGATACAACAACTGAAGCGAGACAAGGTGTTAAAGATCCTGCAAGATATTGAATTGGAAATGTTTATTTGAATGAAGAGAAGGAGGAGATAAATTTATACCTTGGTTCATTGAAAGCTAACTAAATGCCTGGAGTGTAGTTGCACGATCATGTGTGATGAATGGACTTTACGCAATAAATTCCCAATTATCAATTTTATGATTTATTGTGACAGACAAATGACTTATCATTCTTCAATTAACACCACTAGAAAGAACAAAAATTGCAGAATTATCCTGGCTAATTTCTTCAACAATGCACACATGCATGCCTTCACCAGTATTATAATCTATCTCGGGTATGAGTGTTGGGCCCATGTATATATGTAAGATTTAGATCCATCTAATTATCTTAATCAGGATACATGACACGGAAAAAAATATTTATATATTTAATGTAAAATAAAATAATATGATATTCATAATGTGCCATTAGAGTATTTCATACATAAAATATAAATGTTATACATGATTATATATTGAAAGCCTAAAATTTGAATTACTACATATTTTTATATGGATGCTCAATTATATATGTGGCAGGCATATATCATACTCTTACCTAACTATCAATTATTTAATACATGTACTTTATACAATTAGAGAAGTCCATATAAACATAGCCTACAATAGGCAATGTGCATTAAACACCACCCCAAAATATGAAACTATTTCTTTTTTATTTTTTTGATAAAAAAATAAGTAGTAAATTGTATTAAAAAGACATCAAAGGGATGCCACCTAAAACTATGAAAGCTTTTTAAAATAGGTGAACAAGTTCTAGGATCAATTCAGACTCTTTGGGGGCTCACAAAGAGTGATTGCAAGAAATAATAACTTAAATGAATTTCTTTCCCTTTCCCTTTCTAGTTCCCTTTCAAAAGCAGGATTTTCTTCCTCCCAGTCTCAATGCTCGTAGAAATTCCTAAAAAAGGTTCATTGATGTGAAATACGAAAAATATTGAAGAATATAAAGATGATTAATTACAAAAGAAATAGAAACAAAATTTGTCAAAAACCAACAAAATTCATTCTAGAGTAAGAATCCCATTAATTCACAATTAAAAGAAAATAATGGATTCTTAACAAGGTAAATAAACTATCTAAATAATAACACAAGGCGCATTCCACTTCTTATATGAATGCATGCCGCAAAGAATTTCACCCTGGTAATTTGACTAAACAAAATATGTAAGAATATGGACAGTTATAAACTTCAAACAACTACAGTTAATTTATTTATTTACTTCTATTTTTTTTTTCTTTTTATGATAAGTAAACAAATATTTGTATTGAAAGCATCAAGGGATGCAACCCAGATTATAGATCAAGCACAAACAGCTGGTCTAAGACTAAAAACTAGCCAAACAAATGGCCCATAAATTACAAAAAACTATGAACATTGGGATTAGCCACTAACACTAGTCAATTTATAGAGAAAATAAATAATTACAACAATCAAACAAAAATCAATTCAAAATGGCAATCTTTTATGGAATTTAAGCTTCAAATGAAAAGCAATATATCAGTTTTTAAACTTTGAATGGAACCCTTCAACCAAGTGCCCTTTCCCCATTCTCAGCTCTCTCTCTCTTTCTCTCTCTCTCTCTCTCTCTCTAACGAGAATGTTTATATCATGCATCAAGTTGATTAATTGTTAGAAATATCTTCCAATAGCCTCTCTGGAATCCAATATGATCCAAAATATGGTAGCCTTACCTTGAAATCCAATTAAAGCCTCTCTGCAAGCTAATGTCATTGCTCTCCATCTTGACAATTACTAGGCCATGAGTGGAATGATCAAACAACTATCGAGTAATGAAATAATTGGGTTACAAATTTCAAACCAGACATAATTGGCAAAAAATTAACCCAAATATTTGTAATGTTAGAATCATCGCAGCATGTCAACTTTTGTTCTTTTTCTTTAACAAATGGATAAAACTTTATTAAATAAAGGCATCAAGTGGATAGCCCACAATTCTTACATCAAAAGATTTAAAACCTATGACTTAGGTTGTGTTTGGGAAAATCTACTAGCTACTAGTTTTTTGACTTTTTCTAAAATGATTAAATTTACTCTCTTATATTTTAAATTCTTTTTAAACATTGAAGGGCAAAAATGTCAACTAAGACATTGATCAGAGCAACGTATAGAACCTCACCTTGGACTATATTATTGCTCTCTCTGTAAATCTCAAAAAGGATTCCAAACTCACATTGACACCCCTTACCCTAACTATATAAAGTGAAAACAAAAAGACTCTTGAATCTATATAAAAGTGTCTTCCCTGAATTTTCCACAAACCCGAAAGCGTGAACAAATAATCATAAATCACCAAAACCATCAATCCAAAATGATCAGAGCTAATTATTTTTAATAATAATGAACTAATAATCTCCAAAGTTAGAAAGATTTAAATAAATAAATTCATCTCTAATGTCCCAAAACCAAAAAATATAAAATAATCAAAATCAAATAAAGAAAATAAACTAAAAAACTGTACAGTTCTCTTCCTAAAATAAAATTAACAAACTACCCAAAATATCTACTTTGCCTAAGTGATCCCATCACGACCATCGTCTTGTGCAATACTTACACCTGCATCTAAAGCTGTAAGGGCATGAGCACAATATACTAATGTCTATTAATATAATCAACTGGTGCTCGAAGAAAAATAAAAAATAAATAAATCATGCATGGGTGTCCTAACATAAATCTCTAACATGTCATGTCAACATACATCACATATCAAAATATTTAAAAATAAATATTTTGAACACCAACATTAAATAAGATAAAATTTTTTAACAAACTATATTATTAATTATTGGGTTAGGCACCGCTACCCAATCAACCTATACCTCAACCATAGGCTACCAAAAATATGAACTCGTCAATACTTCGTAGGTTACTAGCCTACTTGACATGATAATCTAACCCCGCACGGGTTCTTAGTCTTTCACCAGCGAAACTTTTAACACCAACTACTTATCCCGGCACCTCTCACAACCCAAAACCAAAATTGTGAATAAATAATTTTTTATTTATTCAAATCCAAGCCATTCTTTAAAAATATTTATTTTCCTTATTCAAGATTTCATAATAAAACACATTTTTTTTTAAAACTAAAAATTTTTGTATTAACTTAAACTTAATTCCTCAAAATCAAAATCAGTTTATAGATACTTTTTCTATCTACAAGACAGCCACAATCACATAATTTATCGCGTAACAATAAACCAAATAATCACATAGATTCACAAAATTAAACCACACATAATAAATTTAATTTTTATTTAACTCCAACCCTACCTCAAATTAAAACTGAATCTTGCTACTCTCTGCCGCCGCTACTTTTCCTTCTTCTTCTTCTCTCTTCTCTCTCTCTTTTTTTGTTTATTTTTTTTCTTTTAATTGAATTTTGGTTATGGTGTATGTCTCAGTTTGGGAGACTAGAGATGGATTTATTTTTTTAATTTGGAGATTATTAGTTTATTATCATTAAATGTAATTGGCTCTGATTATTTTGGATTAATGGTTTTGGTAATTTTTGGTTATTTGATCATGCTCCCGGGTTTGTGAAAAATTCGGGGCGTGACAAAAAGTGACTCGATTTCATAAAAAAATCTCCTATTTCTCTCTTTCCAAGTTTGCCAAAAAAGATAGAAAAGAACAACTCTCTAAGTTTTGTTGATCTTACAGTTCACTTTGGAACCCCACCACTTACAAAGTGGGAACCGTGTATCTTTTAGGAACAATCACTTGATGCAAAAAAGAGGTAGTATCAAATCCCTTAAACCCTTGCTCCAGCTGTAATGAGTAACAAATAGTCGACTATTGCTAACTTTATATAAATGCTTGTTAGGAGATTAAGGTTTAGTTTGAGAAGAAAAAAGCTGGCGCTTTTGTTATTAGCTACTAAAAAGCTAGCTATTTTGTGTTTGTAAAGGAAAAAAAACTACTTTTTAATAGTTAGCTTTTTAACTTTTTGTAACTTTTTAACTTTTTATTAATTTGACATTAATTTGACATTTTTATCCTTAAATGTTTAAAAGAAGTTTAAAATGTAAGAGAGTAAATTTAGTCATTTTAAAAAAAGCCAAAAAACTAATAGGAGCTACTAGCTTATTTTCCTAAATGCAACCTAAGTCATAGGTTTTGATTCTTTTAATGTAAGAATTGGGGGTTATCCATTTCATGTCTTTATTTAATAAGGTTCTATTTATTTGTCAAAGAAAAAAGAACAAAAGTTGACATGCTGCGATTATTTTAAGGGTTTCCATTGCCAATATTTAGGTTAATTTTTGCCAATTATGTTTGATTTGAAATCTATAACCCAACTATTTCCATTGCTCGACAGCTGTTTGATCATTCTACTCATGGCCTAGCATTTGTCAAGGTGGAGAGCAATGATACTAGCTTGCAAAGAGGCTTTAATTGGATTTCAAAGTGAGGCCACCATATTTTTGATCATATTGGATTTAGGAGTGGCTATCCAAAGATATTTTCTTAAAAAGTGATTGATTTGATGCATGATATAAACATTCTCGTTAGAGAGAGAGAGTGAGAGAGAGCTGAGAATGAGGAAGGGTGCTTGGTTGAAGGGTTCTATTTGAAGCTTAAAAACTAATATATTGCTTTTCACTTGAAGCTTAAATACCACAAAAGATTGCCATTTTGAATTTATTTTTGTTTTAATGTTGTAATTATCTATTTTCTCTGTAAATTGACTGCTGTTAATGGCTAATTTTGATGTTCAGTGCTTTTTGTAATTTATGGACCATTTGTTCGACTAGTTTTTAGTCTTAAACCGGTTTTTGTGCCTGATTTGTAATTTGGGTTGCATCCATTGATGCTTTCAATACAAATATCTTTTTACTTATCATAAAAAGAAAAAAAAAATAGAAGTAAATAAATAAATTAACTACTATTGTTTGATTATAATACTAAGGTGAAGGCACGCACATGTGTATTGCTCCCAAATTTTATTTTTTCTTTTTATTCTCTCCCCATTCTCTTTCTTAACTCTCCAAATTTTCTCCCTATCTTTTAATTTTCTTTCGCTAATTAATTATAGATGGAAGGAAGTTTAAAAGGGAAGTTACATGAGGTTAGGAGGAAAGTTGAGTGGTATTTATGAAATCTAATCTAGTGTCGTGGCTTTACAAAAAAAGAGAAACCCAAAAGGTGTTCTCCCTTCATATAGGTGACGTTTAGATGGCAAAAAAAATTAAAAAAAGTTAGTGTAAAAGAGACACGTGATGAAATTTGATTGGACAAAATTGGAAAAAAAATTGTAACTTTTTGTAAGTTTTGGTGGATTTTGTATGCCAAACAGTATCATAATATTATAGGTAATTGAATAGATTTGTAGGTAGTGTTGGTTTATGTTTGCTGATGATGATGAGCCATGCAAAAATAAGAATAAAGAATATTGTCGTGGTGGAAAATAATGTTGGAAATGAGAATGCAAATAAACATGTACAAGTTGTTTTTGATCATGCAATTTGATTGCATTTGTCAATTTGTTCTGGTTGGCAGAATGCACCCTTCTTCCCACGTGTTCATCTTTGATTCTTTATAGATGAAGTGTTTCCCATGCTATTAAACATATAGATGTCCTTGTTCACATAATCTAATTTCATTCATTGTTAATCTGTTCCTGTTGGCAGGAAGTATAGGCTCTCTTTCTTGCCACATTTTCCCATTTTTGATCCTTTGTAGATGAAGTGTTTTCCAATGTTTATTTACTCAATTTGTTCTGATTAGCCAAAAGTATAGGCCTGCCTTCTTCCCACATTTTCTCATCTTTGATACCTTGTGAATTGTTTTCCGACATGTATTTGCTAATTTGACCTATATTTAAAGCTTTTTTTGTTGAATTATATGTATTACAGATTCACAAGACAATAACATTTAATCATTAATGGGAAATTCAAGTTGTTTTGGAAGAACTTCTGCCTTTAGTGTCTCGTGAATTACATACATGGATATTTAGCTACACTTGGTGTTTTTATTTTATAAAGGTTGTTTTTAAACTTCAAAATTTGTAGCAAGTGTTTTTAAGAAACAGAAAGTATAGTAGATGGATCTTCTAGTTTAAGCGAGAGGAAGTCCACAAAAAGATAAGGTTCCTTTGGCTTTAGTTCCCATGAGGTATTCATGCAATTACATTTTTGGTGTCAATTGAGCTATCAAATTTTAATGTTTGGTAATTTCTTATTCTAATCGAGTTAATTTTATTTAAATGTGGAAATAAGTGGAATTGTTCATTATTGCAGCTGCAGTTAGTTGATCGTTGAATGTTTTTTCCTACCTCAACTAAAGATAGTCTAAGCTGTGAATGCACTTGGAATGACCAAAGCTGCACAATCATTCCTATTTATAGAGAATTGGTGCTCACAATATCATTCCAAGATGTGATAAGATTAGATTGGTTTCTTTATCTGCCACACCCTCAGGTTTATTGTGAGCTCTTCCCTACATAGTTGAATCAATTAGGCCTATATCTGTGGCATTGGCTATCCAGTTATTTTGCTACTAAGAAACTCCCACTCTTTTAGAATCAAAAATTGAGGGTTGATTTTCTTAGATGGAAGAGAAAACTGGCCATTGGTAGTGGTAATGCCTGATTGGCAAAGTTACTTTTCAATCACCAAAATCACCTCAGAACCCCCCAGTATTTCAAAGTGTGCCTTCAGATTTGGAGGAACTTTTGGTTGTACTAGTGACATCAACCTCTTCTTTGCCTTGTACTTGTTCTTGTCTCATTCTTCTTCTTCTGGATTATCAGTAGTACATGGCCTCTTATTTGGACCAGATTGTGCAGATATGTCATCAATTGGGCAATCAATGGGCTTTCCAGATGATTGGACTTAATTTACTACACTTTTATTCACTTAATTACACTTTTACATAGCATATAAATGAGATAAAACTTTTGTTTTGTGCAGATTTCATCTTCATTCCTCAATATAAAGAATGTGTTACAATTTCATCACAATTAAAGGAGGATTTGAGCTCATTAAAGTGTAAAGAAGAACGAATGAAGAATGGAAGCACAGAAGATTCAGGATACAACATAATCCTATTTGAATATCTTGAGCATAGGAGGAAATGCATATTCGAATACAGCCAAGCAGTATTCGAATACTGGGACTGTTGGCAGAAAACAGATTCCACGTGATTTTGCAGATTTTAAGGGATGCAATCTGGAGGAAAGAGAGAGAGTGGAGGGGTGGCATCACATGATCCACACCCACTCATACATTGACAGGGAGATATACACACGGAGAGATATACAGGGTGGGAGAGAATTGCAGAGTTTTTGTTTTGAGAGAGAGAGTTTTTTTTGGGGTTTCAAGTTTTCTTTCCAGCTTTCTTCTTCTTCGTTTCTCTGTTTCTTTGATTCCGTAGATTTGGACTTCAATTCTGGTTTTAATTTTCAGTTTACTGTAATTAGATTTTAGTTCTACAGCACTTTACAATTCCATTCCTGTAATTAGATTTCATTTTGAATTAAAGAGTAATTTCCATTTCCAGCCTTGAAGGTGATGTCTCTGTTCTTCATTTCTGTTATTCATTTTCTTAAGATGATCGGCTAGTTTCTCTTAGGCCAAGGCAAGGACAATGTCCTGTCCAATGATTTCCAAGATGCCGTTCTTCATGGATTAATTTTGAGTGCTTTGGTTATCAATCTTAGTTGTATCTAATTACTCTTGAAATCAATGGTTCAATGTCCGATTAACACTTGTTTACATATTTTATCAATGAGTTCATAGAAGTTGCTGAATTCAGAACTCTTATTGCAAATATGTATGGGAGTTGCTACAATTAGATCTTCTATAGTCTTCATGATAGATTATGCACATCACTTGTTTGATCCATGGCTTGTATCATTTGAAATTAATTTTCTCCAAACATTAGAGCAACTAGAATTGATGATCTATTCACTCTTGGTATTTTGAGATTGATTTGGATAGGCATTGGAATTGGCTTGCCCATCTTTTTAATATCAAGTTTTAGTTAAGTTTAGTTTTCATTTCAAAACCCATTTCCAAAACCATAAAAAATTCCAAACCTAGATTTTCAATTCTGTTTACCATTCATGTGAGCCATGTTTTGCCTCTTTAATCTATTTGATTCAAACATGATTTTGCTCCCTAGATCCCTGTGGATATGACCTGGTTCTTACCAGTTAATTGTGCTACAATGAAACCTTGCACTTGGGGGAGTTTGTCTTGATTTTCCTTACTCAACACCTTTGAAATCTGAATTTGCATCTTTATTTACATCTGAGAGTGAGGTAATTAAGCAAACACAAGCACCAGACATTACAATTTTCAGTTTCTTCTACTTGTTTGACAACTCATCAAGTGGAAGTGGGTGATTCAACAACAACAGGGCCTCCGTTGCCTCTGCCTCTAGTGCTAAGTGACCAAAAACGACAACCATCTTCTTTTTCCTTTTTGATTTTTTCCCTTTGTTATTTTCTTAACATAAAACGGGTTGTTTAAATCAATTTCATCGAGATTGGGGTTGTCAGGTTGTTCGGTGAGCTCTGTATCTGCTCTTTTTGCCTCCTCCACTAGTATTTTCTCATCTGATTCGTCGAGCAAACCAAGATAGTATAAATCGACTTCATCGAAAGGGGGGTTGTTTTGGAATCTATGGATGATCTCTAACTTTTACTTGTTGTTGACTCTTAAGAAATTAGCTTTCCCCAAAACACCAGCACAATTACTACTACGAGAAAGATCAACGTCTATCTCTCTCTGTCTTCGTCTTCGTCTTCTTTTGCTCTGCTCCTCTGTGCTTCTAGTAAAATTAATTTTCAGATTCTTGGTTTGGTTTCTTTAACTAACTTGGAAATCAAACTTAAGTTCGAATTGGATTGGACTAGATTGGAGAAGGACTTTATTAATTTTTTCATCCTAACGGTCATAGGATCAAAATCAAATCTAGTTGTGATCTGGCACCTTCTTTTCCTGCTTATATTGTTGGAGAATCGTGCTCCAAAGAGGAAGAGCTGTGAGGGAAATTCCTAATGGTCTCAAACCCCAATTTGTTTTTCTAAGGATTTATTTTATTAAAACTAAAAATTAATTAATATTAAAATAATAATTTATTTATTTATTTAAATTAAAATCATTTTTTGAATAAAATATTTTATTCAGCTGGGGAGAGGCTTCCCCTAAATTTTTTCGAGCATTTACTTCTTCTTGATGCGTCACTAATTGTTGCCACGTTCATGGCAGAACATGTACATCTTTCGTCCTTATATGCACTTGTAATAACCTGAATTTTCTTTCTCTTAATTAATTTTTGCTTAAGTGTGGTGGTGATATTTATTACATAAAAATCTAGAAAATTGAGGATTTGAAAATTTTTGGAATGATAAAATTAGTTGAAAAGATTTTTGGATTTAATTTCACCCTGTGTGGGAGTTTAATGTAGAATTTCTAAACTTTTATCCAAACAATTCCTAGCCCAATTACCTATTTGGTTCAACCCAAGCCCATTAACCCATGGGTCAACCCTTTCTTTGACTCACCTCAACTCACCTCAACTTACTTTATCACTCACTGAGTTAACTTGTGAATAGTAGCTCTAAATTATTTCCCGGCAAACTTCATTTTCCATCCATCATTTCTTTCATACATCTCTCACAATCTCTCAAATTATTTAGTTTATTAGTCAAAAAGAAGACCCTACATTGATGACTTTAAAACATTTCTTTCAAATTATTTAGCAAGCATGATTTAAAGACTTAAAGTATTTTTTAAATAATTTGTTTAATTAGTCAAAAAGCTAGCATGATTCCCGGATCATGTCACCTCCATACACCTCCCCCAATACCTCTTTTAAATTATTTGGTTTACTAGTCAATAAAGCAAAGCATGATTCCCGGATCATGCCACCCATCTCCATCCATCCTCCAATACCTTTCTTAAATTATGTGGTTAGATAATCAAAAAGGCAAAGCAAGATTATTGGATTATGCCACCTATTGTATATGCATAATCCTACTTTAGTGGCTTTCAAGTTTAGGAAGTGGAGGTTATTTTTCTCTACCGACACTTTCTCTACACTACCATGACTTTTTATAAATTTGTGTGCATTCAAATAGAAAAAAATAAGAGAGAAAAAAAAAATTATCTAGTGTGGTTGGAGATTCAGTGTTGCTTGGAGGAAGAAGAAAAGCTTGGAACTTTCCAACTGGGTGGTGTTCAAAGTTCAATTCATTTTTCCTTCTCAGACTTGATCACCAATATCTTCATTAAGGTAGGATGACGAACCTCCTAAAATGTATTTGATGCCTTCAATTTTGAAGCTAAAGCATTTTCTGAGTTTGAAGTATAAAACTTGATTGTGATAAAAAATAATACCCGCATATTGGGGGTAGGGAAGCCGAAACTTTGACTGATGTAGCTCAACATGCTAACAGCTCTCTGTTTGTAACTTCTGATGTGCTTTTGACCCCTAAAACGGTGGAATTAGGCTTCGGCTAAAACATAAAAGTTGTACCCCTTTAAGTTTTATTTTTAACCCAAAACTATTTGCATCAATCTGATTTGTGAGTCAAAAGTTATGCCCAAAATACTGAGTACGTGTAAAACTGTATCTTCTGAACAAACTGAATTCAAGGCTGTTTTTGCACCTTTAGACCTTAGAATTTTAAAAAGTGTATGTAAGTCTTAAAGTCTAGTTTCTACAGTTATAAAATTTATAGATATTGGAGTTATGCTCTATTTTATATGAATTTTCTTTTAAACTGCTATTTCTGCTTAACCTTTAATTGATTCTTGTTTGAATTTTTTTTAGAATTTTATGTTTAAAGATTTATTTAAATTTTCAATTACCCTCTGTTAGTTATTGTTATGTTAATAATTTATTTATGGGTGATGTTGTTCACAAGGCCTAATCTAGTAAAACATTTATACTATTTGATGAAATATCGAAGTGGACTGTTAAGTTGATGCTACTTAGTTATTTTCCAGTTGATATGAAATTATTTTAAATTGGATATTATATATATTATTTGACACTCTAATATTTATGGACATTTGTGGGTGTTTTGAAGCCGAAAACTTATGATAAGGGTTTTGTTATAAATAAGATGATGATTGGAAATTTATTCAAATTATTTTGAATAATATTATTCTCCTACCAAATCAAAAGGTTAGAATGTATTAGTTTTGTAATCTCTCATTAGCTTAATTGTTTAAGTGATGTACTATACTATCCAGTTAGAATAAAATAAAATTTATAAATTTTTCTAAAATTAAATATTAGTCCAAAGAGCTATTTATTATCTTTATATTCCATAAAATAATAAAATAAAAAGTAAAAAGAGGCAAAAACCGAGATCGCAACCAATGAGGTTCGAACTCGCGACTTCAAGTCGCAATTAGGGTCACCCGCCCACTAAGCTACCAACTTCAGCTTAATTAATATACCATTAGAAATAATTTTATTCCTATCAAGGGTAGTATGACAAACTTGTCAAAGAATTAACTAAAATACTAACTCAAATTCTAAATTATTCTAGTTACTTGCTACTTGTTAATTTATATGTAGTACCTACCTTTGTGATAATTATATTGGTGATTATGTTTAATCTTTAATTTATTATGAATTATTTAATTTTGAATTGAGATAAAATACCTAAAGTATACTGCATGTGACTGAATAATCCCACTTAGAATTCTCACCCGGGAACATTGCCGGTTGTTATTAAAAATATCTGATTAACATACAAGGTACCATTGGAATGTCAAGGGATGAAAATAAATTAAGGCAGTTGGTGCTAAAGTTATTTTTGGCAATGGGGTGATGGGTGGGTAGAAATGACCTTTTAGATGAAGATGGGAACATATACACTTTATTTGGGAAATGCTCCCTTCTGACCTGGCCAGTCAAGTAGCCGGTCGCAACGGCTAGGTTTTTGGTGGGTGACACCGTCGGAATGCATTGAATGCTAAGCCTGTAAAATCACTGGTTCTCAAGGCTAGGGGGTAGTGGAGGATAGAAGTATGATTACCTTAGGAGGATTTAGATTAAACCCCTTTTATCAAATTTTACTATGACTGGCAACCTCTTTTGCTTATGTATGAATGATGTGGTGGAATTATTTAATTATGTTTAATTCCTTTAAATGATTATTTTATAAAAAGATGTAAATATATATATATATATATATAAAACATGTATCGCTATAGGGTTTGACCCCAAGACCTTGAAGATCTGAATCTGAGATCCTTATCACTGCGACACTAATTTCATTGTGGTACAAATAACAACATTAAACTATTTTACGTGTAAGTAAAATAGTAGTTACAGTGACAGTTTCATCGAACTATTGTAAGTATAATTTACATTATTCAGTTAGGATCTATTGAATTAATTGTTGCATGAACAGTATGCCACCTAATCACATTCGCTGTATTGGGTCACCTAGTACAGTATAGCATTACAACCACTGCACATAGGCACCTAGGAGATTCTGATTACTGGGCTTTAGTAGCTCACCCCTTTGTGGGAATATTTTTTTTCAGGATATTAAGCATAGAGATACTGAAAATGAGCTGGAAAGAGATTAATTTCTCTTAAATATTCCACCAGAAGAGTTATCTATTTTTTCTTGTGCAATACTGGAAGACTTTATTTATTATTGTGGTCTGTAATAATAATTGTTGGATGATTGAAATCATTAAGTTTAGACCTAGTTTACTTTTATTTGATATATAATGTTAATCGCATGGTTGAGACGCTTAGATGGCTCTACAATACTATTCTCTATCTTTATTTTGTACTCTGTGATTGAACCCTGCCAAATGATTCAGCCTAATGGCTTATAAATATTGGTTGGGATAAACTAGGGATTTTGAATACCTTAAATTTTTATTGCGAGTCAACCCCAGTTTGAAAGAAAATTTGGGGTATGACAGCGTATTGTTATCATCTCATTTTTATACTCAACAAATAATCCGAAGTCACCCTCGGGTATTCGGGTTATAAAAATCTGGGGCGTGACAGCACTTGTAAGAGCTTCAAGGAAACAATGCATCATTTATTTTTTATTCCACAATAGCTAATGATGATGATTCCTAGTAACCTCTAAACTATCAAAATTTGTAGAAACAAGTTACTATATTATCCATTTTGTTTTCACATATTGCATGTTACTTCTAGTTATTATAATTATTTTGTCTTCACAAACTTCATGTTCAAATAAGTCATAGTTATTTAAGAATTTTGGGTGCTTATCTGTATTAATAGATACAAAGTTCGAGCTGTTAATGCTCTATTTTAAGCACGACACAATGAACTATACTATTTGCTTTGGCCCAAAAAAAGTGCCCCATCCACTTGATTCTAAAACATTATATGATTATTATAGAAATACTACTCATAGACAGGATTCTGAACGTTTGCATGTTTTTTTTTCTCGCAACATTCAAAAAATGGAACCTTTCCACTCTTGTGCACATCTTCCTTCATTTGCTTCTTTAACAAAATTGTTTGCCATGCTTATTTTGATTGATAGATGAAGATTTAAATCTTGGTCCCTATGTTCCTTCCAATGTAGACTAGTTGGAATTTAGAATACTTATTTATGGTAAAAGAGGATTATCTCTAGACAGAGTATTAGATTTTATTGAAAAGTTCTTTGTAAGTTTTTCAAGTACTTACTCATTTTTCATGTCTTGTCTTTATTTGACCTACTAATATATAAAAAATAAGTTCTTTCGGCAACCATTTTAATTTTTAAATTCAAATGTGTGTTCCAAACAAAAAATTTCATTAATTAAATTAAAAGAAATTAATTCTTTATTTTAAAATGGAGTGTTATCATTTTATAGTTATATAAAATTTGCTTTAACATTTCACCCCTATTACTTATTTAGAGTCAAAAACTTTTTTCGGTATAGTATTACCCAAGTTAAAATAATTTCAAATTTTTAGAAAATTATTTTCTTGATTGTTTTTTTTATTACCATAATTACATTAAAAACTATTTTTTTAAATAAAAATGCCATCTTTCTCTCTTGATCAATAGATTACAGGCATTTTAGCTCTACTACTACTAGAATTACCCCTACTAACTAAAGTTCCTAAGTCTCCCCCTAATTAAATGGTAATATATTTTTTAGTGTCATTTTTCATATTATACATAATTTTTTCTTCTAACTTTTTCCAACATTATAGGACTAGCGCCTTCTATGGCCATAGCATATACATATAATATATATATAACATGAAAAATAATGCAAAAGAACATAAATTACCATCTAACCACCATAAATTTCAAAGGTGTTCTAGAAAGACTTCTACATCCATGGCCTACAAATTGACAACAGACAATGGGTGCAATAACATTGAAATTATTTTTCTTTTTACACCTTTTGTTTTTTATTTTATTTAAATTTTTCTTGTTACCAAAAGAAAAAAAAGGTTAACTTGCATGCTACTAAACAACAATTAAGCACCTCAAGTAAAGGCTAGCATTAATTATCCATTGAAAGCCACTAGTATACCAAAACTATTTGGTTGTTAACTTATACAACAAAAAAGTGGCATATTACTGTAATAACCTAATTTTTTTTCTTTTAATTAATTTGCTTAAGTGTTGTGGTAATATTTATTATAGTAAAAATCTAGAAAATTGAGAATTTGAAAATTTTTGGAATAATAAAATTAGTTGGAAAGATTTTCAGATTTAATTTCACCCAATGTGGGAGTTTAATGTGGAATTTTTAAACTTTTATCCAAACAATTCATAGCCCAATTACCTATTTGGTTCAACCCAAGCCCATTAACCCATGGGTCAACCCTTTCTTTGACTCACTTCAACTCACTTTATCACTCACTGAGTTGACTCATTAATAGTAACTCTCAATTATATCCCGGCAAACTTCATTTTTCATCCATCCATCTTTCCATACATCTCTCACATCTCTCAAATTATTTAGTTAATTAGTCAAAAAGAAGATCCTACACTAAAGACTTTAAAACACATTTTAAATTATTTGTTTAATTAGTCAAAAAAGCTAGCATGATTCTCGGATCATGCCACCCATTTTATACAACTCTATCCATCCTCCAATACCTCTCTTAAATTATTTGGTTAGATAGTCAAAAAGCAAAGCATGATTCTTAGATCATGCTACCTATTGTATATGCATGATCATACTTTAGTGGTTTTGAAGTATGGAAAGTGGAGGTTATTTTTTCTCCAGTCGACACTTTCTCTACACTCCCATGACTTCTTATAAATTTTTGTGCTTTCAAAGAGAAAAAAATAAGAGAGAAAAAAAATTTATTATCAAGTGTTGGTTGGAGATTCGGTGTTGCTCGGAGGAAAAAGAAAAGCTTAAAGCTTTCCAGTTCGGTTGGTGTTCAAGGCTAAACTCTTTTTTCTTTCTTAGACTTGGTTACCAATATCTTCATTGAGGTAGGATGATGAACCTCCTAAAATGTATTTGATGCCTTCAATTTGAAGCTGAAACATTTTCTGGGTTTGAAGTATGAAACTTGATTGTGATAAAAAAAATACCCGCGTATTAGAGGTAGGGAAGCTGAAACTTTGACTGATGTAGCCCAACATGTTGACAACTCTCTGTTTGTAACTTCTGATGTGCTTCTGACCCCTAAAATGGTAAAATTAGGCTTCGGCTAAAACATAAAAGTTGTACCCCTTTAAGTTTTCTTTCCAACCCAAAATGATTTGCATCAATCCAATTTGTGAGTCAAAAGTTATGCCCAAAATACTGATCACGTGTAAAACTGTATCTTCTGAACAGACTGAATTCAAGGCTATTTTTGAACCTTTAGACTTTAGAATTTTAAAAAGTGTAAAACATGAAAGTTGTAGGTCTTAAAGTCTAGTTTCTACAGATATAAAGTTTATAGATATCAGAGTTCTACTCTATTTTATATGAATTTTCTTTTAAACTACTATCTTTACTTAGCCTTTAATTGATACTTGTTTGAATTTTTTTTAGAATTTTATGTTTGAAGATTTATTTAAATTTTCAATTACCTACTGTATAGTTATGTTAATAATTTCTATTTATGTGTAATTTTGTTCACAAGGCCTAATATAGTAAAACACTTATACTATTTGATGAAATACTAAAGTGGACTGTTAAGTTGAGACTACTAAGTTATTTTTCAATTGATATGAAATTCTTTTAAACTGGATATTATATATTATTTGACACTCTAATATTTATGATAACTGACTTAGATAATTAGTTTCATCATGGATAGTTGAATGACTTATTCAAACTAAAATGGCTAAGTAGAACCAAGCATTTGATAAAAATACCAAAATGAAACAATGGACTTATTATTTCCTCATTTGGTCTTCCTTAAATGAATTTGATTTATTTTAATTGATTTTTTAGGCATTTTTTTATCAACCTAACAAGTTATATAACTATATTTTTATGATTAGGTGAATTTAATGAAACATATCTAATACCTTCCTAAACATTAGAATAATTCTATGGACATTTGTGGATGTCTTGAAGCCGAAAACCTATGATAAGGGTTTGGTTATAAATAAGATGATGATTGGAATTTATTCAAATTATTTTGAATAATATTATCTCTCCTACCAAATCAAAAGTTTAGAATGAATTGGCTTTGTAGGGTTTCTTGCACTCATGGAATCGCAGGGATCGTTACTTGATGTCCCCAAACAAAGATTTGGTGTTCAAGATTTCAAGAAGAAGGGTGAACTTGGAGATTTGAAGAATGGAGCGGCTAGGGTTCCAAAAGAAGGTGGTGGCTCGGTTGATTTTACTAAGCAACGTGGAGAAGCAAAGGAGGATCATGAGTCCCGTGGAGTTGCACTCGGTGATGGGAAGGTGCGGTTACTTCATCATCCTAATGTTCGTGCTCGTGATTCTTCTAGGGTGGCGGCTCAAGGGAACTTCCGAAACCCTAATCAAGATGCGGCTAGGGTTAAGGGTGTTCAACTTGATGCGGGGTTGTTCAAAGGAGAGGTGGCAGCTAGGGCTGCATCACGATTTGCTGTTGCTGCGGCTGCCACACATGATGTGCAAGGTACGGCTAGGGTGGGGGCTGCTAGAGGAGCGGCTAGGGTTCTTTATGAAGGTGATATGTGCATGACGGCTGCAACTAGGGTTACTTCGCCTGGTGAGGATCATCATGAACGTGCGGATGTGCATGAGCATGGTAGGGTCTCTCTCCAAAATGATGTACGGGCGGCTGGAATGTTGGCTGCAACAAAAGAGGTCAATCCCGTTGGGTCTAGTCGAGATTTTGGTGAATTGGGAGCTGATGTGAAGATATCTTCCTTATCTTTGATGGAGCCTCAGATTGAAGGGATTAATGGGCTTGAAAGTTCAGATCATGTACATGAACATTCTCCTTTGAGTAAGAATTCTTCTGATTTGGAGGTGGCCCTTGTTGAGTCTTCTCATGTCTCTCCTACACATTCATGGGCGGATATGGCTGAATTTGAACAAGAAGGTGAAGTGGATCCTCGGACTGCTAATTTAAACCGGGTGAGTTTATTCCGTCCTCTCCTCTTAAGGACACGGAGGTTGATTCATTGAAACCCAATTGGGCTGATGTGGTTAAGGGAAAGGAAGCTGAAGGTATGACTTTTAAGTATGTTAAACCTCCATCCATGGAAGGGAAACTTAAAGTTAAAATACCAGCACATGTTGTAAAGAAAGGTGAAGCTCGATGGGAGAATACTCTTGTTGGGTTTTTCTTGGACAAATTGCCGTTTCTTTAGTTTAGAATGGTGCTAATAAATTATGGGGAACTAAAGGTCTTATGGAGGTTCTTGGCAATGGTCATGGCTTCTTCTTTTTTCGGTTTTCTAGCTCTCAGACAATGTATGAAGCTTTGGAGGGTGGGCCTTGGTATTTTGGAGGTAGGCCGATTTTTCTTCAAAAGTGGAGGGTGGGTATGAATTTATCCAAAGTTGGCTGCAAAAAAGTGCCCATTTGGGTACATTTTTATAATGTTCCTCTGGAGTGTTGGACGGAGGAGGGGCTTAGTATTATTGCGAGCTTGGTGGGGAAACCTTTGCACGCGGATAAAATGACAGAATCTCTCAAACGTATTACTTATGCTCGTATTTGTATTGAAGTTGGGATTGAAGATGCTTTACCAAATGATTTTGAGATTGAACTTGAAAATGGGGCTGCTCATGAAATTCGGGTCGAGTATAATTGGGTTCCCAAGAAATGCTTGGTATGCAGGGAATTTGGGCATCTTGCCAAGAATTGCAAGAAGACCACGAGGCAAGAATGGGCTCAAAAAACCACTACAGCAAAAGAAGGGGTTCAAAAAGGGGACTCTACTCCAGCTGGTGAAGGATGGGAAGAAGTAAAACGCCGTGGTAAGAAGATAGTGGTGGATAAGTCTCCTTCTCCAATAAGGGGGCCGATTGAGAAGGCTGCTTCTTCTTCAAGTAATTCTTTCGGTGTTCTTGCTGATGTAGATACTTTGAATGATGAATTGGCATTAGCAATTGTTCCGGTTCCTCAAAAGGTTGATGCTCCTTTGAAGGTAATGGCCGAAAATTGCAAAGGGCATAGTGAAGATTTTTCAACTCCTTTAGGGGATGGTGTTAATTCCCTCTCAAATGTTACTATTCAGGTCCTCTATTAGGAAGGAGGGTGATGTGGCAACTGAAGGGGTAGATTATTCTCCAACCTCGGATGGTGGTTCCGTTTCCATAAATAATCCACTCATGCTTAAGGTTAATATGATAGATGAAGTGGAGAGGAAAAAGAAGCTGAATCGAAAGAAGCATGATTCTAAAGGTGGAGGTAGAGATGCCTCGGGTAACTTATCTTCTTAAGTCTCTATGGTTAAGATTGCTTCATGGAATATTAGGGGATTCAATGATTCCCTCAAGCAACAAGAGGTACGTAATTTAGTTCGTGCTCACAAAGTTGATTGTTTGGCAATAATTGAGACTAAAGTTAAAGAGGTAAATAAAGAAAGAATTATGAAGCTTTTGATGAAAGATTGGAAGGTCTTTGTTAATCAAGTGGATGATAATATGGGACGGATATGGGTATTATGGAACCCACGGGCTGTTAATGTGGTTGTGGTTGGTTTTTCCCCTCAAGTGGTTCATGTTTCTTTAACACCGTTACATGATGCTGGTATGATGCATGTTTCGTTTGTGTATGGTTTTAATGACTATGTTGCGAGAAGACACTTGTGGGCTGATTTGCGGCAAAGATCTAATGTGTTCCGGGACTTGCCGTGGTGTGTACTTGGTGATTTTAATGCAGTCCGTTTTCGACATGAGAGGAAGGGTGGTTCTCTTGATTGGTCTCCATGTATGGACGAGCTTGATGATGTAATCTGCTCCGCCGGGCTTGAAGATTTGCGGTTTGGTGGGTTAATGTATACTTGGCATAATGCTCGGGCTCATGGGCATATAATGAGAAAACTTGATCGGGCCCTTGTAAATGCTACTTGGCTTTCTAGTTTTGCTACTTATTTGCTGATTTTCTTCCCTTTGGAGTTTCGGATCATTCCCCGGTGGTGGTTGATGTTGGCATCCCCATTCCTAAGGTTCGTAGGCCATTTAAATTTTTTAATCATTGGGTTGATTATGATGAGTTTTTTCCTACTGTTGAAGCAGCTTGGCAAACACCGGTTGAAGGTTTTGTTATGTATAGGGTGTATAAAAAATTGAAATTGGTGAAGGAAGCACTTAAAGACTTATGCATCAAAAAAGGGCAGCAAAACCTAGCTTTGGAGGACATTTTAAGGAGGGAGCTATTTACAATTCAATCTGCCATTGCCACAAATGGCGGCACTATTGACCTCTTGGCCAAAGAAAAGGAATGTTTGAACCGGCTTTCTTGTGTTTCCAAAGAAGTTGAGAGTTCAATGAAACAAAAGAGCAGAATTCAATGGTTGAAAGAAGGGGATAAGAATTCAGCTTTCTTTTTTCATTCTATTAAAAATAGATTGAATACAAATAAGATATTGAGGATACAAAAAGATGATGGAAGTCTAGTTCTTGAAAAAGGGCAGATTGCAAAGGAGATTGTGGATTATTATCATTCTTTGCTTGGCTCGGATGGTGAGTTGCCTAATGTTCTCGATCATTCTTTGGAAGAATTTATTTCTCCCTCCTTGAGTAATGAGTTCATTGAACGGTTGGAGGCTGATTTTTCAAGTGATGAGATCCGTGATGCTATGTTCAGTTTACACCCGAATAAGGCTCCAGGACCTGATGGTTTCAATGCTTACTTTTTTCAGAAGACTTGGCATATTGTGGGTTCAGAAGTGACAATGGCAATCAAGGAATTCTTTACCTCAGGTCAGCTTCTAAAAGAGTCTAATGCTACCATTATTGCCCTCATTCCTAAAATTGCAAATGCGGATAAGGTGAAGGATTTTCGTCCTATTTCTTGCTGCAATACTGTTTATAAGTGCATATCTAAACTGCTTGCGGGAAGATTGAAGATGGTCTTACCTAGTTTAGTTAATGAGGCACAAGCTGCTTTTGTTCAGGGCAGGAGTATAGGGGATAACATTCTTTTGGCTCAAGAATTGGTTCGTGGATACCATTTGAATACAGTGTCTCCAAGATGTGCTATTAAAGTTGATCTCATGAAGGCCTATGATTCTGTGAACTGGGATTTCCTTTGGGAATTAATGCGACTAATGGGTTTTCCTACTCGGTTTTTGGTTTGGATAAAGGAATGTGTCTCTTCTCCTAGATATTCAGTTTCTATTAATGGTGAACTTAATGGCTATTTTGCAGGGAGGAAAGGTTTGAGGCAAGGAGACCCTATTTCTCCTTACTTATTTGTTCTATGCATGGAGGTTTTATCTCGAATTCTTGCAAAGAAAACTTTGGAATCCTCGGCTTTCCATTTTCATTGGAGATGTAGGAAGACGCACCTTACCCACTTATGCTTTGCAGATGACTTGCTCTTATTTTGTAAAGGTGATATGGGCTCTGTTTCCGTGCTTCAAGAAGCACTACACTTATTCTCCGCCTTCTCAGGACTTCGGCCAAATCCTTCCAAGAGTGAAGTCTTTCTTTCTGGTATTGCTTCGGATGTTAAAACAGGTATTCTTGAGAAACTCAACTTTCGTGAAGGGTTTCTCCCTGTCCGGTATTTGGGTGTGCCTCTCATTTCTACAAAGTTGCGAGCTTCAGATTGCAATAGTTTGGTGGATCGTCTTGTGAGAAGGGTTAAAACCTGGACTAACCAATTCCTTTCATTTGCTGGACGATTGCAGCTTATTCAGTCTGTTTTATTTAGCATATAGGCCTTTTGGTGTTCTCACTTTGTATTACCGGCTGGAGTTTTGAAAACTATAGAAGGTGTCTTTCGTGCTTTTCTTTGGAAGGGGTCCTCTTTAAACCATAATGGGGCAAAGGTGGCTTGGGAGGAGGTCACTCGGCCTAAGCAAGAGGGTGGACTTGGAGTTAAAAAGATTAAGGATTGGAACTTAGCATGCATGACACGTTTCATTTGGCGATTGTGTTCTCCTTGCTCAACTTCCATGTGGGTATCTTGGATCAAGTCTAATCTTCTTAACAAAAACCATTTTTGGGTTGCTAAGGTACCTTGGAATTCCTCTTGGTCTTGGCGGAAGATTATGAAGCTGCGAGATAAGGTACGTCCTTTTTTGACTATGAAAGTGGGGAATGGTAAGCATACATCTTTATGGTTTGATGCTTGGATGACAAGGGGTCCAATTTGTTCTTCTCCAACTGCTAGGGTAATCTATGATTCGGGTTTGACTAAGGATGCTATGGTGGATAGAATTATATCAGGTAATAGATGGTGTTGGCCTGTTGCAAATTCCCCACTACTACTGGACCTTAAAAGGGAAACTGAGGACCTATCGCCTCCTAATTCTTCTTGTGATGATATGTTGCTTTGGGATAAAGAGCAAAAGGTTTTCTCCACTAAGGCTGTTTGGAACTCTTTGAGAGTTTCCACTCCACCCGTGAGCTGGTTCAAGGTAGTATGGTTTAAATTTCACATTCCTAGTCATGCTTTCATTCTTTGGCTGGCGGTTAAGAGGAAACTTGCTACCCAGGATAGGCTTCTATCTTTTGGCATGATTTCTACTATGAGATGTTTGTTCTGTGGAACGTTACGTGAAGATCATGATCACTTGTTTTTCAATTGTTCGTTCACTTGCAGAATATGGAAATCTTTATTGACTATTTCAGGGTTGCAACATTCACCTAGTGATTGGGACGGTGTTATTACTTGGGCCTCTACAGTTTGTAAAGGCTCCACTTTACTTTCTTTTATTGGGAGGCTCACACTTGCTGCCTCGGTTTACGTGATTTGGCGGGAAAGAAATAGGAGACAATATGAACAGCAGTTCCAAGATGAGGTGACCCTCCTTAGTTCTATCAAGGATTTGGTAAGATTGCGGCTTATGGATTGTTCGGCGTTTCCAAGAACGAATCAGAACTGCCTTCTTCTTCACCAGTGGAATCTTCCTCAATCTATTATTGAATAGTTTGTTGGTGTTTCTCTTGATTCTATGTCAGAGAGTGCATTGATGTTGAGAGTTGGGATATGTTCCCAAATTTTTGTTTGCTAATTTTTCACTTGGGGTTTTCATGCTCATATTTGTAGGAGTGATTGGTGGTTGATTTGTCCAGGGGTATGCCCCTGTGTATTTGTACATGAACTTCTAATTTTTTGATTAATATATTTACTTTTACCTTTCAAAAAAAAAAGGCTTAATTGTTCAACTGATGTACTATACTATCCAGATGAGAATAAAATAAAAACTTATAAAATTTTCTAAAATTAAATATAAGTCCAAAGAGCTATTTATTATCTTTATATTCCATAAATTAATAAAATAAAAAGGAAAAAGAGGCAAAAACTAAGATCGCGGCCAATGAGGTTTGAACTCATAACTTTAAATCGCAATTAGGGTCGCCCGCCCACTAAGCTACCAACCTCGGCTTAATTAATATATCATTAGAAATAATTTTATTATTATCAAAGGTAGTACGACAAACTTGTCAAAACAATTAACTAAAATACTAATTCGAATTCTAAATTATTTTTAGCTACTTGCTATTTGTTAATTTACATGTGGTACTTACCTTTGTGAAAATAATATTGGTGACTATGTTAAATCTTTGATTTATTGAGAATTATTATTGAATTATGGATTTAGATAAATTACTTAAAAAAATATACTGCATGTGACTGAATAATCTCACTTAGGATTCATCGCTGGGGAACATTGCTGGTTGTTATTAAAAATGTCTTATTTTCATACAAAGTACCCTTGGGAATGTAAAAGGGGTGAGAAGAAATTAAGGCACTCGGTGCTAAAGTTATTTTTGGCAATGGGGTGATGGGTGGGTGGAAATGACCTTTTAGATGGAGATGGGAACATATTTGGAAGATGTTCCCTTCTGACTTGGCCAGTCAGGTAGCTGGTCGCGACGGCTAGGTTTTTGGTAGGCGACATCGTCGGAATGCATTGGATGCTAAACCCGTAAAGTCACTAGTTCCCAAGGCTGGGGGTAGAGGAGGATAGGAGTATGATTATCCTAGGAGGATTTAGATTAAACTCCTTTATCAAATTTTACTACGATTGGCAACCTCTTTTGCTTATGGATGAATAATGTGTTGGAATTATTTAATTATATTTAATTCCTTTAGATGAATATTTTATAAAAAGATGTAGAAAAAATATATATATATGAAACCTGTATTGCTATGCTATTTCATCCCGGGACCTTGAAGATCTGAATCTGAGATCCCTACCACTGCGACACTGATTTCATTATGGTACACATATCAACATTAAACTATTTTACGTGTAAGTAAAATAGTAGTTACAGTGATGATTTCATCGAGCCGTTGTAAGTACAATTTACATTATTTAGTTGGGATCTATTAAATTAATTGTTGCATGAATAGTGTGCCACCTAATCACATTCACTGTATTGGGGTCACCTAATACAGTGTAGCATTACGACCACTGCATATAAGCACCTAGGACATTTTGATTATAGGGCTTTAGTAGCTCACCCCTTTGTGGGAATATTTTTTTCAGGATATTAATTACAGGGATACTGAAGATAAGCTAGAAAGAGATTAATTTCTCTAAAATATTCCACCAAAAGAGTTATCTATTTTTTTCTTGCGCAACACTAGAAGACTTTATTTATTATTGTGGTCTGTAATAATAATTGTTGGTTGATTGTAATCATTAAGTTTAGACCTAGTTTACTTTTATTTGATATGTAATGTTAATCGAATGGTTGGGACGCTTAGATGGCTCTGTAATAATATTCTCTATCTTTATTTTGTACTCTGTGGTTGAACCCTACCAAATGATTCAGCCTAATGGTTTATAAATATTGGTTAGAATAAACTAGGGATTTTGAATACCTTAAATTTTTATTGCGAGTCAACCCCAGTTTGAAAGAAAATTTGGGGTGTGACGGCGTGTTGTTATCATCTTATTTTTATACCCAAATAAATAATCCCAAGTCACCCTTGGATATTTGGGTTATGAAAATCTGGGGCGTGACAATTACACCATAATCTCTAGATAAAACAAACCAAAACTCATGAATGCTTGTCCCTTTATTCAAATAGTCCATTTTAGTAATGTAACTAAGTCTCTGTTCTATATCTGATGTTGCTAAAGTAAACATGTTGAGTGCATTGGGTGATGTCCAGGTATGGACTGACATGAGAGTTTTAAAGATGAAAGAATTTGATGTAATTTTGGGAATGTATTAGCTATCTACTTATCAGGTGACGATAGATTGTTATCATAAGTGTAATGATGATTTTACCTAACGACACCATAGTTAGAATTTGGGGTAAGGCAAGAGCAGTGTCACCTTCTCCATTACTTGACATAAGATGCATTAAGAAGTTTTCTACTTTGTTGGCCAGTTTGAGATTGAATGAAAAAGACTCCAAATATTTTTTTCCTAAAGTTGTTTGTGATATGAGGATGTGTTTCCTAAGGAGTTGTGGGAGTTACCCACTTGGAGAGAATTTGATTTTTGTTTGGATTTAGTACTAGGGGTTTCTCCTATTTCTATAACGCTGTACCGTATGACACTAGGTAAGTTGATAGAGTTAAAGGTTCAATTGAATGATTTGTATGCTTGAGGTTTTATTCAATATAGTACATCATTGTGTGGAGCATTGATAGTTTTTGTGAAGAAGGAGGATAAGACTTTAAGGCTTTGTATCGATTACCAGTTATTGAATTCGATGATTATTAAGAATAAGTATCCGTTATTAAGGATAGATGATTTGTTTAATTAGTTGTGGGGTTAAGCATACATTTTTTAAATTGATCTTTGGTCGGTGACTGCTCTTAGAAATTGAAAGGGTTTGTACTTTCAAGTGCAAGAGGTGGTCGTAGTTTAATCTAGGTGAGTCATAGGTCATCTTCACAGGGAGCCAATGTGTGACTAGGTTTGGAAAAACTTATTTTTAAAAGCACTTGCAAAGAATAGTAAACGAAAAAGAGAAAACCAATCTTTTAAGGTTTTCGAAAATAGGTATAAAAGATACTTAAACACAAAACTTAACTTAAACTAAAAACACTAATGAAAAGACACAATTTAATTTTAGCAAATTACTCTTAAATGAAAACACTTGGTTTTAACCTATTCCTATAATGGATTCAAAGAGATCGATTTGAATATGTTTATAACTCAACGTAGCATTTACAGATGTAATGCTAGGTCAGAAAAATTAACTTTAAAAAAACTTTTTGTAAAATAAGAATTGAACTAAGGTTTTGAAATCAGACTCGAAGCCACTGGGACATTGAACCGAAAACTCAAAGTGCACGAGCATCAACTTATAACCAAGTGCCAATTATAACACGGGTGATTTGATTTCTAAGGTCAAACCTACACTCAACGAGTTTTACGATTTAATAAAAAATGTATTATGTTTAAAATCATAATATTTGATGCTATCTTTTTCTCTTCCATTACATTCCTAGGTTAAAACCAAGATGGATTTAGCCTAGCGTATTTAAGTTGTAAACGAAACTATATGAAGAAAAACGAACATCTATTCTAGATTTTAATTTGAAAAAATGTAAAATAAAACACGTACAAGAGTTGTAAAACAAGTAGTAGTAGAAACGAAAGAAAAAAAAAACTGAAACGAAAAACTTTTAATTGAAAATATTGAAGAACAAGTCACTTGCACGTAAACCCTAGAATCGAGAAAAGTAAAATCACCTTACGAAACTTCAAATAAATCCAATGCATAAAATATAGTGTAACTCTTTAAAATTTAAAGAAAACTCTTAGAAAAATAACCCTAAAATGTATGAATGGCTCCCCCCAAAGTCTAATACAGCAAAGGTATTTATAGAAAATCCTGACAAAACCTTAAAGCTAAGGTCTCGGGAATTACATGTCCGGACGCCTAAAGGCAGTGCTGGATTTTACTTTTTAGCTTTTGGATTTTTGGGGTTTTGAGATTTGGCATCAAACACCATCCAAATGCTAGGAGACAGTGTTTGGATTCAACATTAAATTGCACCATTCGAGTCTTCTTTCTTACCCAAAAAGAATCGCATCAATTGGAGTTGTGAGTAAAAAGTTATGGCTGAAACACTGACAGGGTGTCGTGCTGAACCATCTGAAGAATTCCAAATTGTACAACTTTGTAACCTGATTTCAGGGCATATAGAGACTTCTTTCGGACTTGGGCTTCTCATGAAAATTGTAGCTTAGAATGTGTACTTGATTTTGAGTTTTTGAATCACCTCAATTGGATCCCGAAAACTCAAGATATACCCCAAATTGTAATCAACAAGCTTTTCCACTTCTCTGCTAATTTGCTTCTTTAAGCTTCCAAGTTGCCTTTCTATAGGTGTTTTTCTTTCATACCCTTACAAAACACAAAAACAATATAAATACACAAAACATGATAAAAACGAATCTTACTTGATGAAATGTTCCAAAGAAGAGTGTGAAATGAGGTTAAAATCAATAATGATTACGAGTAATTAGCCGGGTTATCACCAGTTGCGGATTCAAGGGAAGGATATTCCCAAGACTATGTTTTGTACCCACTATGGTCACTTTGTGTTTATGGTTATGTTATTCGAGTTAACGAATGCTCTGGCAATTTTCATGGATTTGATGAATAGGATTTTTGGACCCTACCTGGATTAGTTTATGATGATATACATTATGATATTTTTCGGGACTGTAAATTGTATGCTAAGGCTAGTAAGTGTGAATTCTGGTTATTCGAGGTGAAGTTTTTTGGGCTATGTGGTTTCTGGTTAAGGAATTACAGTAGATCATTTCAAAGTTTTAGCTATGTTAGAATGGGCACGACTGAGGTCTATTTTTGAGATCCGTAGTTTCTTGGGCTTAGCTGATTATTACTGCCATGTTATTTATAATTTCTCTCGATTGGCGGGTCCATCGACTCGACTCAGAAATGAGTTAAATTTGAATTGGACGATTCTTGTGAGAACGCTTTTAATGAGTTGAAGCATAGACTGACTGAGGCTCCAGTGTTAGTAATAGATGAACATAGAGTGGGTTATTCTATGTATAGTGATGCTTCACATGAAGGCTTGGGATGTGTTCTAACGTAGAATGATCAGGTGGTGGCATATGGGTCAAGGTAGTTGAAGCTGCATGAGAAAAATTATCTTACATATAATTTGGAGTTAGTAGCGGTAATTTTTATTTTGAAGTCTTGGTGGCATTATTATATGTGGGAGATTTAATGTGTATTCAGATCATAAGAGTTTAAAATATTTGTTTACCCAGTGTGATCTAAATATGACATAGATGAAATGGATCGAATACCTGGAAGATTATGATTTTAATCTCCACTATCATTTGGGAAAGGCCAACATAGTGGC
This sequence comes from Vitellaria paradoxa, assembly GCA_019916065.1. Classification (NCBI taxonomy): domain Eukaryota; kingdom Viridiplantae; phylum Streptophyta; class Magnoliopsida; order Ericales; family Sapotaceae; genus Vitellaria; species Vitellaria paradoxa. The sequence continues at coordinate 34,029,065 of CM034239.1, read as the reverse complement.
TGATGCTTTAAGTAGAAAGTCACAGAGTTTGGCAGCTGTGATGGTTCAATCCAAGTGGTGTCTTCAGGAAGACGTTGGTGATTTTAAGTTTTGGAGAAATGATGATAATGAGGATGGCGCTACATATTCTAATCTGAACTATTTGCAAGTGATACCGATGTTGTTGATGCAGATTATTGAGACTTAATAGAATGATCAATATTATCAGAACATGAGGTATTATTTCTCTTCGAGGAAGAAAGTTGAAGCTTGGAGTTTATCTGTAGAAGGATATTTGAAGTTTAAAGATAAGATTTTTGTGCTTAATATGGATGGACTGCAGGAAAAGATACTTCGAGAATTTCATTACTCAAGGTTTGCAATATATCTTGGTGTGACTAAAATGTATACATACTTGGGACATTAGTACTGGTGGAGTGGCTTAAAGCGTGATGTGACAGAGTTTGTGTCTCGGTTAAACTGTCAGCAAGTAAAAGTCGAGCACTAGAGATTACTGGTTTATTGCAACCATTGCTAGTAGCACATTGGAAATGGGACCATGTGGCCACAGATTTTGTGTCTAGTTTGTCGAGAACTTGTAAGAGGTATAATGCCATATGGGTGATTGTGGACCGGTTGATTAAATCAACTCATTTTCTATCCATTTGGAATAAGGATCCAATGGAAGAACGATGTCAGCTCTACATTCGTGAGATTATTTGGTTGCATAGTACACTTTTACCAATTGTGTCAGACCAAGACCCAGTGTTCACAGCATAGTTTTGGCAAAGTTTGCAGGAGACACTAGGGGCTTAGTTGTATTTCAATACAGCATTTTAGCTCAGATAGATAGGCAATCGAAGTAAACTATTTAGATTTTAGTGGATATGCTCAGATCTTGTGTGTTAACTCTTAAAGGAAATTGAGAGCCATTTACCATTGATTAAATTTGTGTATAATAATAGTTATCAAACATGTATTGGTATGACTTCGTTTGAGACTTTGTATAGACGACCTTGTAGATTTCCTTTATGTTGGGCTAAAGCTGGAGAACCTGTGACAGTTGGTTTTGACTTAGGGATACAAGTATTAGAAAAGATTCAAGTGATCCAATAGTGACTTTTGACGGCTCAGAGTAGACAGAAAATTATGCTGATAAGTGAAGACAGCTATTGGAGTTTCAAGTTGGTGATTTTGTATTTTGAAGGTTTCACTGAGACAAGGCATTGTTCTGTTTGAGAAACATGAAAAACTTTCACCAAGGTATATTGGACCCTTTGAAATTATTGGGAGAACCAGTGAGATTACGTATAGATTGGTGCTTCCCCCACAGTTAGCTCAGGTTCATAATGTATTTCACATATCAATGCTTTGGAAGTACATACTAAACCCTTTTCATGTGATTAATTGGGAAGAATCAGATATTGAGAAAGTTGTGTTATTTGAAAATTTTCCAGTTTGGATAATGGATAGACGCAAGCAAGTTTTGTAAGGCAAGACCATTACTATCGTGGAGTTTAGGAATCCACTTGGGAGCATGAATCGGTGATGCAATTAAAGTACCCATGCTTATTTTTTGATTAATGTATGTTATGTAAATTTCGAGAACGAAATTTTTAAAAGGAGGGAAGAATGTGACACCAATATTTTATTTTGACTATTTATTTGAGATTTTAGGCTAATTAAATATTTAGGCTTGAGGTTTGGTCTAGTTTGTTGGATTTATGTTATTTTTCTAGGCCAAAATTTAGCCTGGTTTGGTTAATGGGCTTGGAGTTGGGCTTGAGGCCCAACCCCTTTGTCTTTTCTTTTTCCTTCATTTCTTATTTTCTTTTTTCTTCCTTATTTCTTTTTCTTTTCTTTTTTTTCTCCACCACAACAGTAGCTGTGTGAGGAAAAGAAGAAGTGAGAGAAAGAAAGACAGGAGAGAGAAAGCACGAGTCGGAGGCTAGAGTAGTCCAACCTTGGTATTTCTGACGTTGTGATCGTCGTGACGGTGTTAGATTGTGGTGATTCTACTCTAGGTGAGAGATATAGAGGAGAGAAGTTTTGAAACTTTGGGATTTTTTCATTTCTTCTTCTTCTTTTCTTCGGATTTAAAGTAGGTGCACTACTACAATAATTGATAAAGATCACATTAGGAAGTTTATAAAGATCGCAATTTTAGAAAAAAAATGTGGTAAAGATTTGTGAGCTAAACTTTTTTTTATCTCCATCTAATTAAAAAATCAAAATAAAAAGTTACTTTTAATACTTTCTATATCAGTTTTGTTAAAACTCTGATTGTATTTCACATATCATGTGTGTCTTTTAAAACAAAAACAAAATAAAAGATCCGTGGAAACCATTTCTAGAAAAAATCAAGATAAAAGAATGAGGAAAATCATATCTTAAAAAAAGCGGGATAAAAGAATGAGAAACAATCACTACTAGTTAAAAAAAAACATTTTTGGCGATCACTTTTCTTAGCCAAATACCAATTTGGTCACTAAAGAGTGACTTTTTTGAATTGATCACTAATAGTAAACTTTTTCCGACCAAATAAAAGTTAATCGCTAAAGGGTGACTTTTCTCGACCAATTGGTCACTAAAAGAATACCCTTTAGCGACTAAATTAATTTGATCGCTAAAAAGTTACTTTTCCCAACCAATTAGTTGCTAAAAAATTTGATTTATTATTTTTGTAGATCAATTAGTCAGTAAAGGCGACACTTTTGGCTATCAATTAGTCAGCAAACTTCAAAAAATTTTTTATAAAAAATGAAATAATTAAATAAAAATAATTAATTGTTATTTCTTTCTCTATATCTCTCTCAAATAATTTTGTTTATTACTTTATACGATTTAAATTAGATTTTATAAATTTTACTATAACATTTATTCATTAATTTTAAGTAATTTAATTTGCTATAAAAACTACAATCATAGATCAATAAAAAAAATTTAAATTAATGCTCAAATTAAATTTACCAAATCAAATTTAAACAATATTAAATGTATAATCATTTTTTTCGAAAAATATATAAGAAGAGCCTTCATCGTTTGTATGACTTATAACTAGGTTAATATTAAATATTTAATATTTAAAAATTGTTTATTGTATCTTTAATATTATTTATATTAAAAGTGATATTATTTTATGTTTTGTTAGAAGTGATAAAAATTTGACAATAAAAATAATAAAAATTTTCATTTTTTTGTCTTTTTAAAACTAATTTTTAAATATAATTATTGAAAACATTTTTTGTATTACAAATCAATTCTTAAAATAGTTTTCAAAAGATTTTGTTTTAATTAATGATTTTCTAAAACCAAAACTAAACGCAGCCTAATTACTTTTAAAAATATAATATAGGATGAAAAAAATATATTATAAATAATGAGTTATGATTAAATATGAGTTATACACAAAAATTAAAGGAAAATAAGAAAAGATTTAAGATCAATTTTAATTAACTATGATAGATATTCATAAATTATTTATTAAATATTCATTTATTTCTATATATTAGTTATGATTTCAAATTATTGCAAAAAGTTAAAATAATTAAATAAAAGTAAATTTTTTTATCATTTTTCTCAACTAATTGATTGAAAGAAGTGTTATTTTTAGTTGCTAATTAGTCGGTAAAAGTAATAATAAATTATTGTAAAAAATTTAAAATACGTAAATAAAAATAATATAATTTGATTACTTTTAGTGACCAAGTAGTCGCCAAAAGTGATAAAATTTTGTTTATATATATTAATATGTAAAATGTATATGCAAATGATAGTTTGGATTAGTGGTTAACCACACTAACTTCCAAAGGAATGGCATAAGTTTGATTCTCAGTAGCAACAAAAAAATTTTCAAATATATAAGGTTGTTATGATGACAAAGTGTCAAATGGTGCTATATAAAATTTTATTATTTTTAGGGCTCATTTAGTTTGTTTTCTATTTTCTATTTTTTGCTTTTGTTTTTCATTTTTTTGTTTTGAATTCATTTTTTATTTTATACTTTTAAAAATAAGGGAAACAGGTTAAAACTCATTTGTTTATTAGTGTTTTGAAAATTTGTTTTCGAAAATCAAAAATAACTTTGCACATGAAATAAAAAATGACAAAAAGTCATTTTGAGAGTTTTTCACAAAAAATGAGAAAAATCTCAAAACGAAGAAAATAGAGCATTTTTTTGTTTCCTCGTTTTGAGAATTTTAACACATAAAACAAAAATAGAAAACAGAAAACAAAAAAGTAAACCAAATGCCACCTTAATTTTAAAATCAACCCTTTTTTCAGCGTAATCATTTGTCCATTTTTTATCACAGTTTTTCAAAGAAAGTGAGATCAAAACCTATAAAAGATCACGCGAGATTTTTTTTATCTCAGTTTTTACTAAAAAAGATCATGCTTTTAATATGTGATTGTCGTAAGTCTTCGATCATGATTGTAAACCGTCATAAAAAAAAGAGATGACTTATAATCTCACTTATATCAATCACGCTTTTGCGACCAAGATGAAAAGTGAAACATCACGCTTAAAAACTATAATATTTATGCATTTTTGTAATAATGGTGGGACGTTTATATGTTTATTTTGACACTATTTTCATGATTTTAAGTAGTTTGATGTACATATATGATGATTTTTGTGGATGGTAATATATGTACATATATATATGTGTGTATTCATGTTTGTGGGTTTGTACATACATGCTCAACCTTGTTCATTCTTGGTTTTGTTGAATAATATTACAGCATATTATGTTGTTGTTAGTTATGGTTCCATTTTCGAGGTCGACGTGCTTGAATTTGGGTATTTTGTGCACTAAATCGAGCTTCTAGCAACTCAGATTCGTGTTGTGGATAGCACGTTGCACGGGCTTCTTGTGAGGGTAGGATGCTCTCGATATCTTCCTACAACTCAGAATGTTCTTCCCACACCCATCTCGTATGTTTTTGACTTCAAGCGCCTTTCTCGCACCCCTCAAGCACCTTCCTACAGGAAGGTATTTTTAGCTCGATTTGATGTCTTTTTTACCTTGTTTGGATGGTATATTATATGTGATGTATATATGTTGAGATTATGCACATATTGAGACTATAAAATATTATTATGGATGCCTGAGCATAGCATATTTTTATTATAATGTTGAGATGTTATTGTTAATAAAAAATAATTGAGCATATCATGTGTATGGGATTGGGGTTACATCATTCGGTTTATTATTATGATAATTAATTAGCTGATAGTGCAATTTTGGCATTATTGATGTGCCGAGACATAAGTTATGTCTATGGACGGGATTCTTAATTTTGAGAAAAATAATAACTGAGATTTTGAAATTACCAAATGATCCCCAATCGATATATATGGCTAGAGCCTAGTCATTGGAGTAGGGATGTTCATTTTGAGATGATATAGTATGAGTTTTCTCTAGACTATAGCCAAATCTTACTTGAGCTAGGCAGATGCTTGATTAGGGGCGTAAATAGGTTTCCTAGCAGAAGAGTCAGGAGGTATAACTTAGTTCCTCTGAGTCTTACACCTGTAGAGGTATAACTCGATTACCCACTTATGATATACATTAAGATATACATTTGCCATAACTATAAACGGTGTGATTAGTGGTCGTGCATACTTTGTTAAGCGTCACTCGTTCCGGGATAAAGTTAGAGGTATACAGAGATTAGAGAATGCGTATATTTTATTGATATTATTGTGAGTTATGTTATGTGTTTAATTATTGTTCACTTGTGCACACTCGTACAGTCCTATCTATTAGGTGTAATGCTCACCTTATCCTTATTACAGGTGATCAGGCGAGGCCAAGGAGTAGTTACCCGGAGCTTAATTGAGACTAATGGATTGACCTAGCACTTTTTCTTTATTTTATTTATGAATGAATGTACTCTTATTTATGCAACACATGGTGTGGGTCTCATGCTTATTTATATTTTGAGATTTTATTATGATGATGTCATTATGGCTATGTAAGCATTAGATTGTGTCACTTGAGGTGTAACATTGAATGTATTATTATGATATTATCTTTTATTATTTTAATATGGGAGTGAGGAACTATATTAGATATTCTAATTGTTATTATCATATTATGACTTGACTTTGGAGTATGTTTTTATTTAATTTGTTTAGTTCTCATATTTCCATACTTTTGGTCCTAAACCACGAGGTTAGGGGTGTGACATAACCCCATATGGGGGTAAATTATTACTTAGGGAAAAGTGGGCAACGGAGGATAATGTAAAAATTTACCTCTTTTCATTACCCTCGTAAAATATTTCTTTACGCCCTTGTAAAACCTTATACAATATTCTCCTATATAATTAATAAATATTATAAAATAATAATTTATTTAATCAAATTCAAATTAATTAATTATTAAATTATTTTATCAAAAAAATATTTAATAAATAACAATTTATTATTAAAATAATTTATTATATTTTAGTAAATTAATATTATTAAAATATTAATTTATGACTAAAATTATTTATTTTCTAAAATTAAAATTAGTGTTTAATAAATAAAAATTACCTATTAAAATAATTTATTTTATTAAATAAAAATTATTTCTCTTAAATAATTATTTATTAGATTACATATTATATTAATATAATTTACAAAAATTAATAATTTATTTAAATAAACTAAAATGTAACAAATAATAATTCACTTTTAAAATTAATTACTAATGACATATTAACATATGATAAAAATATTTTTTATAATTAGTATTTTTATTTAAAATTATATTTAATAATTATATTTTACTAAAATTAATTATTATTAAAATAACAATTATTATGATGATTTATTTTATTATAATTTTTTACTAAAATTAAATATTAATTTTTATACTTAGTTAATTTACTTTCAATTCAAATACAATTAACTTTGAGTAGCGATAATGTTAAAGTAAAAATTTTAATGCCGGAGATATTTAATGTATTCTTTGTATCCATTAATAAAATTACCTTCATCTCCTCTTTGAATCTAGATTCTCTCTCCTTTTAATTTTCCTCGTTATTATCTATTCATTAATATTTTTCATGTCTCTCCAAAACTTATTTCTCTCTTTCCAAAAAAAAAAAAAAAAAAAAAATTTCTAGAGTTGAATCATAAATTTCTTATTTTAATATGAAATTTATTAACATACTCTTAAATTATAAAAATATCATTTGTAATATTTTATCTAATATATTTAAATATTTCTGATCACTATGAAATTTTTTCTGATTAAAGAAATTTTAATACAACTTTATAAAAGAAAATTTTATGCTACTAAAAATTTAAATTTGTCTTTAATTCTAATAATAATAATTTAGAATAAAAATTATTGTAACAATTTTTATCAAAAAATATTAAACTCTTTTTTAATCTTTTTAAAAAATATAATATTTTATACATATTTTATAATTTAATAAAATATAAAAAATATAACTATAGAGAGATGATACTTTTCAAAATTTATTTGTGTAAAAAGTTATTAAACTCTCAGTATATCAAAAATTAAACTCGATTCTATATTTATTTTTTAATTTAGTGTTCCTATACATAATAGGATTACTCTTGGATAAATACATAAAAAAAATTCCCAGAAACTAAATAATTTTAAAAAAAGTTCCAAGGAGTGGCTTGCCACATATTTATGGGAGTGAATATACACTATAATTTTGGTGATCTATTTAAGTTCAATTATATATTTTATAGTTTAAGTTTAATTTTGTATTATTTAGAATGAGTCTAGTAAAATTTTCAAATTTAATGTCATAAAAATGTTAAAATATAAATTTATTATTTATATATTACAAAAATTTTAAAAATATAAAAGTAAAATTAAATATACAATATACAAACATGAGTTAGATGAGTTTTTTTTTTTTTTTTTAAAGAGAGAGATAGGTCATTTTTAAAGTTCATAATGATAAAAAATGTTTAAATATATTAAATACAATATTACAAATGATATTTTTATGATTTAATGGTACATTAATAATTTTTATATTAAAATGAGAAATTTATTATTCAGTTTGAAGAGAGAGAGAAATGAATTTTGAATAGATGAGTTTTTGAAAGAAATATTAATAAATAGATAATGATAAGAGAAATTGAAAGAAGAGAATACTAGATAAGGGTAACTTTGTCAACAGATACAAAAAATATAGTAAATAACTCTAACATTAAAATTTTTATTCTTGCACTATAGACACCCTTAACTTCTATTATTTTAAAATTCTTAATATTTCAAAAATAATATAATTATTACAAAATAACATTTAGTTTTTCAATTACAAATGTGTTACCACATTAACCGTCGCTTATACTTCCAAAATTTTTACTACCTAAGTGAAAATAATTGGGGAAAAAAAAGTGTTAATCCAAAACACCCACATACACATAGTGGTATAAATTGGGTCGACCCGCCCCTAAGCCGACCAGGCTCTGCCGCCCAAGCCGATCTTCGGGTCGAGTCAAGGGTCACGCCACCCGCTCCTGACTCATCCCAACCGACCCAGCATATTTTTAATATTTTTTATTTTTTTAAAGAAAATAAAAAAATAAAACTCAAACAAACGCATTAAAATCATTATTGATAAAAATTAAAATTTATTATACAACAATCAATTACATAATTAACATTAAATTTAAAATTACAATTTATAAATGTAGAATTATAAAAAAAATAAATAAATGATAGAGTAATTAATAGGTGCATCACTTTACGTCTTATATATCCCAACTAGGTTGACACCTATAAGAGTGACTATTATTTGCAAATATTATTCTATCTATACATAATTATTATTCATCACTAGATCTACTAGCGTATTCTTCTCTTTCACCTAAATACATTGCATCAAAATCAAGGGCAAGTTGTTCTTTTTCGGCATCTTCCTGTTGTCTATTTTCTGCAAGATACCAATCTCATAAACACATTAAGGCTTCTACTGTCGGAGGGCCAGTCGACTCCTAAATTGATTGATAACGTGTCCACTAGCACTAAATGCTTACTCGGATGCTACGGTAGAAACTGGAAATGCGAGTATATCACGAGTTAAAGCTGAAAGAATTGGAAACTTTGATTGTTGTCCCTTCCACCAATCTAAAACATTGAAATCATCTTCATTTTCTATTGGAGGTGTATCGAGATAATGTTGGAGGTCGGATGAATTTGAACTTGCACTTGCACTTGTTGATGCATCTATCCGTCGGGATGTTATTCTTCTCCAAATGGACGTATTGCCACCAAAGTCACGATAAAAAGAGGACATTGTCGCCATAGTTGGTTGGACAGTTGTACGATTGCTATCATACTGACCCAATAGAGTTTGCATTTCCTGTTTAATTTGATATAATTGTTCTTGGGCATTTTCATGCCCATATATTATCTCTAATAATTGAAAACAAAGATCTTCTTTATACATAGGGTCTAAAATAGTAGTAATACCAAAATGTATGGGAAGTGGGTTAAAATATTTATCAAATTTTTTCTTTATTACAACAACCAAAGAAGAATAATATTCTTGGGCACCATATTTGTTAAAAATTTCATTAATAACCCCTAATTGATAAATAACAGTAGAAGAAGTAGGATAATAAATTCCACAAAATATTTTAGTAGCAACATCAAAAACATGTAAAAAAATCTTTATAGAAAATTGCATTTGCCCAATCAATTGGCTCAATACTATCTAATCCAACAGCATAATTACTTAAAATAAATAAATCAATTGCTTTTTGATATTTAATAGCAACTTTTAACATTATATAGGTTGAATTCCATCTTATATTAATTTTCATTGGTAATTTTCTAGGTTTTAAACCAATTTGATTGCATATGCCAGCAAATAGACTAATTTTTTTTGGAGAGCTCATGTCACAAACTACAGCTTTTTTTATTTTTATAATAAAAGATTCATAAATGTCCAATCCATCATTTACAATTAAATTAAGTATATGGGCACAACAACGATCACGAAATAATAGACCATTTGCAGACAAAGCATTATTTAAATAATTAAAACAAACATCATTATATGAAGCATTGTCTAAAGTAATAGAAAACATTTTTGTAGATAATTGCCACGATGCAAGTTCATGCAAAATAAGTTTCCCCACGCTGAATCTAGTGAATGGTTGTTCAACTAATTTAAATGAAATAATGCGTTTATTTATTTTCTAATTTTCATCAATATAATGTTCAGTTATACAAAAATATTCAATATCTTGGCAAGATTTCTATATATCGGTGGTCAAGCAAACATTTCCTTCAAAATTAGTAAAATAAGTTCTTAATTCATCCTTTTTGATTCAAAATCTCGTAAAACTTTATTTTTGAAGTATTTATTGAAAATCCACGATATTGTGGTGTAAAACTTTTTTGAATAAATTCTTCAAAATGTCGATTTTCACTCATTGTAAAGGGTTGCTCATCTTTAACAATATATCTAATTAAATTATTTTGTACTCTTGCAGGGTCATAAGAAAAAATATTTAAATTACCTCCTTCATTACCTAATTGAGTTTGTGTTGTACGTGGAAAAATATTGATCAATTAAACTATTAATGCGAGGATCCTGTTGGTACTTTCTATTTAAATGTCTTTTTAAATGACTAGTTCCAGATGTATTTCTACCATCTAATAAATTTCTACAAGTAACGCATTTAACCTTACGCATTCCATCATCACGTGGAATTTTAATAAAAAAATCTCATGCTTTTGAAGTGCCATGCTGGTGTTGGGCGTGACGGGAAGACGATGCACCAACATCACCAGCTGTGGTAGTAGGTGTTGGTTTATGTGGACTTTGTGGTGATATAAATTGTTCCATTTGTTCTCGAGGGGAAAAGGATATTGAGTCACCACCCTCCAAATAAAAAAAATGAGTGTCCCGTGGATCCATTTAGAAAAAATAATTTAATAAAAAAATTTAATTATGAAAATTAAAAAATGTATGTATGCAAATTAAAAAAATAATTAAAATACTAACTTGAAATAATTTGAAACCTTGAATCACTTGATCTTGATTCTTAAAAAATCTTGACTTCAAATTTGACAAAATGGAATGCACTTGAGCACAATTGAAGAGCACACTTAAGTATTGGAGAGCACAATTGAATAGCACACTTGAGCACAATTGAAGAGAAATTTTGTTAATTTTTTGTGAGAGGTGAGTGAATGTGAGTGTGGGGTATTTATAATGGAAGAGGGTAGGGAAGTTTTGTAATTTTGTAGAATTTATTTGGAATTAAAACAAAAAAAAAGACGTTCTGCCTTGGTAGAACAATAAAAGATATTAAAGTAATCGGGGGTGCTAGCCCTGTTGGATAGTTGGCACTGCCTGGCTAACATAAAAAAAAAAAAAAGAAAAGAAAAGAAAAGAAGACGTTCTGCCAAAGCAGAACGGTAAAAAGGAAAGGGGGCGGGTCGGGGCGCGGGACGGGTCGGGCCTCACCCCCGCATTAAGGGTGACCCAAGCCTTAACCCGGAGGGGGAGGGACGGGTCGGGGCGGGGCTCGTACGGAACAACGGGTCGGACTTGGATCGGGTCATTCCCAGGTCGGGTCGGGTCTCGGGCCGACCCGTCCCGACCCATTTACATCCCTACATACACGAGCGAGTTGTATGCGAGCTCAAGCAACTGCTGCAAGCGCTTTTCACTGGGTTCCTCTTGGATCTTTCTCACAATGTCAGTGATTAACATCACGCTTCTACTAAGAAATATGAGTCTCGTTCGAACCCTCCGTCTCCACTATTTCCACACGCTTCCAAAACCCCCATGCCCTCTGCAAAACCCTGTTCACAGTTGTTCTATTGCAACTCTCGACTTCTCCTCAAACTACCGCAAACTGTCCTTAATCTCTTCAATCTTCTGTAGACGCGTTTCGATTTCTGCCGATTTTGATACGGAATCGATCAGTTCAGACAGCATCAAGGAAGAAAATAGGAAGAAGACCATGAAGCCCTTGCACCTTATCTTTGAGGAAGCCGTTGGATTGTCAGAAAAACTTGAACGCAGCAGCGATAGCGAGAACGAAGGCGAAACCATTGAATTGAAGAAGAATTTGAGAAAATTGGAGGAACAAGTGAGGAGTCTGAAAGAGAGTACTGGGGAAAGCGGCGGAAGCATTGAGAATTTAAAAAAGAAGAAGAACAAGATTGCTAGGAATGATGATGGAATTTCAAAGGTTAACTCTAATAATTCTAGGAACTTATATGCATTGTTTGCTGCTAATAATAATAGTGAAAAAACTCTGAATATGGACTGTTTGAGGAGGGAGGAGGATCAAAGGGTTTACAAAGAGCTTTCCCCTCATATGGTTTTGTTTGTGACTCATTTGTACAATCAAGGGTATTTTAACAATGCCAATTTCCTCCCCAGAAATACGCTTGATGTTAGCTGTTTTGAGAACAGTTATGGCCGTGATTTTATAAAGTACGCAGCCGAGAAGTTTGGGAAGGCTAACCAAGAAATTGCAAAGTAAGAATAATCCCGTCTTGTCGTTGTTCTTTCCTGTTTGTCTACTATAATTGCTCTAGTCTTGCACCCATGCTTCTGTTTAATCCTTCGTGCTTTTCATTGTAGAGCTTTGTTTTCTTTTTAGTATTCTCTCTGATTGCTGTAAATTATCCATTTCATTCATATCCCCCAGGTTTTGTTTGAATCTTCATGCTTTAGTGTGTTTAGTTATTAATATTTTATTTTAGGATTGAAATTTAAATATTAATGAGATGCTTTACTCTAAGTTATCATTGGAAAAAGAAAAGAAAAGAAAAAGGCTTTACTCCTAGTTTTAGTTTGCAATTTTGATTGAGAATGATTATTTTGGCTTTGCCATTTTGAGGATTTGTTTTGTTATTATTCACGTTCAGTTAATAAATTAGTGCAAATAAATCAGAGTTTCTGATTAACTCGCCAAGTAAACTAAGGCAGTCTTTGGGAACTGAAAAAGCTGCTTAAAACAATTGCTCTTTTGCAAAACCTAAAATTCACATGCACTCCACTCCCCGCTTCCATAGATAAAACTTCGAAAAACCACTTGATCTATTCCAATTACATCTCTGGAGAGTATAGCCATGGTCTTTACTCCCTTATACAGTAGTCCACTCACCCTAGGCGAACCCATATTTAGATAAAATCATCTTTCTCCAAAATCTCTCTTTCGCAAGCGAACCTCCTTAACCATGTCCCTGATAGAGCCTTGTTAAAAGTTTTAAGCTTATGTATCCCTCCCTCCTTCAATGGCAAACATATAGTTCTCTAGTCAACCAAATGATATTAAATTCTTCACCCAAACCATATAACAAATCCCTTCAATGTTTCTCCAACTTCTTAACCACTAAAATAGGAACAGTGAAAAGAGACATAATAAGTGGGTAGACTAGACAAAGTGCCCTTGATAAGGGTAACCCCTTGCCTTGCCCCTTTAGAGAGATACATTTTATTCCATCCTAGCAATCTGTTCTGAAATGTTTTAGTTGCTTAGTCGCACAACTTCCTTGACTTGTAAGATGCACCAAAGGAAGCCCCAAATACATTAAAGGGAAGCTATCAGTCTTACATTGCATTACTAAAGCTATTTTATCCAGTCCGAATCAGCTCTAATTTTCCATGATTGACATTGAGACCTGAAACAGCTTCAAAACATAATAAGACACAACGAAGATGTCCCAAACTGGCTTGCCCAATAAAAGATGATGGAATCATCAATAAACAATAAATGGGATGCCTCCACCATATTCTGATAATCCCTACCAACTTTGAAGCCTTCGTTGAAATTGCCCTACATAGCTTTCCCCACCAATCTACTAAAAGCCTTAATCACCACAATAAAGAGTAAGAGATAAATGGGGTCACATCACACCTCTCAAAACCTTGATTTTAGGATACTGGAATATGTTATGGATTCATGGATACATCATGAATATGAAATATATTACATATCGTCTATTATTTATGTGACCGTAGAATATTTATTAAGCTAAAAAGAAAATTTTATTGGATGGCTATAAGGCCAATTGGTTCATTAAAAAGCAGCTTTCTCATAAGTCGAGTGTGATAGAAATGAAGATGTTAAGATGGATGCGTGGTAATATAAAGAAAGACAGGATAAGAAATGAATATATCTGAAAAAAGGGTGATATGACGTTGATAAGAGGAGACGTTAAGATGAGGTCACTTAAAATGGTTTAATCATGTTGTAGACCAAGAGATGCACCAATAAGAAAAGTGATTGGATCCAAGTTAAGGCATAAGAGGGCTATTGCCCAGAACACATCCCAAGAGGGGGGTTGAATTGGGTTTCTTAGAAATGCAATGACGATTAATTCAAAGATGATAATAAACGCAAGCAATTAATACCACAATAAAAATAAAGAAGTAAGGAGATGGATCAAACACAGTGATTGTTATCGTGGTTCGGTTTAGCATGAACCTATGTCCACTCCTCAAGTCTCCTCCTTTGAGAATTCTTAACTTTGTTCCGCAAAATAGTATAACCATTTGCTTTTGGGTGTTAACAAACTTACACTGAGTATGTTCTGTTCCTAAACACTCAAAAATTTTCCCCATGTGTTTCATTACTTTGGAACACTCAAAATTCGTCAACCTAATACAATTTGTAAGACCACTCCTAGCCCTTACAAGAATCACCCACAAATAGAATGTTTAATCTCATTACAAAAGTGCCCTTCAAACAAAGACTCGTAGAGTAGGTAGAAAACATAAAGAGCTTGTTGAAGAACGACTTGGATTTTGCAAACTTAGAACAATGGAGCATGTTGATATTTGATTCACCGGTTGTTGTGCTATAACAATCTCCAATGCTTTTTTATAGATGAGCTTCAATATAGCCGTTGGGTGATTGCAATAGCCATTGGTTGCTTTTATTCCTAAATATTCTTAATAAGATCTTTCCTTATTTATGCTAATTCCTGAACATGGTGTTGACACTTCTTGCCATGGTATTTAAAATTTTAAAAATAGTTAGACTAGGGATACTATATGCTTAGATTTTTAGTACCATTTTAATTTTTGACTATATTTTTATTTTTAATTTTTGAGCTTCTAAATTCTACACTGCATATACCAATTAAGAAAAACTATTTAAATTTTTGGTAAGTTGGTAATTGTTCAGTCTAAAATTTTTTAGACCAAAAAATTTATATATACTAGTGGTGTTGTTTTCTTGAATAAACTATACCATTAAAAGTTTTTACCCAAAAATTCATATGTACTAATGGTTTTTTCTTGAATAAACTACAACATCAAAGGTTTTTACTCAAAAATTTATATTTACTACTAGTATTTTCTTGAACTTAAGTCTATCATTTTTAAAATTTTAGGGAATTGAACTCCGCACTTCCATTGATAAAACTTCAAAAAACCACTTCATCTTTTCCAATTACATTTCCGAAGAGTATAGCCATGTCCCATACTCCCTTATACAGTTGTCCACTGACCCTAGGCTAACCCATATTTAGATGAAATCATCTTTCTCCGAAATATCTCTCTTTCGCAAGCAAACCTCCTTAACCATTTCCCTAATAGAGCCTTGTTAAAAGTTTTAAGCTTATGTATACCAACCCCTCCTCCTTCAATGGTAAACATATAGTGTTCTAGTCAACCAAATGATATTAAATTCTTCACCTAAAACCCCTATAACAAATCCCTTCAATGTTTCTCCAACTTCTTAACCACTAAAATAGGAACAGTGAAAAGAGACATAATAAGTGGGTAGACTAGACAAAGTGCTCTTAATAAGGTAACCCTTGCCTTGGTCCTTTAGAAAGATACATTTATTCCATCCTAGCAATCTCTTCTGAAATGTTTCAATCACTCAGTCGCGCAAGTTCCTCGGCTTGTAAGACACACCAAAGGAAGCCCCAAATACATTATAGGGAAGCTATCAGTCTTACATTCCATTACTAAAGCTAAAACATCAAAAATTATTAATTTCTCCAATCAGAATCAGCTCTAATTTTTCCATGATTAACATTAAGACCTGAAACTGCTTCAAAACATAATAAGACCCAATGAAGATGTCCCACACTGGCTTGGCCAATAAAAAATGACGGAATCATCAATAAACAATAAATGGGATGCCTCCACCATATTTTGATAATCCCTACCGACTTTGAAGCCTTCGTTGAAATTGCCCGGCATAGCTCTCCCCACTAATCTACTAAAAGCCTTAATCACCACAATAAAGAGTAAAAGGTAAATGGGGTCACATGACACCTCAAAATCTTGATTTTAGGATATCGGAATATATTATGGATACGTGGATACACCATGAATATGAAATATATTGCACATCGTATATTATTTATGTGACTGTAGAATACTTATTAAGCTAAAAAGAAAATTTTATTGGACAGCTATAAGGCCAATTGGGTCATTAAAAAGCAGCTCTCTCACAAGTCGAGTGTGATAGAAATGAAGATGTTAAGATGGATGCATGGTAATATAAAGAAAGACAGGATAAGAAATGAAAATATTTGAAAAAAGGGTGATATGACGTTGATAAGAGGAGATGTTAAGATGAGGTCGCTTAAAATGGTTTAATCATGTTGTAGACCTGGAGATGCACCAACAAGAAAAGTGATTGGATCCAAGTTAAGGTGTAAGAAGGGCTATTGCCCAGAACGCATCGCAAAAGGGGGGTTGAACTGGGTTGCCTAGAAATTGAATGACAATTAATTTGAGGATGATAAATTATAAATGCAAGCAATTAATACAACAATAAAAATAAAGAAGTAAGGCGATAGATCAAACCCAATGATTGTTATAGTGACTCGGTTTAGCATGAACCTATGTCCACTCCTCAAGGCTTCTCCCTTGAGAATTCTCAAGTTCTACTTTGTTTCTCAAAATAGTATTAACCCCTAGCTTTTGGGTGTTAACAACCTTACATTGAGTATTTTCTGTTCCTAAACACTTAAAACTTTTCCCCAAGTGTTTCATTATGCTGGAACACTCAAAATTTATCAACCTATTAATACAATTTGTAAGACCACCCCCAGCACTTACAAGTATCACCCACAAATTGAATGTTTAATCTCATTACAAAGTGCTCTTAAAACAAAGATTCGTAGAGCTAGTAGAAAACATAAAGAGCAGGTAGAAGAATGACTAGGATTTTGCAAACTTACAACAATGGAGCATTTTGATATTTGATTCACTGGTTATTGCTTTATTACAATCTCCAATGCCTTTTTATAGATGAGCTTCAATACAGCCATTGGGTGACTGAAATAGCCATTGCTTGATTTTATTCCCAAAATATTCTTATAAGATCTTTCCTTATTTATGCTACTTCCTGAACATGGTGTTGACAGTTCTTGCCATGGTATTGGTACCTCTTTGCTAGAGTTTCACCCTGTTTGGTGTTGGCAGTACAATTCCTTTGTGGTGTCGACCCATTCCTATTAGAAAGTGGTTTTCAAAGTTTTGTCCAATGGTGGTTTAGCCCTCTTTCTCATGGTGTCAACACCTCTTTTAGGCATCAATTTGATCAACTTTTGGGCTTAGAAGTCATCAACTCCTCTTTGCAAATTGTATAAGATAAGATCCGAAACCTTAAATAACCAGCTAGATTGCTGTATCATCAATTAATCAATTAATGTACAATCATACACCAATGATCACAATTGCTTTGTTATCATCAAAATCAATATCGTAAACACATCAAAGATATTAGGGTTAACTAGGAGAAAGGGTAGATCTAAGATTATGTGGACTAAAATTATAAATAAATGCCTAATTTCAAATAACTCACATAAAACACAACCCTTAACAGAAATGAATGGAGGAAAATGATTCATGTTGTTGATCTCAACTAGTATGAGACTAGGGTTTTCTTGAGTTGTGTATATATATATATAGTTAAGGAATCATAATAAAAGAATTGAGAGAGATGGAATCTTATCCCTCTCTAATATTGTATTTAT
The DNA here is from genome assembly GCA_019916065.1 of Vitellaria paradoxa. NCBI lineage: Eukaryota > Viridiplantae > Streptophyta > Magnoliopsida > Ericales > Sapotaceae > Vitellaria > Vitellaria paradoxa. The sequence goes on along the minus strand of CM034239.1, from coordinate 34,011,123 downwards.
GATACTAAATTACAACCAAAAAAGGAAATTACAATATCTAATCAGTCAGGGACAATCAAGCTAAATCAATCAAACAATCAAGCTAAATCAATAATATTTCCTAGAATATTCTAACACTCATCCTTAAGCTGGAGCATAGAGATCAAACACGTTTGGCTTGATGCAAAACTGCTAGAACAAAGAGCGAGCCAAAGGCTTAGTAAGTATGTCACCTAATTGAGAATTTGTGTGTATAAAAGTAGTAGTGAGGTCCTTCTTAAGTAGGAGATCCTGAATAAAATGACAATCTACCTCTATATGCTTTGTTCGTTCATGAAACACTAGGTATTGGCAATAAAGATGGTAGCTTGATTATCACAATACATTGACATTAGGGCTAAAATATTAATGCCAAAATCACAGAGAAGGGAACGAACCCAAAGCATCTCTGAAGCGGTATGAGATATGATGCAATATTCAGCTGGAGCCACAACAGTATGCTTCTTATTGCACCAAGTCACAAGATTACCGCTAATAAAGGTACAACATCCGGAAGTAGATCTTCAATTAGAACTACTACTAGCCCAATCTGCATCACTATATCCTGTAACATCTAATGTGATGGAAGGTTGATAGAATAATCCTTTACTTGGAAAACTCTTCAAATACCTCAAAATACGAGACATGATATCAAAATGTGGTTTACGAGGAGCATGCATAAACTGACTAACCATACCAATAGCATATTTTATATCAGGTCGTGTTACGGTGAGATAAATTAACTTCCCCATAAGACGATGATATCTGTCAATATCAGGAAAGAGATCACCACTTTCAGAATCAAGTCTAGCAAATGAGTCCAATAAGTGTATCGACAGGTCGAGAACCCAAGAGTCTAGTTTCAGAGAGCAAGTCTAGTACATTTTTTCTTTGAGATAGAGATATACCCTTAGAGGAACGGGCAACAATCACTAAGAAATAACGTAAAGTCCCAGTATCCTTAGCATGGAATTGCTTCCTTAAATGTTGCTTCATTGCTGAAATGCCCTTCTCATCATCGCCAGAAATAATAATATCATCAACATAGATAATCAGAACTATAGTACCATAATATGACTGCTGTATAAATATTGAGTGATCAGATGTGGACCTGCTGAAACCATAATCTAGAAGAACATTACTAAACCGATCAAACCATGCTCGTGGGGACTGCTTAAGACTATACAGAGCTCGATGCAAACAACAAACGAGATGCTCACTTCCTAAAACAACATGCACAGGGAGTTGGTCCATGTCTACTTCCTCTTGAAGCTTACCACGTAAGAAGGCATTTTTAATGTCAAGTTGAAATAAGGGTCAAGACTTATTCACTGCCACTGCTAGAAGACTATGAACTGAGTTGAGACGAGTAATTGGTGAGAAGGCCTCTAAATAATTAACTGTATATGTCTGTGTGTATCCCTTAGCAACCAAACAAGTCTTAAGTCGCTTAATAGATCTATCTGGCAAATACTTAATAGTATACACCGATTGACACCCCTATTGTTTTCTTTCCTGGTGGAAGAGACATAAGCTCTAATGTGTGATTATCATGTAATGCACACATCTCCTCATCCATCTTTGCCTTCCAATCTGGAGATAGTAAAGCCTTCTCGTAAGAGTTTGGAATAGAAAAAGAGGACAGGGCACAAACAAAGGATTGTAGACGAGGTAACATACGATGATAAGAAACAAAGTAGTAGGATGCTTTGTCCAGTTACGCTTACCTTGTCGCAGGGCAATGGGAAGATTATTAATGGAAGATGACTCAGGCTTAGGAGACGTAGTACTAGGATTCTCCAAACCAAACCAAACCAAACCAAGCCTTTTCCCACTAGGTGGGGTCGGCTATATGGATTTGTCGACGCCAATTAGATATGTTTAGGGGTATATCCTCCGATAAATCTAGGTAGGTCAGGTCATGTTTAATGGTTTCTTTCCAGCTTCTCTTGGGCTTTCTCTACCTCTCCTACTCTTGGCAATCTCATACTTTCACACCTTCTAACAGGTGCCTCTGCTGGACGCCTTCTAACATGGCCAAACCATCTTAATCGGTTTTCTCTCATTTTATCTTTAATCGGTGCTATTCCTAGTTTGCCCCTAATCTCCTCGTTCCTAATCCTATCTTTCCTTGTAATCCCGCACATCCACCTTAGCATCCTCATCTCCGCAACTGCCATCTTCTGACTATGATTATGTTTTACTGCCCAACACTCTGATCCATATAGCAATGCTGGTCTCACCGCTACCTTATAATACTTTCCTTTCACCTTGAGGGGGATTTTTCGGTCACACAAAACTCCCGAAGCACTCCTCCATTTGGTCCACCCAGTTTGAATCCTGTGACTTACATCAGTATTAATCCCTCCATCTTGTTGCATCATAGATCCAAGGTACCTAAATTTATCTTTCTCTACAATCTTTTGTGTGCCCAAACTTACTTCTATACTACCCGTTATCCTACTTTGACTAAACTTACATTCCATATATTCTGTCTTGCATCGGCTTAGCCTAAACCCTTTTGTCTCTAACGTATCCCGCCACAATTGTAGCTTAGTATTCACTCCTTCTCTCGTCTCATCTACTAAAACAATATCATCTGCAAATAGCATACACCATGGCACCTCATTCTGAATATGTCTTGTAATCTCATCCATAACTAAAGCAAACAAGTACGGGCTTAACGCTGAGCCTTGATGTAAACCAATCGTGATAGGGAACTCATTAGTCTCTCCACCAGTCGTCCGTATAGATGCCATGGCTCTATCATACATGTCCTTTATCGCCTCAATATATGTGACACACGCTCATTTCTTTTCCAATAGTCTCCATAGAATCTCCCTAGGAACCCGATCATATGCCTTCTCTAAATCAATGAACACCATATGTAAATCTTTTTGACATTCTCTACACTGTTCCATTAACCTCCTCAAGAGAAAGATAGCCTCCATGGTTGATCTTCCAGGCATGAAACCAAATTGGTTCTCTGAAACGTTTGCTGTCCTTCTTAGTCTTCTCTCAATAACTCTCTCCCATAATTTCATCGTATGACTCATCAATTTAATCCCGCAGTAGTTCGCATAGTTCTGAATATCTCCTTTGTTCTTGTATATGGGTATAAGGATACTTTTCCTCCATGCATCAGGCATCTTCTTGAAGGTAGGATCATTAGTAGAAGGTAACTCAGGTGGTTCAAGATCCACAAGTGCAGAGTTTACTGTAGCTGGTGGAGTGGTAGGATCAGGATGAGAATGTCGTTGATACACTTGCAATGAAGGCAAATTAGGATGAGAAGCAGGAGCATGAAGGATAGGATCATCCAAGGGAAGACTCGAAGGAGCAAGAGCAGGAAGGATAGGATCATCCAAGAGAAGACTCGGAGTCAACTCCCCCTCTCGAGAGAAATGAGAAACCTCCCCCTCTCGAGGATAATAGGAGGTAGACTCAAAGAAATTAAAGCACTCACAAAGGTCTGTCAAGAGGGCGGATGATAACACTGATAGCCCTTTTGAGTGCGAGAATCGCCAAGGAAGATATATTGTTATGCTTGAGGAGAGAGTTGTCCAAACTTGGGTTTATGAATAAAGGCTACACAACCAAGGGTATGATGAGTAAGAGAGAAGGAAGGGATTGAAGGATAAAGGAGAGAAAAGGATGACTTATTACAAAGAGTAGTAGAGAAAACACAATTAATGAGATATAGCGAGCAGTTAAAATAGTATCTTCCCAAAAATGTTTGGGAACATTCATATTGAATCTTAAGGTACAAGCAACATCTAACTAATGATGATATTTGCGCTCAACAATACCATTTTGTTGAGAGGTATGAACACAAATAGTCTGACTAATAATATTGCGCTCAAGATTAAAAAAAAATTATAACAGATTTGGTGTATTCCAAGGCATTACTAGAGCGAAGACTTTTGATGCGTTTGCCAAATTGAGTAAGGATTTCATGATAAAAACAAAAAACAATAGTTGGTAATTTAGATTGATTTTCAATTAAAAATAGCCAAGGCATACGAGGATAATCATCCATGAATATAACAAATTACTAATATCCATTAAAAGTAGAGATTTTTTTAAGAATCCCAAATGTTCGTATGGACTACTTCAAAAGGTTCAGTTTGACGATGACAATTATGACTAGGAAAAGAATTATGGTGATGCTTTCTAAGTTGACAAGTCTCACATTTAAAACTTCTAAACTGGAAACTACCAACTTAAGCTGAGCTAGAGATGAATGACCCTAGTGACAGTGCCATTGGAAAAGAGAAATAGATGCACTAAAAACATAATATGAAATAGAAAAACTAGTTGGATCAAGGTAATAAAGTCTATTCCACTCACATTTTGATCTAATTATTCTCTGTCCTAAGATTTTGAAAAACACAAGAAGAGGGAGAAAAGATTATGGAGCAGTTTAAAGAATTAGTGAGCTGATTAACAGATAATAAGTTAAAAGGAAATTTGGGAACATAAAGACTCTAGGGTAAAGATAAGGAAGAGGATGGCTGAAGCAGGCCTTTACCAACAATAGGTCGACCAGAAGACCGATCAGCTAAGGTAATATGATGTGTAGTTTTAGCCAAATCATAGAATAAAGACTAGTCACCTGAGACATGGGCACTTGCACTAGAGTCAATAACCCACTGAGGAGCAGATGAAGTAGAAAAACAAGCAGTTTTACCTAAATGAGCTAGAGTGACAGTGGAACTGGAAGAGCAAGAGATGCGAAGTGTTTGCACAATAGCATTTAACTCTACAGTAGAAAATGGACTTTGTAAACTAGTATGAGATGCTGGAGGATCACTGGAATTGCTAGGACCAGAATTAGAGTTTGTTGGTTCAACAGCAACATGATGGGTATGTTCAAAACGACCATATTTCTTCTAGCAGTATGGTTCTATGTTATTAGTGCCACTACAATGTTCACATTTCTTTGTACCACGCCTGGAGCCTCTACCATTACCATGAGAAACTCCACGAGTATTGCGACCACCATGTGATCCACCTTGAGAATTACCATGACCACCAGAACCACCAACCAAGGCAGCAGAATCGGAACCACCAGTAGAAGAAGATGCTGTCCGAGAATGGTGGCCTAAGAAGAGTGTTGTAAGCGAGAGTATGCATTTGCCATGGGAGGAATTGTCTTTCCAGCTAAAAGCTAATCACGATATCCACGAAGATCATTGTCAGGACCAGCAAGGAGTAAAATAGTCATAAGTTCCTCCCATTGTTTTATCATGTCAGCCTTGGTTTCAGGAAAAGGGCAAAACTATAATAGATGATCACCCAAACCCTTGAGGGTGCTGTAATACTCAGAAAGAGGGTGACCATTTTGTCAAAAAGAAAAGAGCTGCTTATTTGATTCAAATATTTTAGAAACCTTGCTTTGCTGAGAGGAGGCAGCTAGAGAGTCCCAAATTGCTTTTGAAGCCTCACATAAAGACACTGTGTGCAAAATTGAGGGCTCTAAGTTATGCCATAACCAATTCATAACCACTGCATCTTCTACATGCCATTGTCGATATGTAGTAGACTGAGAATCAGGAGGTGAATCTATAATAAAATGTTCCATTTGTAGACCAATGAGAACAATCTGATCTACATGAGACCGCATCAATAATTTGTTCCGTTCAATTTCTTACTAGAAATTGACTTAGGAAGGTTGTCAAGCGGGACAATATGTACTGTTGGAACCTAGATCGTTGACTTAGAAGGTTCAATAGCCATCTCCAAAAATAAACCAATCAGACCTTGAAGCTTTTATGAGCCAACCTCTATCAACGAATAGTGGCTAGGGCTTCACACCAGCACCAACTCAGAATAATCAATCAACAGTAACCAAGGCTGAACAATGAATGCCAAGCGAACTGCACAGACACCTGCATATGAACTACTTGATTGACAAACTTCACTAAGAGTGAAGGCGGTGAAATATTCCGAACAACAATTGATCAAGAGCAACAAACCATATGGAGAACAACGATTATCAAATAAAGCATATTCCAGAAGCATCCATCAGCCAACGATGATGACGGAGAAGCGAAATCGAGCAACTGACGACGAGATTGGATCACGACGACGGTGGTAGATATCCTCCAACATTGTCAGGCGACCACCGCGAGAGGCTGCCGAAGGGATGGATAGAGCTCACGTGCTAGCAGTCACTTCAAAAACGAAGGCGCGTGAGATCTACTCTCAGAAGATTCCACCTACACGTGAGTTGTGTCCAATCACACATGGGCAGCAGTCAGCGATTGTGGTGCTTGCCGGAGGGAGGCGAACCCTTTTGTTGAAGACAACAAACGACGTAGATGGTTGGAGGTGCATTGGTAGTCGGCGTAGACGGTACCCAGCTGCTTTCTGTTTTCTGTGTGTTTTTTTTTTTTTTAAATTACTGCTCTGATACCAAGTTAAGGAATCATAATAAAAGAATTGAGAGAGATGGATCTTTCTCCCTGTCTAATATTGTATTTATAATTGCAGCCAAAAAAGAAATTACAATCTCTAATCAGTCAACGACAATCAAGCTAAATCAATCCAGCAACCAAGCTAAATCAATAATATTTCCTAGTATAGTCTGACATATATATATATATATATTGTAAGTAGGTGAGGTTTTGGATTAAAGGGAAAGAATAAATTTATAAGTGAAGAGGCCACCCCCTTGTACAAAGCTATACCAGCCTGTCAAAGTAGAAAAAAGCTGCACTTTGCAAGTTTTGAGGTTTTTTTTTTTTTTTAAAACCATTTAAAGCAATACCAGATGGAAAACCCCAATTATAACACATGGTTCTGTTTGGAGCAGTATCTTTAATCAAGTTAGTTTGCGAAGTTTTGAGTCTAATACCAGATTTGTTAGCATTCAGCAGAAGGAACTGAATACGCCTTTGAATATTCAGTTGTTCTTTCAATCCACATTTGGGATACCAAAGTAGCCCAAGACATTTTTCTGTAGATGCATGTATTGTATATTATACTAAAATAATTTTTTTTGGGGTAGGTTATACTAAAATAAATTACATGTAATATAAGTGGGAAAAAAAAAAAGAGCTTTTTGTCTTCATATCTATCTAGAAGGCTATAATTTTTTTCTTCATAGCTAATTGTGAGCTCTTCTATTTTCAAATATCATGAAAATTAAATGGTTCAAGTATTTAATTTTGATGCAGCTGTTGGACACATTTTCCATACTCTTACCCTTGTCATATCTTGTGGACAGGAGTATATTAAAGCAAATAGAAGAGTCCATGTAACAGTAAAAATATCATTAAAATTATGGTTTTAATACACATTTCACTCACTCAAAAAAAATACACATTTCACAAATTAGTTTTGCTAGTTTATGGGTAGCTAACTCCATAAAATCCATTCTATTGCCATTCCTTCCATGGAAAACTTAAGGAAATGGAAACCAAAAACCAACCTGCTGCGTAAGCAAAACCAAGGAATTGGTGAGAACTTCAAATACCACCAGAATTAAAATAAATCCTAAAAGGAGAAACGACTACAATATATATTATAGTAAACACAAAAAGTAAAACATGATAAACCATTTCTTTTGGATAAGAACCAAATTGCCAAATAGTCGTATCTTATGGGTGGATTTACCCCCGCCGGGGGAGGGGAGGTTGGGGTGGCTGAGGGTTGGAATAAGGTGATGTTCTACAGTGGTGGTTGAGCTTTTTGGCTGTTTGGGTAGTGGGGCATTTGATGGAGGGCTTAGTGGTGGTTGGGATTGGCAACTTGTGTGTTGAGGAAGGCTCAGTTGATTAAGTGTGGGCCAATTAGGTAAGGAGGGTATGGTTGGTTACAGAGGTCACCAATAGCAGTGGAGGCTTTTTTTTTTTGGGGGGGGGGGGTGGCTAGGTTGCCAAAAGCAGTGGAGGTGGTTGTGGGATGGCGTGTTAAACTTTGTTGTGGAGACATCGACCAGGGCTTGGCGCTATGGGTGGAGGAGAGATATGGAAGGAGAGGAGAATATGATGGATTGCGTTGGCTTTTTGTGATTACATAAGGGCATTTTCAAAAAATGAAATTTTCATTAATATGTGCTGCAGTGCAAAAAAAGCCACAAAGAAGTTTCATTTTTTTAGTTTTCTTTTGAGTTTTCATAGCATTTTACCCTAAAGATATATCTTAGCCCAAAAAGCTGGGTCTAATATTTGTTCCAATTCAAATGACAAAGGAATCAGTAAATTAATTTTGCACCTTCTGTTTTGGTCCTTGTTTTGTTGTTTAAAGGCATGCCCTTGTCTTATTTTGCATCATCATCTTCCTTGATGGGCCCATTGGCATATTGAAATAGGAAAATATGTGAGCTTGATCAATGCAATAAAAGCTATATTATAAGCAGCAGAAAAAGAATATCATTCACCGTGTTCAAATGCCTATTAGTTTATCTATGCCTTAATGGTTTTCAAGAATGGTGAAGGTATAATTTGAGGCAAAATTTGATGGATAGCCACAGGTCCAATCCCATACTGTTTAGATTGGTCATCTCACAACCCAAGTTTAGTTGGTGGGTTTAAAGTGACCCAAGTTCAATAGTTCTCAACCCGCTTGCTTCTGTTGGGTGCTGCTATTACTCTCATCACTGTTCCCAACTGGCCAAAACCTCCAGTTACATCCTGGTCACCCGCAATAATGATAATGGGAATAACTTCAGTTGTTTGTATGCACGCACTTGTCTGACTTCACTATTTCAAAGCACCTGATGTAAGAGTCTGTAACTTTCAGAAGCTTACAGATGGTGCAGGTATGCGAGTGAGCATTCCTGTTTTCTACCATCTGTTTTTCAAATTGGTTATCTATAATGGTGTGTTGGATTAGCATTCCTGGTGCTTTTTAATATGCTGCTTATTTGGAGGGAAAAAAAAAAAAAAGGTTGTATTTAATGTTCCTTCTGTCCCATGTGATATATGTTCCCTTTACTACCTATTAAATTATTCATGTCTTAAGAACTTGCGGATGTAAAGGTGGTTGTCAGCCAGTGACTTGCAAAAAGTGGCCCGCATTGGATGTCCTTCATTTGGAAGGAAGAATATCTTTTCTGCCAAAAGGTTGCGCAAATTTTTAGGAATTCAGGAAGACACCGTAAGTCAACTGTCCTGTAAAAATTACACCTCCCCTTATGTTTATGGTCTCATGTACATATATTATTGGTTTATTTTTGCAGAGACTTCTGCATTTAACTAAGATCTATCAAAAAGGTTATAATGTATTTGCTTCTTTCACCACCGTTGCGTGCTGACTTTCAGGTATGCAGTGTATGCCCCTTGAAAACATCATGCAAGTTTGTGAATCAGAGTGTATGGAAAGGTGATAACAAGAATTTGAATTTGGCTGTTGTAATGAGGGTGATCACTTTGTATGCTTTGGAATCTGTGCCTCCGGAGTTGGTAGTGCCTGAAGAGGTAAAAGATTCTGTTAATCGACTGCTGAAGGAGGTTGTGAGCCTGAGTCAAACTCTTGCGTAATGCTTTTAATGAATTCCATTCTGAGGTGGCTCTCTGGCACTTTGATGATGGATCTTTGCTAAGACTAACTTTGGTGCTCGACCAATTTTTTGGTTGCTAGGCTCGGATAGTGTTGTCTTTCATCCTTTGATTAGAGTTCAAGTCAAACACCTATAATGCTTTTCTTCAACTCATGCTGACGACAGTTACATCCATGAATGATGCTTTGGCATTTCGGTGGTATTGCTTGCTAAAATATGCCATGAGGTTATCTGTACCAATGTGTAAGCATCATGGATAGTCTGGTTATTAAACCCTGTAAATTCTTAGGCAATTTATGTCTTAGAATTAATTTTTGTTATTCAACAATTTACGAAATTTCTTAAGTGACCAACTTATTATCTTTATTATATCCGTATTAATTTATCCTGCTTAGTATCATAGTTGGCGTAAATGTAGACCCGACTATCGGGTACTGGGTGTAATTTCCTAATCATTGTTTTCTTTAGTTTTTTATGGAGCAATTTTTTTTATTTGTTTATTGGGTTTTCTATCTCTGCATTGTATTGAGGCAGATGGATAACCCGGATGGTCAATGGGGAAGGCTGATGGACCACCTGGATATTGAGGCTGCTTGAAGATTTATGTACCTGTCTTCTTTTATTTTTTCATCCCTTTTTGAATTTCCAATTATATTCCTCTCGGTTCTTTGATCTTTGCCTCTCTGGTAGATGACAACCACCAAAAAAAAAAGTCCAAGGTTGGCAGTGAGTATTAGAGGAATGGCAGTTGCGTTGTGCTTTGATTTATAATTCATGTTATTCTGTGTCAATTTACGTTTGTGGTCAGATGTCTTAAAATTTAATAAACATATTAAACAATTAATTTTGAATCGAAATGTTCGTGTTGTGTATATATTTTCTCACGACAACTTTGTATTTGTGTTGATGCTATTCATGTCTAAAGTTGCAGCCTTAGTGAGAGTAAGTAGGTCTGTTCAACTCAATTTTCTTCCTTTTGAGCATCATCTTTTTTTTTGGAGAAAATTTTTTGTACAGTTGTTCTCAGAACTGGACTGGTTGGATCAGAACTGGCAAGTAAGGGTGACAAAGTTTGACACGACTTGATTACCCGGAAGCAATTCTCGATTCGAAGATGTGGATCCGTAGTGCAAAAAATCAGATGACAACATGTTTTAATAGTTAAAAAGAATTATATTTAATTTTATTAATTTGACTGAATTGAATCAATTATATTTAATTTTATAAATTTTTTAAATTAACAAACCAATTTGATGCCCAATTCGATTGTGATAAGTATTCTGATATTTGAAAATAATTAAGTAATGTATATTTTATTTAGAAACACAAAATTAAATTATCCAAGCTATCCTTGAACAAGCAATTTAAATGGAGGTGTGTGACAGGAAAAACAACAATTCCAATATAGCAAAGGGTGCTTGCAAATTTGTCAGCTAATTAAAGCTTTCCTTGTATGGGAAACAAAAGTATTGGATTGTAATTTAAACCCCCCCCCCCCCCCCCCCCCCAAAAAAAAAAAAGGTCTTGGATTGAGTTTCAATGGCTATCCGGTGGAATAAATTGCTGATCGTTCGTCTTGGAGTATTAGTTCTTTATTTTCTTCTCTTCTAGCTGATGACATTGTGAAACATTTTTATTGTAATTAATGAAAATTGCATATGGTGATGTGAGCTATAACAAGATAACTAGAACAAAATTGAGTAAGAGTAATAAAACTCAAATAAAAGGAAATAAAATTGAATAATAGTAATAAAACTCAAATAAAAGAAAACAAAAACCTAAGTTAAGCCAGTTGGGTCATTAAAACTCTAACGTTTGCACTTGATGCCTTAAAACTAGGTCTAATAAACAACCTGCAAATTCCAATAATCCAATATTGATGAGCCTCTCACAAGTAGAGGATCAAAATACCAAGTCTCAAATTTCAAATAGATATCAAAAAAAAAAAAAAAAAAGAAAAAGTTTAAGATCCAAAATTATAAGTTACTCAATCAAGTGGTCCAACATGCATCTCATTCACACTAATATTATTTTCTGCGTTGTCAATTGTAAGAAGACAAATATTATAATCAATGTAATTTATTTTTTGAGGTATATTTTATTTGCTTGTACACAATATTTTAGTTTTAAACATTTTTATTAAAAATAACAGCATGGCCTAAAAAACTATGTGATAACGAAGAATCCGATACTTTTTAGATTTATCAAACTTGAAAAAAGAGTATGTTTGGATAAAACATTTTTCAATAAATAAGTAAATTTGAAATATTATGTTTAGTTTATAACGAAGGATGGGCCCAAAAAAATGCAATGAATTTGATATATTAAAAATAATTAAATTATACAACTAATTTTATTATTGATGAACGACTTTTATTTATTTTTTATAATTTTTAATCTACTCAAATAATAATATACATTTTCAATTTTACAATTACTTTTCTTCTAACTTCCTCTCTTTTTTTTCTTTTTCTTTTTTTTTTTCCCCCTCATTTTTTCTTCAATCACCAATCCCCCGGCTAAGGTTGTTCATTGAGGATATCAACAACTATTCTAACCCACAGTAATTCTTATAACTTTATAATTAAACAAAATACACAAATAGGGTCATATATCTTATGATTGGCAGTCACAATTCATACCATTAAAATCCTTTTTAAATTGATTATTTTTGTAACTATTTAGAAAATAAAAAATATTACAAAAAGGTAAAAAAATATATTAACAAGTAAATAATCTATATAATAAAACACATCTTTTGATTTGACATTTGTCTCAGTCATCACCAAACTTTCACCACTTTATCACTTATTATATATCCATATAATAAAACACATTATTTGAATTGAAAATCAAATAAATATATCCATATAATAAAACACATCCTTTTAATTTAAAATTTGAAAATAAATATCTATATAATAAAACACATCTTTTGATTTGATATTTGTCCTAGTCATCACTAAACCTTCACCACTTCATCACTTATTATATATCCATATAATAAAACACATTATTTGAATTTCAAATTTGAAATTCAAATAAATATATCCATATAATAAAGCACATCATTTGAATTTAAAATTTGAAAATAAATATCTATATAATAAAACATATCTTTTAATTTGACATTTGTCCCAGTCATCACTAAACCTTCACCACTTCATTACTTATTATATATCTATATAATAAAACATATTATTTGAATTTCAAATTTGAAATTCAAATAAATATATCTATATAATAAAACACATCATTTAAATTTAAAATTTGAAAATAAATATATATATTATATTCTGTAAAATTATACATACATATTATATATATATATATATATATTTTGTAAAATTATGCATACACTTTTACACTTTGTGTCATTTATATAATAAGAAAATTTAAAATTTTGTATTTGAGATATTTTCAGTTGTTGAATTTGTTAAATGGTCAGAATTATTTTTCTTTTTCTCTCACTCTTCCGATATTTTTTAATATTTTTTATATAAAAGATTTTAAATTAATATTTTAAAAAATGTAACATAGACTTTTACACTCCGTGTCATTTATATAATAAAGAAATTCAAAATTTTGAATTAGAGATATTTTCAACTATGGAATTTGCTAAATGGTTAGAATTGTTTTTATTTGTCTCTTACTCTTCCCATATTTTTTTGGAATACTTTTTATATAAAAGATTTTAGATTAATATTTTAAAAAATGTTATAGTATTTGTAATAAATAATAAAATTTTATACCTTAATCTTTTTTTATAATGATTTTTATTTTTATAGGTTATTTTTACACTTTTTTATATAAGCTTGTTTTATAAATTTAAATTTGAGTTATTTACACACCAAATTATAATTTTGTGCCTTCAGGCACAGGCAATTGCTAGTGTATTTATAAAAAGGAAAATGCCAAACAATGGGATTGAAATATTTTCTAACAAAATACTAAAATTATGCAAGTAAATTATATAAAATAGACAAAAAAAATACACTTTAAACATACAATTGAAAGTCTATGGGCTCTGTTTCGTCATCATTATTAGTAATAATATAAATTTTTTTCCATCTTGTAAGACTTATTTATCAAAATTTTTATTTATTTATTTGTTTTTTATTTAGTAATTTTTAAGCATATTATTCACATTTGAAAAAAAAAAAAAACTTAGATTCAAAAATTAAAAAAATCACTTATGAAAAAAAAGTTACAACTTATTTGAAATAATTCTTTTGTTTTTACTCATTGAATTTTTCTATTTTTAAGTTTTTATAATTTGCAAATAACATGCTTTAAAACTATCAAATAAAAATAAAAAATCAAATTTTGGTTTAAAAAGATCATATAAAATTAAAATGCTACCCTAAAGAAGTCAATTTATTTGAATTAACTGTAAGTGAAGTCTCAATTCCCACAACTCTTACATAATTGTATACTTGTATGAGGAGAGACTCTCTTTGAATAAATAAAGATGGTTATTGTTAATATGTTGAGCGTGATACTTTGTCACTATATTTCAATTTCAAAAGAAGCAAACTAAAAAAAAAATGAAATTTGTAAATTCATATGAATACCAAGTGAAAGGACATAAATGGGTGATCCTACACAAAAAAAAAAAAAAATAGTTCATATAATTTGGTGAAATACATCAAAATCAATGACCAGCTACTTTTGCCAAGATGACAACAAAACCATATATGAAATTACATTGTTTCCTAAATCTATTTTGTTAATGATTGTAATGTTTTACAATAATCAATTGATGGCTATTAACATTCCCTTTCCTTCAAAAATAGTTTCAGTTGCTTTTTCTTCTAACAAATCACAAGAGCAAAATTAAGTTTTGAATCAACCCTATAAGACCAAAGCTGAACTATCATTTTTGGTTGCAGATTATTTTCTTTAACTACTGTTTTCCAAGTGGTTACCAAATTATAGGTCCAGCTACTTTTCTTTTCTTCTCCTTTTTTCATTTCCCACTTTACTAGATTGACTCTGTATTCATCTTGAGGAGATGAAGGTCCAATCATTACTGCCCCTATGTGCTTTTTCTTGCCTTTTTCGTCTCTTGAAAGTAGCAGTACCTCTTCTTCTGCACTTAAAAACTTATTCTTGACTTCGCTTTCTGGAATCGACAGACGATTAAGATAATCTTTAACATCTAAAGGGAAGATCTTCTTTTGAATTACCAAGACAATACTAGAACCCCCGTTTGCTTCAATTCTTTCCCTGAAATTTGCAGGCAACTCTAGTGGCGAGTCTGGTCCACATAACACTGGAGTTGTTTCCTTCTCTGTTCTCATCTTCTTCTTTTTCCGACTACCGTTTTCTTTTTCCCCAACGGCAGAGTAGGGCTGCTTTGGACAAACCCTTTGCTTTGAAAGATCTAGTTGGCAACCAGATATAGCCTTCTCATCATCCGTAGCATCACAGTAGGGCCTATTTGGTTTTGGATGAACAACTCTTTGCCTTGAAAGATTAAATAGGCATGTGGCTGCTACTTCCAACTCTGAAGAATTATCTAATATTATAGTTCGAATAGGAATGTGCTCATCAAGATTCTTACCCCTATTCAAAATTTCTTGCATCTGCCTATAGTTTAAATACCTCAAGTTATTCAAGAAAGGCATCTCTGTCAACAGTTCTTCAACATCTGCGTAGCATCAACGAAAAAAACACGATTCACCACTTCAGTCCTTCTTCGGTTGGATCGTTTACCTCTCGGTATGATAAGTGGTGGCTCTGAAAGAAGGCGCGGCAATCTAGACCATTGGTTTCTGAAGTCATTGGCCTGGAAATCATGTTAATTCAAATCAACCTCCATTTTCTTCTCATTCTTCTGTTGTTTCTTAATTTCTTGATGGTATGTGATGTGTTTATACTTCCCAGAATACCCCACTTTGTGAATTTCAAAATGATGGGATTAACAGAGAACAATTGAGAGGAAAGGGAAAAAGAAAACAACAACGAATGACCCTTTGATGCAACTTTGACAAGAGTACGAGGTTAAAATTGGTGGGATGGATGTTGGTGTTTATATAATAGATACACACAGAGATTCCTACTCTTGATCGAACAAGATTTCTAAATCCTTTTTAGGTTGTGAGCTGTAGCGAGGGAATCCGTTGGAGGGAAACTAACTGGCAGCTCCAACGGTCATGAATTTAAAAAGCCATTATTATAGAGCAAGATTTTCATATCTTTTTGGATTTGGTATGTTGATCGAATTAATTGCTACTCAAGTTTACATAATGAGTTTCCTAAATTTGATCAAAATAGGAAACAAGTAATTCAAAGTGAACCTAATACGATTCCTTAAAGGACTCTGTTCCTGGTTATTTGATTTGGGTTGTGAGTTGTAGGCGAGGGAATACATTGGAGGAGAACAGCTGGCAGCTCCAACGGTCGAATTATGACATTAAAAAGCCGTTAATCGGCTCAGGCTTTTATTTTTGGTTCTGCGGAATAAGTTGGAGGGAAATTGGATGGATGGGCAACTATAACCGTCAGATGATGAGTTTAAAAAGCAATTAATCAAAATCGGCACTCTGTGCCATTGATTACCACCCATCTAGATCGAACGGTTACCATAATGCCTCATCAGATCAAACCCGTCTCAATGCTTTTTTTTTTTTCGATTGATCGATCAAATGCTTGGGCAGGGGACAGAGTGGAGACAAGCCAATCTTAGAGGCAGTGAGATTGATTCAATGCGGAAATAGGCGAGATGGATTCACAAAATCTTGCGATCTAGATTTCTCCCCAATCTAGAGTGAATCAGGTCAGGTATTCATGGGGTTGTACCCAAAATTTTCATTGTGATTTGATTCTGTAGAGCTTTTAAAATTAATGTTTTTTTGGTTCACCCGATGAAGAAATCATTGTTTTTTGCTGCCAAAATCACCTTCAAATTTGAGAACAAGCCAACTATATAGGTCAAATGATTTCCATTTTTGTGATTCTGGGTGGGCTTTTCCATTGCTTATGCCATTTCCTTTTAATTATGGTTAATTTTTTGTTTGGAGTGGCCAAATTGATACTAAAAATGCATGCTTGGTAGTTGTAGTAGCAACTGCTTTTTTTTGTTTTGTACAAACTAACATTGTGTGTTTTAATTTCCTTCTTTTTTTTTTCGTAGTTCTTAAATATTATTTAACATTGGATTGTTTATAATGGGTTTAAAATTTCAAAATATTTAGACTAGGAATATTTTTATATGCTTAAATTTTTAGTGTCATTTGAATTTTAAGTTATAATTTTATTTTTAGTTTTTGAGCTTTTAAATTCTGGATTACATATATCAGTTAAAAAAAATATTTAAAGTTTTATATAAGTCGGTAATGGTTCAACTCTACAATCTTTTTGACCTAAATATTTATATATACTAGTGGTATTGTTTTCTTAAATAAACTATAGCATCAAAAGTTTTTACCCAAATATCTATATTTACTACTGGTGCTTTCTTAAACTTAAGTCTATCATTTTTAAAATTTTAGGGAATTGAATCATAGCATGAAATATTTTTTGATCCAAAAAATTATATATAAAGATGGCATTTTTCCAAACTCAAGGGTGGCCATAGCCCCCATCACCCTCGACTAGCTTCGTTCATGAATATAAGGAAAGGCGTTGTGTATCATTTTTTTATTCTTCAATAGATTGTCTTAGGAAACATATGTGTAACATATGGCGTGCTTATTGTAGTTTTTCTTAGAGTTTGTTTACTGTTGTTCATTTGGAATGTAAATAATGTTGTTCTAGTCCTTAGGAAATCTCATGCTTCTCCAACTCAATCTTGTTTTTAAGCCCAAAGAAAACAAACATGTTAGTGTTGGCTATGTACTAAAACATTGCATCCGAAATTCTCTCCCACTCGCCCTATTAATAGTAGCTAAAAACTCAAAGGGAGTTCTCCTATGGTTTTATCTCCATATATCTATGGCCTTATGATTTTAAATATATCAGAGATAGATGAGTCATAATCATAAAGTTATCAGTTGTTGGTTTGTATTGCAATATGGAAACAATATGTTCTCTCCCATCCTGTGCATCCACTGGTGCACTTGGTATTTTGAATGCCCTAAAATTGTGTTTGAATATTGCAATAATAATTAATATATGATGAACTTTGTTCTAATTTGCAGAACTTATCCAGAATTTCCTTGGTTCAGGTGAAATAAAGTCCTTTGGACAGCTGAGGAAGAGAAGAAACTACAGGTGCCTTTTTTTTTTTGTCTTTTTTATTTTTAGGTATATATATCTCAACTTTGAGGTCTTGACATTTATATTTTCAACGTATAATCCATTCTCTATTAAGGAAATCAAGGCTATCACTTTATGACATTGCATGGATTGGACACATTGTAATCTTCAAGAATATTTAGGGACACTAAAACTTTGTTTCATCTTAAATTTCACCAAGTTATAGCTCGAGTCAAAAGTTTTGGCATTGAATTGTTAGTGCAGGTCTCAAATCTAAGATAGATATTATCATATTAATAACAGATTATGACGTCGTTAATTTTTAAGCCTGTATGTTTGAAGCTCAATGGTGAAACCCTACTAGTAATAATAAGTTATGGAGCAGATAAAGTTTTCTATTCAAAACACTCAAAGAGGCCTATAAGGGGCAATTTGTTGGTTTTACAATAAGTCTGAGGGAGGGAAATTATGGTCAATGTGAATCACTACATGAAGTTTAACTATAATAACAATTTGCAAAGAAGAAAATTGGAGCCAATATCATTTGCATTATTATCTGTTGATGTTAAGTGCTTTACCATCACACAATCACCATTTTAAAAGTAATGCTAAATTATCCTTATCAAAAAGCTCAAAATTTTGATATAAATTTTTTTTGGTTTATGTCACTGAAATTTTACCATTTTTTTGTTATTCTCGTACACTAATTTCTTAAATAAGAATGTTTGATATAATTGTTATATGGATGCGGTCATTTTTCATAATTGGTGCATGTAAAGACAATGTAGGTATAACAGCTTGGGTCTTGCTTATTGACTCTTGTTAATCTTGTTAGTTCCCTTAATTTAAGTTCTTTTTTTTTTATTCATAGAGTTACGCATTCATATATATATATATATATATATATATTCATAAATTGGTAGATAGAGTTTTGAACAAATTTTATATTCTTTTAGGTTCATAAATTCATACTTTTTGGTCCAGTGCTCAAAATCGAAGTTATATCTATATGTATAAAATTAGTGTTTTTCCAATGTGATGGACAATGCATTAATCATCATTTTTTTTTTTTTGGATAAATAACACAATGCATTGATCTTCTCATTCACCATACATGGAACTTTGGGAGTCATTTAATTCCATCAGTTTTGTTGTTGCTTGATTTAAAGATTTAAAAGTACGTTTTGTGGGATTCAATTTTTTTATAATTTTTTAATCAATCAACCTCAAAGTAAAAGCAAAGTATGTGCTTTCTTACTTGTTATTTTGCAACCTTCATTCTCTTGGCTCAGTGTGGGAGAGTAATACAGCTATCCTGAAAGATATCTTCAAGGTTTCAAGTGTTGGGAATAGTGGATCATATCGATTACACTAATGTCTAGGCAAGATTGCATATGCTAGAGCGATGTGAAAGAGTATGAACAAAACAGAGCTACAGAACTTTTGAGAGCATTCTAAGTGATGGTTTAGATGGTTTACTACAAGTTCTTTGTTGTCTTATGTGCTAAACTATTCGAAAGATCCACCAGTTTGAGGTTTGAATTGTATCTGTGGTTTGAATCATGCACAGAATAGCTCGAACTGACTTTTTTTTTTTTTTTTTTTGGTGGGGTTGACTTTTGTGGAATTTTTCTATATTTTGTAACCTTACTATTTCTATTATATGAAAGAAAAAAAAATAATAAACCGTATCTTTTGGGTAAGAAACAAATTGTTGAATAACTATATGTTGTGGGTGGATTTAGCCCCCCAGGGGCCCGGAGGGGGGCAAGTTGGAATAAGGTGATGGTCTACAGTGGTGATTGAGGTTTTTGCCTGTTTAGGTAGTGGGACATTTGATTGAGGAGTTAGTGGTGGCCGGATTGGCAACTTGTATGCTAAGGCTCAGTTAATTAAGTGTGGGCCAATTTGTTAGGTAAAGAGAGTAGGGTTGGTGGTACCGGTCACCAATAGCAATGGAGATGACTTGGGGGCAAGGTTGCCAGAAGCAGTGGAGGTGGTAGTGGGATGGGGTGTTAAACTTTGTTGTGGAGACATCGACCAGTAATTGGCACTATTGGTGGATGAGAGATATAGAAGAAGAGGGTAATATGACGGATGGTGTGGGCTTTTTAGTGATTGCATAAGGGCATTTTTCGAAAAATGAAATTTTCATTAGCATGCGCTGCAGTGCAAAAAAGGCCAAAAAGAAGATTCATTTTTCAGTTTGCTTTTGCGCTTTTATAGCATTCCCCCCCCCCCCCCAAAAAAAATATATATATATATATATTATTCCAAAAAAGTTAGGTTAATATTCATTCCAATTCAAATGACCAAGGAATTAGTAAATTAATTTTGCACCTTCTGTTTTGGTCCTTATTCTGTTTTTTGAAGGCATGCCCTTGTTTTTTGTTGCATCACGTCTTCCTTAATGGGCTTCTTGGCTTATTGAAAAAGGAAAATATGTAAGCACGATCAATTCAACAAAAGCTATATTATAAACAGCAGGAAAAAACATCATTCACCATGTTCAAATGCCTATTAGTTGATCTATGCCTCAAAGGTTTTCAATAATAGTTTATAATTTGAGGCAAAATTGATGGATTGCCACAAGTCCAATCCCATACTGTTTAGATTGGTCATCTCACAACCCAAGTTCAATTGGTGGGTTTAAAGTGGCCTAAGTTCAATAGCTCTCAACCTGCTTACCTCTAGTAGGTGCTGCTATTGACTCACAGATTATTCCTATCTGGCCAAAACCTCCAGGTACATCCTGTTCACCCACAATAATAATGGGAATAACTTTAGTTGTTGGTATGCATGCACTTGTTTGACTTTAATATTTCAAAATACCTGATGTAACAGTCAGTCACTTTCAGAAGCTTGCAGATGTGCAGGTATGAGTGAGCATTTGTGCTTGCTATTCTGTTTTTCAAATTGGTTAGCATTCCTGGTGCTTTTTAATAGGCTGCTTATTTGGGGAAAAAAAGGTTATATTTAATGTTCCTTCTGCGCATGTGATTTATGTTCCTTTTACCATCTATTAACTTATTCATGTCTTACGAACTCGCGGATTTAACGGTGGTTGTCAGCCAGTGATTTGCAAAAAGTGGCCCGCATTGGATGTCCTCCTTTTGGAAGGAAGAATGTCTTTTCTGCCAAAAGATTGCACAAATTTTTGGGAATTTAGGAAGACACCATAAGCCAAATGTCTCATAAAAATCACACCTCCCCCTGTGTTTTTGGTCTCATGTACATATATTATTGGTTCATTTTTGCAGAGACTTCTGCATTTAACTTAAATCTGTCAAAAAAATTATCATATATTTGCTTCTTTCACCACCGTTTTGTGCTTTCAGGTATGCAGTCACTGCCCCTTGAAAACATCATGCAAGTTTGTGAATCAGAGTTCATGGAAAGGTGATAACAAGAATTTGAATTTGGCTATTGTAATCAGAGTTTTTCCTTCATTCTTCTTTGGCTAAGACTCTCAGAGCTATTTCTGCTGATGATAGAGGTCATGATTCTTCTGTGTGGTCTAGGTATGCAATTTCCTCCAAAGCTTCTATTTTATTTAAGTCCACCCTTCTGAATTGCTCCTTATTCCATTTTCTCTTTCAAGGCTTTAACCTTACACCAAAAGACATGGCTTGCTTTCCCTTGAAATGAAAAGGAAGAGCCAATAAGTAGCTACTTTTTCTAGAAAACCTACATCCTCCAGCCACATCTTTTCAAATCGGAAAGGGGATGGCCTTTTCTTTATACCTCTTCCCTCACCCTTTCGGCTAGGAGAATGGGGATATGGTCCAAGATGGGTTTAAGAAGTGCTTCCCGCAAGATGTTGAAGAAATGCTCCTCCTCTTATTCCCTCTAAAGCCGAGAGGTGGAACCTGTCCAATTTAGAAAGAGAAGGGCATTCTTGGTTGTTTATGCAAGTGAACATTGCTCCATTTAGTGGTAAATCCACCAACAAATTTCTCCCCACAAATTCACCTCATTCTTGCTCTAATTTGGCTTCCTCCTAACTTCTCAGCCAAGAATTTGAAACTGTTGAAATAACCTCCTTCGAATTAAAGAACTTGAGGGGGTAAACAAGGTCAAGCGGCTTCCTTTCCTCATCCGCCTCATAAACTCAGTAAAGCTTTACTAAACAAGCGAGAAAGTTGACTTTGAGAAAGAAAGGGGGCACACTATGGCATATTAAAAAAATCACTCTCTCATGTGAAAGTCTAGAACTAATAGACTATGATTCTTTCTTTTACAACTTGATTGGCTAGAACATCAATCTCAAGCAATGCTCAATCAACTAATAGGCTTTGTTGTCTCCCTTTGGATGTACCCTAGGAAAGAACAATAAGAGTCGCCCCCCCGAGAACAACTCGAAAGCAACAAGCACTTCCTATTCTAATAAGTGGGCTTGCTTTTCCCTAAGAGACAACTTCCCAAACCATAAAGAACTGGACGACCCTACCCTATCTGATTAAAGTGAAAGGTGAATTGCTTTGGGTTGTATTGATTTCTGTTGACGTGAGTTACCTAATTCAAGCACATTTTCCATTAGCGAATAATTCTTGCAATCTGAGTTCTTGTGCAACAAGTCAGATAAATATTGACACGGTGAGTACATATATTGATCCATAAAAAATACTAGCGGAAAAGCACACAGAGCCAACAACACTCTTAATATAGCCATCGCCTTGCTGAGCTTGAAGTCTTATTTTGAATCCTAAAGTAGCATGTGTGGAAGGATTTATGTCCAACCTTTTTTGCATGTGTGGAAGGAGTAATGTCCAACCTTTTCTATCTATCCTAAGAGGTAGGTCAAGGGAAAACCTACAAAGGGGGACACCCGAAATCACTGAAAGAAGAATAGTAAGTAGTATATAGGAAAGTCAAATATCTCTTAATAAAGAAGCAAAAAAACTTAATAAGAAAGAAAAAAGAAATTCTAAGACACCCTTTGCCGCTTGCTTGGAAAGAAGAATAGATTGATTCACCTAGCGAGAGGACAAAAAGGACAGAGGTATAAAGCAATAAAGCATGTTTAGAAAGGAAAGCGCATCTTGCATTGCATACTAAATATATCATACTTACTTAAGAAAGAGTATCGGATATCACACATCCAAGAACCTACCTTTGACCTGTCTATCTCAAAAAACAATGTCATTAAAAAAATACAAAAGCGATATGGGTTTTCTTATTGCTCGACTTGCTTTTGGGCTTAGGGAGAAAGGCGCATCGCATGGGTTCCAAACCTTGCTTTTCTCTATAATTGAGAATCTTCCCCTTGCTTCCATTAATGAATTTACAATTCCCTTCCTTTTAATAGATGCCCTATCTTCTGTTTATTGATCCCTTGCTCTTTGTTGAGATAGGTATCCCTTTTGTGCTATAGCATTGGTATGCATATATTTATTCTATGCGATTTCTTGATTCAACTCTTGCCCTGGGTATAAGTCTTTTCTGTGGTAGCGTTTCCTGTTGCAACGGTCTATGGCCTATCAGTCTTTGCTACCGGTGCTAGCTCTATTGGGAATTGGTCTGCTCTTTCTGGCTTCAGTGAATCTCACGTCCTATTGTATTGGTCTTTTGGTAACGCTTGCAACGCTCATCTCTTGTTTACTTTGTTTACTGCTTTTCCTGATTCAGTACGATCCCCTATCAACTCCTGCTAACGGTCATCGGGTAAGGTTTTGACTAACGCTGGATAGGAGGGTTATTCTTTCTTCTAAGCTAAGATTACATATTAGAACGACAACGGGAAGGGATGGCACCTTTGGCTTGAGATTTCTCAACTAAGCCTGACTATTTGCACCTCTTGGTTTAAGGTGGCAGTAAGCTTACCCACTTTATTATCTTAGCATGGAAAAATATGGATTCAACGCCAGACCGGAATTAGACTGACTCTCGTTCATAAGGGTAGCCTCCCCTGCTCATTTGTTAAACTATGGTCTTAACTTAGCTTGGAATGCTTCTAGGGCATATCTAACGCTATGCTACAACTGTAGCTAAAGTGAGTGCTTACCTTTCCGCTGGAAACTTCTCCCAATTTTTGCTTACGAGAATAAAAATAACTATACAATATGGCTTTCAAGCTTAAGCTTCTCAGACAGAGTTCTTCCGCAAATCTATATATACTTCTTCTGTTTGTTCATCAAAATCAATATTTGTCCGATTGCACTGTGGATTCAAAAAATCTAGTAAAAAAAAAATACTCTGTAAACATGTAAAATTGAAACAGGGAAGCAAGGGAAGTAGAATCCAAAAACGGAGGAGAGGGTTTCAAACAATCCCATGGGTAATAAATAGACCAAAGACACTTTGTTGACAGCCAGTCTCTAGTAGTGTTTGCACGGTCTCTAGTAGTATTTGCACATGCATTTCCTCAATTGGAAAACTATCAATCCACTCTCATTCATGCATGAGGCTTGTGGTAGTCCTCTATGGGATCAGTTCTATTCGAATACGTTGTAGCTAGTAGAAATGCCATTTTTTTTATTCTTGTGCCTTCTATTCGTGCTTCTTCACATTTTCACTCTTACTAAAACAGCTAAAAGGTTATCCAGTTGATCCCCAAGCCTTTGATCTCGTACAAGCCATTGCTTCTTTTGGGGTGGCAGCCAACGCGGATACTTTATAAGAGAAGATCGAGTGACTTCCTATTTTTATTTTGTAAAAAGGAAGGTAGCAATGGAATTCAGGTAGCCCCTACCAAAAAGACTATTATGTGAGTACCAAGAGTTGTATATCCAAGTACAAATGCTATGGAAGCAACATAGCTGGGTGATAACAAGTTTATATGGCTGTCTAGTCGAATCAATTGCTGATCATTCGTCCTTAGTATTAGTTCTTCATTTTCTTCTCTTTTAATTAACTAATGACATTGTGAAACATTTTCAATGCAATTAATGAAAATTTCATATGGTGATTTCAGCCATAATTAGATAACTGGAGCAAACTAAATGATAGTAATAAAACTCAAATAAAAGGA
This sequence comes from Vitellaria paradoxa, assembly GCA_019916065.1. NCBI lineage: Eukaryota > Viridiplantae > Streptophyta > Magnoliopsida > Ericales > Sapotaceae > Vitellaria > Vitellaria paradoxa. The sequence goes on along the minus strand of CM034239.1, from coordinate 33,986,425 downwards.
AACAAAAGCCTAAGCTAAGCTAGTTGGGTAATTAAAACTCCAACATTTACACTTAATGCCTCAAAACTAGGTCTAATAAACAACCTTCAGATTTAGACAATAATCCAGTAATGAAGAATATCTCATAGATATTTGATCAAAATTCTAAGTCTCAAGTTTCAAATAGATATTAAAAAAAAAATGAAGGTTTAAGATCCAAAATTACAGATTACCCATCCAAGTGATCTAACATGCATCTCATTCACACTAATACTATTTCCTGCATTATCAATTGTAAGGAGATGAGCATTAGAACCAAGGTAATTTATTTTTTGAGGTATATTTTATTTATTTGTACATAATTTTTCTAGTTTTAAACATTTTTATATTTTAAAAAAATGAATAATGCCTAAAAAACTATATAATAACGAAGAATCCAACTCTTTTTAGATTTACCAAACTCATAATAAAAGTATGTTTGAGTAAAAAATTTGTCAATAAAAAAGTAAATCTAAAATATTATGCTTAGTGTATAATGAACGATGGCCAAAAAACTACATTGAATTTGATAAATTAAAAATAATTAAATTATAAAAATAATTTATTGATGTACATCTTTTATTTTTTTTATAATTTTTAATCTACTCAAATAATAATATGCATTGTAAATTTTATAGTTACTTTTCTTCTACCTTTTTCTCTTTCTTTCATTTTTCCTTCAATTATATATCTATCCCCACACTAAAGGTATTCATTGAGGATACCAACAACCATTCTAAACCTCAGTAATTCCTATAACTTTATAATTAATCAAAATACACAAATAGAGTTATATACCTTATGATTGGCAATCACAATTCATACCTTTAAAATCCATTTTAAATTGATTATTTTTGTAAGTATTTATAAAATAAAAAATATTATAAAAAGAAAAAATTAACAAGTAATGTATTTATAAAAAGAAAAACCCTAAAAATGCTTAGGATTGAAACTTCATATTTTCTAACAGAATACAAAAATTATGCAAGTAAATTATATAAAATAGACACAAAAAATACTTTGTAAACATACAATTGAAAGTCTAGGTCTTGAAATATTTTTGACAAATTACTAAAACCTCCCATAGTCTATGGGCTTTGTTTGGCGACCAATATTAGCGATAATGTAAATTTTCTTTTTCTATCTTATAAGACTTTTTTTAATCAAAATTTTTATTTATTTAATTTTTTGAGTAATTTTTAAGCATATTATTCACATTTAAAAAAATAGTTAAAATCAAAAATAAAAAAATCACTTGCTTTTAAAAAAATGCAATTTATTTGAAATAATTCTTTTGTTTTTACTCGTTGGGTTTTTCTATTTTTAAATTTTTATAATTTGCAAATAACATGCTTTAAAATTGTCAAATAAAAATAAAAAAATTAAATTTTGGTTTAAAAGAACCATATAGAATTAAAATGTTGTCCCAAAGAAGTCAATTTATTTGAATAAGGTGTAAGTGAAGTCTCAATTTATACAATTGTATACTTGCATGAGAAGAGACTCACTTTGAATCAATAAAGATGGTTGTTGTTAAAATTTTAAGTGTGATATTTTGCCGCTATTTTTTCTTTTCTTTTTTTTTTTTTTGTTTTTTTGTATATCAAAGCTCATCCAAGTGTTGCTGCACACTTGTTATATGGCCTTGATGGTGTAAAGATGCTCATCCAAATGTGATACTTTTTTCCTTAACACTTGCAAATATTTTGATTTTCTTTCAGGAACAATGATTATAATTATCACACAGTTAGAACAAATCTAATTACCACTAACCAAAAGATACAAATTAAAAAAAAAAATAAAATTTGTAAATTCACATGAATACAAAATGAAAAGACTTAAATGGGTGATCTGAGACAAAAAAAAAAGTTCGTATAATTTGGTGGGATACATCCAAATTAATGATCAATTGCTTTTACCAAGATGGCAACAAAACCATCTATGAAATAACATTTTTTTTCCTAAATCTATATTACTAATGATTGTATTGTTCTACAAGAATCAACTGTTGGCCTTTAACATTCCCTTACATTCAAAAACAGTTTCAATTGCTTTCTCCTCTAACAAATCAAAAGAGCAAAATAAGTTTTGAATCAACCCTATAAGACCAAACTTGAACTATCATATCTTGTTGCAGATTATTCTTCTTAACCACTCTTTTGCAAGTGGTTACCAAATTATGGGCCTAGATATTTTTCTTCCTTTCTTTTTTTCACCTCCTACTTTGCCACATTGACTCTGTATTCAACTTGGGGAGAAGAAGGCCCAATCATCACTGCCTCTGTGTGTTTCTTCTTGCCTTTTTCATCTCTCAAAAGTAGTGGTGCCTTATCTTCTGTACTCAAAAACTTATTCTTGATTTTGCTATTTGGAATCAACAGAGGATTAAGCTCATCCTTAATATATGAAGGGAAGATCTTCGTTTGAATTACCAAGACCATGCCCGAACCCTTTTTTACTTCAATTCTTTCCCTGAAATTTATAGTTTTTTCTAAGAGTTTTTTTTTTTTTTTTTATTATTGTCCATTTGGAATGCAAATAATGTTTTAGGCCTTAGGAAATCTCATGCTTTTCCCACTCAATCTTGTTTTTAGGCCCAAAGAAAATAAACATATTAGTGTTGGCTATGCACTAAAACATTGCATCTAAAATTCAGTCTTGTTCGCACTACTAATAGTACCTAATAACTCAAAGGGAGTTCTCTTATGGTTTTATCTCCATAGATTTATGGCCATCTTAGTTTTAGAACTTACGTAGAATTTTCTTAGTTCAAGCGAAATAAAGTCCTGTGGACAATTGAGGAGGAGAAGAAACTAAAAGTGCTTTTTTTTTTTTGCCATTTTTATTTTTAGGCATATATATCTCAACTTAGAGGTCTTGATATTTATTCTTTCAATGTATAGTCCATTCTCTATTAAGGAAATCAAGGCTATCACTTTATGATATTGCATAGATTGGACATATTGTAATCTTCAGGAATAAGTTTAGGGACACTAAAACTTTGTTTGATCTTAGATTTCACCAATATTATAGTTCTTGAGTCAAACGTTTTGGCGTTGACTTGTCCATGCAAGTCTCAAATCTAAGATAGATGTTACCATATTGATAACATATTATGGAGTAATTAATTCTCAAGCTTGTATGCGTGTGAAGTTCAATGGTGAGACCCTACTGGTGATAATAGGTTATGGAGTAGTTAAAGTTTTCCATTTAAGACAACCAAAGAGGCTTATAAGGGGCAATTTGTTGGTTTTGCAATAAGTCTAATGGAAATTATTGTCAATGTGAATCATTACATGAAGTTTAACTACAACAACAATTTGCAAAAAACAAAATTGGAGTCAATATCATTTGCATTATTATCTGTTGATGTTGTGTGATTTACCATCACACAATCACCATTTTAAAAATAATGCTAAGTTATCCTCATTGAGAACCACAAAATTTTGATATACATTTTTTTTAGGTTCATGTCTCTAAAATTTTACCATCTTTTTATTATTCTCGTACATTAATTTCTTAAATAGGAACGTCTGGTATGACTGTTGATTGGACATCAATTGTTACATATTTATATATTCAAATTACACTTGCACACATCATAAAAAGATATAAAATCTATGTTTTGTGCAGATTCCATCTCCATATCTCCAAAGTGAAATATGTGTTGATTTCAATCACAAAAACAAGAAATTAAGCTACATTGAGGATGTTGAGAAGAAAGCATGCTGCACAACACATCAAAGGATTGAAGCTATTTTAGAAGAAGAAGAAAATTCAGTTGAAATCAATGCAAAGAGATCAGAATCACTATTCTGGAAATTTCTGCAGCAGAGGATCATATTCGAATATGGTTTTACTGTATTCGAATATAAGCTTCTTCACAGCAACGAATTCCATGTGATGTAACCTGCAATCCAAGGAGGGCAAATCAATAAAAAAATATAGGAGAAAGAAGAAGCCATCATGAGGATGACATTCGGTTAGAGGAGAGAGAATGAAGAGAGAGGTGGAGAGAGAGAGACACGCAAGAAAGCAGAGGGAGTCGGGGGAGAGAAATTTAGTTTTTGTAGAGAGAGTTTTGGAGAAAAAATTATTGAGAGTTCATAGTTTTACATTTGAATTTCAATTCGGCATTGGAGTTTTTGAGATTTACATTTTGAATTCATTTCAATTTCTGTAATCGGATTTTCAGTTCTAAATCCATTAAACTTTCAATTTCAGGTTGGAATGTCTTCAATTCAGATTTCCATCTCTGTTTTTCTTTTTTTAATATGCTCGGCTAAGTCTTCTTGGGCCAAGGCAAGGGTAATGCCCTTCCAATGAATCTCAAGTGGCCGAACTTCATGGATTTACTTTGAGTTCTTATGATTATCAAGTTAATTTGCTGCTAGGTGTCTTAGAACTCATTGATCCAAGACCTGATTAATCCAAATTTGTATATCCTATTGATGAGTTCATAGGTGTTGCTTAACGTAGAACTCTCATAACATGGTTGTTTGTGGGTTGCTAGAATTAGAACTCCTATTGTCCTTAAAATAGGTTATGCACATTGAGTGTTTAATCCATGGTTTGTTTTAATTGAAATTAATTTTCTCAAAAATCAGCACAAATTGATTTGGTAATTTACAAACTCTTGGCACTTGAAATTCATTCGGATTGGTATTAAACTTGTCTTGCTCAACTTTTTTTTATCACTTAATCTTTTAGTTTAAATTCACTTTGCTTTTGGAAAATTAGTTCAAAACCATCAACCAACCAAATCAGATTTTAATTTTCTATTTCACATTTTTCTGTGAGTTGTGTTTTGCCAAATTAATCTCCATTAGAGTCATTCACTTCATTACTCCCTAGATCCCAGTGGAAATGACCTGGGACTTACCAGTTATTTTGTGCTTCAACCACACCTTGCACTTGGGGGAAAACTTGTCTTGATTTACCTCACTTAACATTTTCTTTAAATTTGAATTTATAATCTGAATTTTCATTTGAGCTTTTATTTTGGAGTGAGGTAATTAAACAAGAACAAGCACAACTTTGGCGCCGTTGCCGGGGATCTTTGAGAAGCAATGGTGTTTTGAGTTCTTGGAGCATTAACTGGCAGCACATCTCACCACCATTTTCAACAACAGAGCTGCTTAACTTGTTGGGTAACTTTGTTTCATCTCTATTTCTATTTCTTTTATAGCCTTGGTTGTTAGTTTAGTTTTAGAACTGTTTGCATCTGAATCCTGAATTTCTGATTTGAAATTGTTTCATCTGATATTCGAATACTGCTGCATTTCTCTGCTGTAAGCTGTAGTTGCAATTCTCTGTGAATCAGTAGATGAAATTGTGAAGTTAGGAGGTTAGATTGGAGTTTTGTTTCAGTTTGAATTCCTGTTTATGCTTTTAAGGTCTGGTAAACTTGTTGGAAACAGATCTGAATTGCATTTTCCATCTTCTCTTGCTGAATTGATTGAATTTGCTGCATCACATTCACAATCTGAATTTTCTGTTGTACATATGGATCCACCACCACCTGTTCTGCCGGAAGAAAGTGTTCAAGGAGAGAATGACCAAATGGATCAAAACATCCTTAGACCTCTCCGGGAATATCTTTATCCAGCTAGACAAACCACTCCATCTTGCATTGTTCTTCCAAATGGACATCAGAATTTTTATCTTAAACCTGGAACAATCCAGCTTTTACCAACTTTTCATGGCATGGACTCAGAAAATCCTTACATGCATATGAAAGAATTTGAAGATGTTTGTGGAACTTGCATGGATAGGAATGTTAATGAGGACATGGTTAGGCTTAAATTATTTCCATTTTCATTGAAAGACAAGGCAAAAATGTGGTTGAATTCACTTGAGCCTAGATCAATAGGTACTTGGAGAGACATACAAATAAAATTTTTGAAGAAGTATTTTCCTGCAAATAGAACTGTAATTCTTTAACAGCAAATATGAATTTTGTGTGTAAATCCAATGAAACATTTGCTCAAGCATGGGAAAGATTCAAGGAATTGTTGCAAGCATGTCCACATCATGGTTTTGAATCTTGGAGAATTGTTAATTTTTTCCATAATGCATTAACTCCAAATTTGAAAATGTTGGTTGCCACCATGTGTAATGGTGAATTCTATGACAAAACTGCTGAAGAGGCTTTACATTTCTTTGATGTTTTAGCTTAAAACACTAAACAATAGGAGGTAGTTTCCCCATCTTTTTCTGAATTTTCTGACAGATCAAATGATAGAGGAAAGTTCCATCTCAGTGAGGCAGATGATGTTGGAGCTAGGTTGGCTGCATTGGCAAGAAAGATTGAATTGATGGAGCAAAAGAAGCAAACATTGAAGGAGAGTGAAGTGAAGTGTGTGCTGTGTGAAACTGCAGACCACAGGACTGATGATTGCCCAACACTTCCAGCTTTTAAGGAAGTTCTCTATGGTCAAGCAAATCCCACACAAGCTGCAAGACCCTTCAATCAAAATCAGGGAATGAACACATATTCACAAGGCCATAGTCCATATTTGAATAACTACAACCCTGGCTACAGAAATCATCCAAACCTTTCTTGGAAAGCAGAAGCACAGAACCAACAATACCAACCTCAACAACCTGTGCAACCCCAACCATTTCCTTCTCAGCCTTTTCAACCTCAACAGAACACAAATTTTTATCAGCCACCTCACAAAAGATCTTTGGAAGACACTTTGCAACAATTTATGCAAGGGCAGATTGGAACCAACAATCAGAATTCCAAGTTTCAAGAGCAGACAAACAGGGCCATGGAAGACATCCGAAGTCAATTGTCAAAGCTAACTCAAGCTTTAACCATCAGAGAATCAGGAAAGCTTCCATCTCAGCCAAGACCAAATCCTACAAGCCAAGTTCATTTCAGTGAATCATCTTATCTGCTGCAAATGAAAATCTGGAGCATGTACAAGCTGTTTCAACATTGAGAAGTGGAAAACAAATTGTCAAGCCAGATCACAAACCACCTGCTGAAGAAATTGAGGAAGAAAATGAGCAAGAAATAATGAAAAATGAAGAGGACATGCAGCTAAAACAGAAACTAGACAGCAGAACAAAAAGTGAACAGAAACAGCAATTTAACACTTCTGAGAAAGAAATCATGTTTCAGCATGAAAAGTAGGAATTGAAGCAAAATGAAAGACTAATTGGGGACAGCAAGTTGGACAGCAGAAAACTTGAGGAAAAGCAGAATCTGAGCCAAGAAGGGCAGAAAATTCTGATGCAGCCGAAGGAATATTCGAATACCAGCAAGTAACATTCGAATAGCAGTAAGCAGCAAATCAGAATCCAGAGAACAGAGCAGGTAGATTCTGAAAATAAAGAGGAAATTTCTGAGGATAAGAAAAAAATTTCTGAGGAAAATCAGTTTGAAAAGAGTGAAAAAGATTTTGAAAATAAAGTGATTTTGAATAAAATCAAGTTGGACAAATCTGAATTTGTTCCAAAACTTCCATTTCCACAAAGATTGAACAAAGCCAAGAAAGAGAATTTGAATTCTGACATTTATGAATTGTTCAAACAAGTCAGAATCAATATTCCCTTACTTGATGCAATTAAACAAAATCCATCCTATGGAAAATTTTTGAAAGATTTGTGTACTGTTAAGAGGAAAATGAATGTGAAAGAAAGAGCATTTTTTACTGAACAAGTGAGCTCCATATTGCAATTTAAAACTCCTCCCAAATATAAAGATCCAGGCTGCCCCACCATAGCCTGCTTAATTGGGAATCAAAGGGTAGATCAAGCTTTGCTAGATTTAGGTGCAAGTGTCAACCTCTTACCATTCACTGTTTACAAACAGCTGGGGTTGGGAGAACTTAGACCTACTAGGGTGACACTACAACTTGCTGATAGGTCAGTTAAAGTCCCTAGGGGTGTGGTTGAGGATGTCTTGATTCAAGTGGATCATTTTTACTTTCTGGTGGACTTTATAGTGCTAGACACTCAGCCCATTCAAGGAAACCAACCAGCTGTACCTGTTATCCTAGGAAGACCATTTTTGGCCACCTCAAATGCCTTGATCAATTGTAGAACCGGAGTTATCAAGTTCTTCTTTGGAAACATGACAATTGAGAAAAACATCTTCAAGGTGACCAAACAGCTGAGTGATTATGAGGAGGTAGAGGAAGTTGATTGGATTCAAACAACCACTCAAGATCACTTTGATAGAGAGTATTTTGATGACCCTTTGGAGAAAGTCTTAGTGAATAATGAGCAAGTAGATTTCCTAGCTGATTGTGACTTGGAGAATTGTGGGGAGGAGAATTGGAGGAAATGAAAAATTCAATGCTATTGGTGAATCAGTAGAGACCATCTGTTGAGTCTTTAGAGCTGCCCATAGTCAAGCCTCTGTCATTTTTGGACCAGCCACCAAAACCTGAGAGAAAACCCTTGCCAAGTGACTTGAAGTATGTATTTTTGGGTGAGGGAGAGTCCTATCCAGCTGTCATTTCATCTCAGCTGAGTTTGGACCAAGAAAATAGACTTGTGGAAGTCTTGAGGAAGCATAGAGGAGCTTTGGGTTGGACTATAGCAGATTTGCAGGGAATAAGTCCATTGATTTGCACTCATAGAATATTTTTGGAGGATGAGGCCAAGCCTATTAGGCAAATGCAAAGGAGACTCAACCCCAACATGAAAGAGGTTGTTAGAGGGGAGGTAATCAAGCTATTGGATGCTGGAATTATCTACCCCATCTCAGATTCTAAGTGGGTGAGTCCAACTCAGGTAGTGCCTAAGAAATCTGGAGTGACTGTGATTAAGAATGAAAAAGAGGAATTAGTTCCAATGCGCATCCAAACAGGATGGCGCATGTGCATAGATTATAGAAAGTTGAATGCAGTCACAAGAAAGATCACTTCCCTCTTCCATTCCTAGATCAGGTATTGGAAAGAGTGGCAGGGCATGCATTTTACTGTTTCTTGGATGGTTACTCTGGGTATAATCAGATTGAGATTGCATTGGAGGATCAGGAAAAGACCACATTCACTTGCCCATTTGGCACATTTGCATATAGGCGTATGCCTTTTGGTCTTTGCAATGCTCCTGCAACATTTCAGAGATGTATGATGAGTCTGTTTAGTGATTTTGTAGAGAGATTCCTTGAAGTTTTTATGGATGACTTTTCAGTATATGGCAGTGACTTTGATACATGTTTGAGAAATTTAGAGAAGGTTTTGATTAGATGTGAGGAGAAAAACTTGGTTTTGAACTGGGAAAAATGCCACTTTATGGTAACTCATGGAATTGTCCTTGGCCACATAGTGTCTTCTAGGGGGATAGAAGTAGACAAAGTCAAAGTGGAAATTATTCAAAAACTTCCTACCCCTAGATGTGTTAAGGATATCAGATCATTTCTTGGCCATGCTGGGTTTTATAGAAGGTTCATTGCATCATTCAGTGCCATTGCTAGACCTTTGTGCAACCTTCTATCCCAGGATGTTCCCTTTGATTGGACACCAGAGTGTCAGGCCTCATTTGATAGACTTAAGAGTTTGCTCACCTCAGCTCCCATTATGCAGCCACCAGACTGGACTTTACCATTTGAAATCATGTGTGATGCTAGTGATTGTGCCATTGGTGCAGTGCTAGGACAGAGGAGGGATAGGAGGCCACATGTATTGTACTATGCTAGCAAAACCCTTAGTGAAGCACAAAGGAATTACACTACTACTGAGAAGGAGTTGCTAGCAGTAGTATATGCCTTGGACAAGTTCAGATCATACTTGGTAGGTTCCCATGTCATAGTATACACTGACCATGCTGCTTTGAAGTATCTCTTGACCAAACCTGATGCTAAGCCTAGACTTATTAGATGGATTCTTCTGCTTCAAGAATTTGATTTAGAAATCAAGGATAAAAAGGGAGTTGAAAATGTAGTTGCTGATCACCTTTCTAGACTCCCACATCAGGATTTAGCATCTTTTGATTCTCCCATCAATGAGACATTCCCTGATGAGCAGTTGTTCCACATAGACTCTTCTAAGGTACCTTGGTTTGCAGATATAGCCAACTACCTAGCTTCAGGTATTGTGCCTTCTCACTGGACCATACTGGATAGAAGGAAGTTCTTTAGGAATGTGAGACACTTTTTCTGGGATGACCCTTATTTGTTTAAATATTGCCCAGATCAGGTGATTAGCAGGTGCATACCTGAGAGTGAGTCCACCAGTGTCATTGAGTTCTGTCACACATTAGCTTGTGGAGGACATTTTTCTGCTAGGAAGACTGTGGCTAAAATTTTGCAATGTGGATTGTATTGGCCAACCATGTTCAAAGATGTGTATGCATTTTGTGTTGCTTGTGATAGATGTCAGAGACTTGGTAGCCTCACTAGGAGGAACATGATGCCCCTTCATCCCATTTATGTGCTTGATATCTTTGACTGTTGGGGTATGGACTTCATGGGCCCATTTGTAAGTTCCTTTGGTTATGAGTACATTCTAGTGGCCGTAGATTATGTCTCAAAGTGGGTAGAGGCTATTCCAACAAAGACCAATGACCATAGAGTGGTTGTCAAATTTTTGAAAGAAAATGTGTTTTCCAGATTTGGGATGCCTAGAGCAGTGATAAGTGATAGGGGAACACATTTTTGCAATAGACATGTTGGTCTTTTGATGAAGAAGTATGGGGTGTTACACAAGGTTGGAACATCTTACCACCCCCAAACAAGTAGACAAGCTGAATTAGCTAATAGGGAAATCAAAAGAATCATTGAGAAAACAGTGAACCCCACAAGAAAAGATTGGTCTTTGAAATTGGTGGATGCACTGTGGGCTTATAGGACTGCATTCAAGACCATCTTAGGAATGTCCCCTTATAGGTTGGTGTATGGAAAAGCTTGTCATCTTCCTGTGGAGTTGGAACACAAGGCCTTTTGGGCAGTGAGACATTTTAATGAGAGCATCACTGAATCTGGTTTTCAAAGAAAATTGCAACTTAGTGAGCTGGAAGAGATTAGAAACGATGCATATGAGAATGCCAAGATTTCTAAGGATCGAGTAAAGAAGTGGCACGATGCACACATCAGTAGAAGAGAGTTTTTTGTGGGACAAAAAGTGTTGTTATATGATTCTAGATTGCATCTGTTTCCAGGAAAGCTTAAATCAAGATGGACTGGTCCTTTTGTAGTTAAGAATGTGACAGAGTTTGGGGCTATTGACATTGAAAACCCAAGTTCAAAGAATGTTTTCCGGGTGAATGGACAAAGACTCAAGGAGTATCATGAGAATTTTGTTGCTGAAGTAGAGAGTTGGGATCTCGAAGATCCCCCAAATTCTGTTTGAATGAAGGAAGAATTCTGATTTTGTATCATAGTAGTGTAGGTTCTGTTATGCTTTTGATTTTCTGTTTTCTTTTGTTTTTGTAAAAAAAAAAAAAAAGAAGTTGTATATGGTTATTGCTAACCTTCAGTTTTCAGCTGCAAGTAGTACTCAACTGAGGAAGTGAAGAATCTGCTTGATGAAAAGAATCTATTCAAATCTGATATGATCAGTTGCAATTGCAACTGCAGCTGTGATCATGCAGTAACTGGACTAAATGCCTTGCCACTGCTGAAATGTGAGCTTGGAACAAGTTGGTGGGGAATTGGTCACAGCAGCTGACTATCAGCTTTCAATTCTTGGTAATAAGTTGAATTTTCATTCACAATCTTCAGGTATGTTACTTCCCCAACCTTTCTTTAATTTGCTGGTTTTATACATTGAGGACAATGCATGATTTTAGTTGGGGGGGACACAATCTGAGTTTGTGGATGTGAATAGTATTTTTTTACTGAAATTTGCTGAATTGAGTGATTGGATATGATCAGAATATTTTGAATATGATTTGGAATTGTTTGAATTGAATTAAGATCATGCTTATGTCAGTTTGAGTTTGCATATGTTGAAAATTTGAAAAAATTAAAAAAAAAAAATTGAAAATTTGGAAAAATTGCAAAAACTTCTTCTTGAATTAGTTGTCTTTTGAAATAATTTTCGAATCCTAGCTGTTGGCAAAACTTAATTTGAGTATTCTTAAGAAATGGGGGAAGAATTTTTGGTTTTCTGGACACTGGAATTGCAAATTGCTGATAACCTGTATTCTAATATGGGTCTGGGTATTCGAATATGATGTCGGTTTTAAATCCTGTATATACCCATGAGTGGCCCCATTCAAGTTCCTGTTCTATTCGAATACGAGCCCCTGGTGCCCAAAACCCTGAAACCTTCACCATTCCACATCTTCTTCCAGTCCTCTACTTTCAGATTATCTGAGTGTGATTTTGAGTTGACATTGAAAGGAAGATTCAGATACAGAGCTGCAATTGAAGAAGCTAGGGTTTACAGCTTTGGAAAATTTCTGATAAAGGGTTGAGAATCAATTGAAGCAAGATGCCACCAAAGAGGATGAAGAAGATGGCTTATAAAGGTAAGGCTAAAAGAAGGAGCATGAGGATTTTGAGCCAACATGGTAAGGGTTCTTCACTTGTTGTTCAGGAACCCATAACGTATGAATTGTCATCTTCTAAATCAGACCGTAGGTCCTCCTCTAGAACAGAATCATTCCATTCTGTAGGTAATGAGAGTTTGAATGAGAGACATGATGATCATGTCTCCAATGTTGAAAAGGAAAACTCTGTTGGAGTTCCTGAGAATGTGCCTACTAAGGAACACACTACTGCTCCTGAGCATGAGGTCCACACCTCTGAAAATGTTCCTGAGGATGAACCTGAAGCACAATCTGACCATGATCTTTTTGATGAGGATTCTTTTGATAACTCGAGGTTTTCCAACAAAGCCTCAGAGCTGAAATATGATGAGAATTACAGTAAGGGAGCTGTGTTGAGTGAAAGAGGAATTAAATTGGAGGATTACAATGAACACCCTATGAATTGTTAGAATTATTTGAGCAAAGGGGCTGGGCACATTGGGTTACAACCAGTAGGAGGGCTGTGGTACCATATGTGAGAGAGTTTTACTCAAATGCTGAATTGGGTATGGTTCATGGGAGACCTGAGATAAACTCTAAGGTTAGAGGGAAGAAAATTAGTTTGAATCTTGAGAAGATCTCTTTCATAGGTCACTTACCTGTTGAAAGAATACCCGAATCCACACCTGAACAAAAAGCACAATGGGAGAAGCAATTGCATAAGGACAATTTGGCTAGACTCTTCACAGCCAACCCTCAAGCTCAATGGACCACTGCTAGGATGTCCAAGTCAGGAATTACTCCCAAAAGTAATGTCCTTCACATGCTAGTCTGTTCTTTATTTCTGCCCCATGCTTACAAGTCAACCATCACTCTAGAGCAAGCCATGATTATGGGAAAGTTGTTGTTAGGCATTCCCATGGATTTACCTTACCACATCTGGTTGGTTATTTCTCATGTGGTGGAGAAATCAGAATCCACTGCTGGGCTGCCTTTTGGAGGTCTAATTACAGAGATAATTCAGCACTTTCTGGGAATAGAGGAAGAGGTAGGAATGGCCATTGTGAAAGCTGCTCCTTTGATAGACAAGATATCTATGAATCGAAGTCGAGGACAATTGAAGAAGGCTGCTCCACCTGCAGTTGAGAACAACCAGCAGCAGCCAGCAGAGGAGGAGGCAACTGAAGCAGCTCCCATGAGCACAGAGGAGAAATTGAAGTTAATTCAGCAAAATCAAGAAGTACTGATGAGGGAAGTTAGTGAGCTGAGACAGGGGCAGCAAAAGCTTATTCGAATGGTGGAGAGCATATTCGAATTGAGCCAAGAAGGGAGAAATGCTTAATTCAGTATTTCAGCCATGATTCAGACCCTTTTGTCCTTGAAACCAGATTTTTGACAACAAATCTTTAGAATATTTCAAATATGTTTTGTCAACAATAGGATTTGGATTGATGTTCTTGCTGTTTGTTTCTTTTGATTAGGTTTAAGTTGTTTTGTTTTACTTTTGTCACCTATGACTTTGAACTTACAACTTGGAATGAATGAAATTTCTGTTTTCTTGGAATTAGTGATGTCATTTGCATAAATTGGATTGAGCTGAGTTAAAGTATGAAATTTTAAGAGTTGTTGTGTTTGCCATGTGTTTTTAAGTTGAAAAGTGTGTGAATGGATTTAGCTTGAGAATTGTTGATCTAACATTTGTCTTAAGGAATGAATTTATGAATGAATAATGTGTTTTATGGATTTCCAGATATAGTGGAGACTTAAAACCTGAAGTGAGATATTTGAGCCTTAAACTTTGTTCATGAGAGACTTACATTTACTCTAAGGGCTTTCCAAAAGCTCAAGCTTTTTGCACTTCAAATTCCTTCAATAACTCCACTTATACTATTTTGCTTTGGGTGTTTGTGAAGTGATAGAAGAATGGAACTAGATTTCTGATTCTTAACTTTTATGGTTGGATGGAATGAAATCATAGAAGTGATATTAGGCCATTTTTCTTAACATTTGAGCCTGGAATGCCTTTCTTTGATAAACATGACCATTGTAGCCAAGTTTGAGCCTTATTAGAGCATTCATACTTCTTCATTTTTACCACATAATTCCTTTAACCAAAATGAATGCTCTCTACCCTTCCCTATGTATTTTGGAATGCATTGAAAATAGAAACGAAGGTTAGTGGGCTGAATTGTGGGATTTGGAGGTGAGAAGAAAGAAAAATGAATGGAATGAGGAAAAAGAAAATGTTAAGGGAAATTGATGATAAAAAGAAAATCAAAAAGGGGGAAACTGTTTTAATTTTGAAATACATTCACTTGAGGTCATTTTCAATTTCAAAAAAAAAAAAAAATGAATTGTAGAAGGGTAGAAGAAAGTTTATTTCAGTATTCCAAATCAGTTTTTGAATTCCTTACCCTTTCCTTCTATTATCTTATTAAACCTCATGGCCCCATTACAACCCATTGCAAGTCCTAATTGATCTTTGGAAGAATTTTCATTCAATTGTGAAATTTAGGAATTAGGGAATCATGGTAAAAATTCTAAAATTACTTTGCTACATCATTCCTTCATGGAGTTATGCCAAGTCCAATTCTTTCTTGAATACATCGTTTTTGACTTGTTGATGCTACCTTCTAGAATTTGATGAACATTTACTCTTAATAAGGGGCATCTTGAGTGAAACCTTGTGTGCTCTATTTTCTTTGGAGTGAAGTCCAAGGTGAGATTTGAAGTCAAAACTTGGGAATGAAATGGAATGCAAAGTTCAGAATTAAATGAAGTTCTAAAGATGTATGTTAAGTTGATAGAGCTAAAAGCTGTTATTCATTCACATTCATTTCACACATTTGGCAAGTTTCACATCTCTTATAAAATTTTAAATTTTAAACTTTGCTTATGAAAGTTTTTGCTTATGGTGTTGACTAATTTCATATGAATAGCTGAAATGTCATTCAAATTGAAATGGAATTAATGCTTTTGGATTTCTCTCCTATTTCTTCTATTAGAAGCATTACTAGGGACTAGTAATGTTGTAGTTGGGGGGTGTGTGATTGGACATCAATTGTTACATATTTATATATTCAAATTACACTTGCACACATCATAAAAAGATATAAAATCTATGTTTTGTGCAGATTCCATCTCCATATCTCCAAAGTGAAATATGTGTTGATTTCAATCACAAAAACAAGAAATTAAGCTACATTGAGGATGTTGAGAAGAAAGCATGCTGCACAACACATCAAAGGATTGAAGCTATTTTAGAAGAAGAAGAAAATTCAGTTGAAATCAATGCAAAGAGATCAGAATCACTATTCTGGAAATTTCTGCAGCAGAGGATCATATTCGAATATGGTTTTACTGTATTCGAATATAAGCTTCTTCACAGCAACGAATTCCATGTGATGTAACCTGCAATCCAAGGAGGGCAAATCAATAAAAAAATATAGGAGAAAGAAGGAGCCATCATGAGGACGACATTCGGTTAGAGGAGAGAGAATGAAGAGAGAGGTGGAGAGAGAGAGACACGCAAGAAAGCAGAGGGAGTCGGGGGAGAGAAATTCAGTTTTTGTAGAGAGAGTTTTGGAGAAAAAATTATTGAGAGTTCATAGTTTTACATTTGAATTTCAATTCGGCATTGGAGTTTTTGAGATTTACATTTTGAATTCATTTCAATTTCTGTAATCAGATTTTCAGTTCTAAATCCATTAAACTTTCAATTTCAGGTTGGAATGTCTTCAATTCAGATTTTCATTTCTGTTTTTCTTTTTTTTTAATATGCTCGGCTAAGTCTTCTTGGGCCAAGGCAAGGGTAATGCCCTTCCAATGAATCTCAAGTGGCCGAACTTCATGGATTTACTTTGAGTTCTTATGATTATCAAGTTAATTTGCTGCTGGGTGTCTTAGAACTCATTGATCCAAGACCTGATTAATCCAAATTTGTATATCCTATTGATGAGTTCATAGGTGTTGCTTAACGTAGAACTCTCATAACATGGTTGTATGTGGGTTGCTAGAATTAGAACTCCTATTGTCCTTAAAATAGGTTATGCACATTGAGTGTTTAATCCATGGTTTGTTTTAATTGAAATTAATTTTCTCAAAAATCAGCACAAATTGATTTGGTAATTTACAAACTCTTGGCACTTGAAATTCATTCGGATTGGTATTAAACTTGTCTTGCTCAACTTTTTTTTATCACTTAATCTTTTAGTTTAAATTCACTTTGCTTTTGGAAAATTAGTTCAAAACCATCAACCAACCAAATCAGATTTTAATTTTTATTTCACATTTTTCTGTGAGTTGTGTTTTGCCAAATTAATCTCCATTAGAGTCATTCACTTCATTACTCCCTAGATCCCAGTGGAAATGACCTGTGACTTACCAGTTATTTTGTGCTTCAACCACACCTTGCACTTGGGGGAAAACTTGTCTTGATTTACCTCACTTAACATTTTCTTTAAATTTGAATTTATAATCTGAATTTTCATTTGAGCTTTTATTTTGGAGTGAGGTAATTAAACAAGAACAAGCAACTGTTATATGGACATGGTCGTTTCTCATTGTTGGTGAATGTAAAGATAATGTAGCTATAACAGCTTGGGTCTTGCT
Source organism: Vitellaria paradoxa (assembly GCA_019916065.1). Classification (NCBI taxonomy): domain Eukaryota; kingdom Viridiplantae; phylum Streptophyta; class Magnoliopsida; order Ericales; family Sapotaceae; genus Vitellaria; species Vitellaria paradoxa. The sequence goes on along the minus strand of CM034239.1, from coordinate 33,969,364 downwards.
TATTGACTCTTGTTAATCTTGTTAGTTACCTTAATTCAAGTTTTTTTTTTTTTTTTTAATTCTTAGAGTAGTTATACATTCATATATATATATATATATATCCATGAATTGGTAGATTGAGTTTTGAACACTTTTGCTACTCTTTTAGGTTCATAAATTCATACTTTTTGGTCCGATGCTCAAAATCAAAGTAATATTTGTATGTATAAAATTAGTCTTTTTCCAATGTGATGGACAATGCATTGATTCCTTTATTTATTTATTTTTTTTTTGAGAAATAACACAATGCATTGATCTTCTTATTCACCATACATGGAACATTAGGAGTCTTTTAATTCCATCAATTTTGTTGTTGCTTGATTTGAAGATTTAAAGTAAATTTTGTGGGATTCATTTTTCTTGTAATTTTTTAATCAATCACCATTAAAGTATGAACTTTCTTATGTGTTCTTTTGCATCTTCACTCCCCATCCCTAGTGTGGGACAGTAATACAACTATCTCGAAACATATATTCATGGTGTCAAGTGTCGGGAGTAGTGATCATATTGATTACACTAATGTCTAGGAAAGGTTGCAGATACTAGAATGGTGTGGAAGAGTGTGATCAAAATAGAGCTACAAAGCTTTTGAGAGTGTTCTATGTGATGGTTTAGACAGTTCACTACAAGTTCTCTGCTGTCCAGTGCTAGGCTGTTCAAAAGGTCAACTGATTTGAGGTTTGAATTGTATCTGCAATCTGAATTGTGTACAGAATAGTCTAGACTGTCATCAATATGTAGACTTTTTTTGGGATTGATTTTTATGGAATTTTTCTGTATTTTGTAGCCCTAGAGTTCCTCGTACATGAATAAACTGCTAATTGTTTTTGTATGAGAAAAACCATTCTTACAACCCTTTAATCCATTATTGAGGAGATCAGTAGTAATGTGAATCTTTGTTCTTCTTTCCTTTATATTTGTTTATTTTCTAAATAAATCTTTGAATGGTCAATTTCCAATTATAGGAACAAATAATTGATTCATTGTGACTCACATCCTGACTAGTAGAATTGGAAATCTGTTAAGATTCTTAGCATTGTTCATAGGACCTTGAAGCATACTTTTCAGTATCTAACAACAAAGTTGTATTATTTGATTCATTCTCAGATTCGATGAAGAGATCTGCCAAATACATTATTAATGCACCTGCATCCCAAAAACATCAAAAACAACTTCTTTAATAAATAGATAATTGAGTTCATGTAATCCAATGGTCAAAACAATTCAACCAAGCAGTTTTAGGAACATAGATAGAATACAAATCAGGTCCAAAGAATAGCCACCTAATGCATGCAAAACTTGTCGGACATCTTTTTGTCTGAAGGTGGAATTAATGGTATGAATGGAACCCTATTTGGTAGAGATATGTTATCCGGTTCCACCAAGTCTTACAAGAGAAAAATGAGTCTAGAATCAACCTATACGACCAAACGCTGAAGTATCATATCTCGTTTCATTTAGGTTAGTGTCTTGAACCACTTGTGTTCCAAGTGTTAAGTTGTACGTCAAGTTACTATTGAGACCTTTCCCTTTTCCACTTTGCGAGGCTAATTGTACATTCATATTAGGAAGAAGAAGCCCTAGTCATCGGTACTGCCTCTATGTGCTTCATCTTCTGCCACTTGCATCTCGCGAGCACACCCATGCCTCCTCCACCGGTCTTAGAAACGTACCCCTCACTTGGCTCGTTGGAATTGAGAGACGTTATGACTGGAGCTAACATCTGGCCTGTAGAATTCTTTTGAATTATTAAAGCCACATCGGGACCCCTTCTTGCTTCTATTCTTTCCTTGAAATCTGCAGACAAATTTGGCGGCTGGTCTGTTTCATGTTCTAGTACATCAACTGAAGTAGTAGAAATCATCTTCTTTTCTTTTTCGTACTTGCTTTTTCTTCATTCACACTCACAGCAGCAGAACAGGGCCTTTCAACCTTTTTTGCTGCTTTGAAAGATGGGAATTCTCAGTTATTAGTATAGGTGGATTAATGGCAATAACTCTCTTCATCACATGATTTTTTTCTTCATTATTATTATTTCTAAGTGCTAGATTTATAGGTGGATTAACTTTTGACTGCTTGGTCTTCTCTTTATCGTGACTCAATACTTCGGAATCTTTATAGAAGCCTTTAACGACCAACTTTCTTCGGCTTTCCAGTTTGGCCAGCTTTGGCCCAATCAAACCTACTCCCATTTTGGTTGTTTATATCAGCGAGGAAAGCATTTAGATTTGGCTTCATTCTCCTCTTCTTCTACTCACAAAAATAGGATTAAAAGCGACCAGCAGAAAGAACAATTGAGAGAGAAAGAGTAACGAGCCTTTTGACGTAACTTTGTCAAGTTAAATGTGTACATATACACGCCTTTCCTAGCGTTGATCGAACAAAGAATTCCTGAATCTTTCCAAATTCAGTTTGATCAACTTTGTTTAGTACAGGGTTTCCTAAACTTTTTGAAATAGAAACTGTATCTCCAAGTAGTTAGTTCAAGTATAGTTTCAAATTTTGATTTCCTGAAGGAATCTATTCTTTTGATTGGTTGGTTAGGACTCTATTTCTGATTTGCGAGGCTCAAAAATACAAAATGGAGCTAACTGAATAAGTTGGAGGAAGAATATGTGACAGAATAAGAATTTTAGAAAAAAGCAATTAGTGAAAATTAACACTCTTAGCAATTGATTCCCCACCCATCTAGGCCATAATGCCACGCTAGATGAAACCCATCTCAGTGTTGGGACAAGTTTAATTAGTGGGAGTTAGACGATTTGTTTTTTGGGTGATGGAATCACATAAATGCTTGGGCCCGAGTCGAGAAGGAATGAACGCAATGAGATTGAGATTCAATTTTCACAAGAATCTAGGTTTTGTCCCCAATCCAATCTAGAATGAATAAGATGGATCGAGTACTCATGGGGGTTACTCCATAATATTTTGATGATAAGAAAATCAGTAGTAGTAAGTGTCTGCATCCGTAAATAATAGGAATGCTCATTTTCTGCATGTCTATGCTAAGGTAAATTCCTTGGGGTTTTTTTTTTTACCTTAATACATATATTAATTATATAGTAATACCTAAATATGCTTGCACGGAACAATATACAAAACTAGGCTAGGTGTCGTCACTGGCCTCGACGATACCCCCTAGTCCCTCTAGTGAATGCTTGCGATGCCTGCCCACGAGCCGTGGAGAGGAGAAAAGGGTGTCGTCAATGGTGCCGACAACAGCCCTGTCCATCCCCAACTTTAGTCGATAGCTCCAGTCTTCCTCCTGGTGTTTATATATATATATATATATATATATTTATGTATATGATCTGTTTGTCAAAATACAAAAAAATAAGGCTGACAGATTGAATTTTGGAAGTTTGCACAGGGAAGAGGCATGAAATCTGTGTGTCTCTTTTGCTTGGTGGTGTTAATATATTGCTGCTGCTCTCTTCCCCCATCACAATCAAACTCACCCATCTCAGTTGAATCGCCATTAAATTCTGATCTCTAAAGCTCCAGTAGCTTCTTAATCAGACCTTCTTCGAGCATGGATTCTATCACTTCTTTCCTCGCAAAGTAGGCCAATTCAAGAACACATCCATGGCTGCGACTTGTATTGACAAGTCCTCTGAGCTCAAAAGGCTAATGATCCTCGGAAGAGTTTTTTACCTAGATGATATACATACATACATACATACATATATATCTAAACGTAGGGAGGGACGGAGTGTCGTCGCGCTAGTGATGACACCCCATGTACCAATGACACCCCAGCGTCAGTGCAAGACGTCCAGCAGGAAGGGATGTCGTCAAGGGCAAGTGACAACACGCAGCCCATTTTTGTAAATAGTTTCACACGAACGTTTTTAGGTATATTATATAGTTAATAATATGTTAAGGTAAAAAATCCTAAATTCCTTGTTCCTTATAAATAATTCTAATTATCATCTAAGCGCTTATGTGTTCTTCCCTATCTCTTCACAACGACTTTCTATACTATGATCACCTTAAAAAGTGATTGTGAAAATTTGCAATTGAAAAAAAAAAAAACAGTCATTGAAAGAAAGTGATAGAAGCTAACATGAGACTTCTTGGGGAAATTGGAATTCACCGAAAGTGTTGGTACCTTATAGGATTGGCATTTAGAAAGCATATGACATGATTTTGTGCCCCATACCTAAAGTGAGAGTAAGGCAGGGCGATAGATAGTTGAATTTTGGAAATATAAATAAAAGGAAGAGGAAGTAAAAGTTTGAGCCAACTTTTCTCTACTTTTCTTCTACATTGTACAACTAGTCCCTACGATTAATATTACTTTAGTTATTCAAACTAACTAAATATTTAGTTTTATCTATTTTAAGTTGTAATCTTCTTATCTCATGATTCATACAAGTTAAAAATAAAAGTGAATCATCAAGTTGGGAATGCAAGTTGGCAAGTGGAAGTGCAAGTGGATAATGTAACTTAGGCATGCATGTGGGTAATGCAAGTGGCTATGCAAGTTGGCAAGTAGAAGTGCAAGTGGATAATATAACCTAAGCATTCATGTAGGCAATGAAAGTGGATATGCAAGTAGGCATGCAAGTTGAAGATGCAAGTTGGAGGATGCAAGTGAGCATGCAAGTGCAAGGTGCAAGTGGAAGTTATATGATGCCTATAAATACATACTATGGGTAAAGAAAAAAGGAAAGGGAATCTTATAGAGAAGTGAGTTAGAGAGAAGAGAGTATGAGTTAAGAATGTCTTTTATATTTCTTTTTCTTTTCTTTCTTCTTCTTGTTCTTTGTTTTCGGAACTTGTTTTTCAATCTAGTGTTTTGTTTAAGTAATCTTTATATATAAAAAATGTTTTCAAGCTTTTAAGTTTTAATGAATTTCTTTTCCTTTACCATGTCTTGCTAAATTTTCTTATTTGATTCCAAACCAAGAAGAGTGATGGTTGAAATGATAAATTCAATTTTGGTATTGGTTTTACAAGTCTAAAATAATTTCTTGATATAAAAGATAGAAAAGTGATTGTTATAATCTTCAGATTCAAACTTGGATGATGTTATAATCAAGCTTAGTCTTTGAAGTCCAAATGTTTGATTCAATGTCTCATCCATAGTTGTTCTTCAATTGTCAAGATAGCAATCATTTTTTATATCTAATAGGTTTTGCTTGAGATATTCAAAGTTTATATGTTAATCATGGTTAAAGCTTTGAAACCTTTCAAAACTCATTCCCTAAAAGGTTTGTTGAGCTAGGTGTTGTATTGGCTCCCCAAATCCCACATTGGGAGAGGGAACAAAAAAGGGAGGGTTGGCTCTTATAAAAAGGGCCTTCCCCCACAGTTGTTAAATGTACCAAGGGCACAACTAAAAACCTGTGTTACCAAATTGTGGATGTAATTAGGGTTTTTGGGTTGTGTGAGTGGGAGAGGGTTTTACAATTTTGTCCGTGCAAAAATTGTAATAGTTTAATATTGAGTTGAGTATATTATCCCTTTTTTGGGATCGTGGATGTAGGTTTATTAAAGGACTGAACCACGTTAAAAATTCTTGTGTTGAGTGCTCTAAATTTTTTTCTTTTCTTATTTGTGTGTGCACTTCCGTTGCGGGCTTTACAAGTGCTTGTGGGCCCAACAAGTGGTATCAGAGCTGAAGGTTCTAGCTTGGGAGACGGAGAAGAAAAAAATGAGCAGTGGGTGTCACATCAGCAGCAAATTTTAGAAAAGGTTAGTCTTGCCTAATTTTGACGTTCTAGTTCTGAGGTTAGTTTTCTCAAGTTAGGCTTCGATTGTGGTATTTGCTGCATTGTTGGCTATTAAGTGTTGGTGAATTCCCTTATTACATTGTGAGTTGCTAGTTGTTGGTTGCTTTGGTGTATATTATTGAAGTGTTTAATTGGAAAGGTTATTAAGCACCATGTCTACACTAAAGTTTGAAGTCCCTTTATTCGATGGATAGAGCAATTTTACATTGTGGCAGAGTACAATTCAAGACTACCTAGTGCAACAGGGTCTTGATATTGAATTAGAAGATACAAAACCAGATAAGATGAAGGATAATGATTGGAAAGCTGTTCAAAGGAAGGCTGTCAGTACAATTCAGTTGGCACTTGCACCGCAGATTAAATACACGGTGATGAATGAGACGTCACCGAAAGTGTTATGGGACAAGTTGGAAAGCGTGTTCGCTTCAAAGTCCATGGCAAGCCGTCTTTGTATGAAATTGGATTTGTACTCATTGAGAATGGATGAAGGAGGTAATATTCATGACCACATCAATATTTTTAATCAGCTAGCATGTCAGTTGTTGAACACAGGGGAGAAGGTTGAAGACGAAGAACAGGCATTGCTTTTGTTGGCTTCATTATCCAGGTCATACAAACCGTTGGTTCAGTCGATGTTAATTGGGAAGAAAACTCTGACACTGAATGAGGTGATTACGGTTTGAAGGAGAATGACAAGATAATGAGAAATGAAGGCAATCCTGGAGAAAATCAATTGCTAGCTGTAGAGAGTTCTGAGCGAGGGAGGATTCAGAAGAAGAAAGTTGACCATCGCGATAGATCGAAATCGCGACAGAGAGATATGAGCAATGTTGAGTGCTATTATTGCAGAGCGAATGGTCATATACAGAAAAGTTATCTAAAGTTTAAGGAAGACTTGAAGGGTTTAAAACAACTGCAAAGAAGATGAAGGTTAGTGATTCCTCTGTCAATGTGGTTAATGAATCTAGTGATTTCTTATTGCACACTATGGATGATGGTTTTGCTGAAAATTATTCTGGTTGGGTGTTGGATTCTACTTCTGACTTTCATATATGCAGAGATCGAGCTATGTTTGACACTTTGCACACTGATGGAGATTTTGGTTACATTAATGTGGGTAATAAATTGAAGCAGAAGATTGAAGGTGTTGGAAGAGTTTGCCTGAAACTCCACAATGGTGTTATTAAAAATATTCCCAATGTGAAATATGTATCTACTTGCTGGAGCGAATATAATTTCTTTGGGTGAGATGGCTTCACATGGATACAAGTATGTGGGTATTGGGAATCAGTGCAAGGCATACAGAGGTGGCAGTTTGATAATGCAAGGAAAGAAGAAGGGAAAGAATATTTATTATTTGGATGATCATCCCCTGAAGAGTCAGAAATCAGAGAAGAATTAGAAGATCGAGAAAATAGTGCATTTTTCTGACACTGTTGAAGTATATGGGAATTTGGGGAGATGGAGGATTTGTTGTGTTGGCTCCCCAAATCCCACATCGGGAGAGGGAACAAAAAAGGGAGGCCTGGCTCTTATAAAAAGGGCCTTCCTCCATAGTTGTTAAATGTACCAAGGACACAACTAAAAATCTGTGTTACCAAAGTGTGGATGTAATTGGGTTTTTGGGTTGTGGGAGTGGGAGAGGGTTTTACAATTTTGTTCGTGCAAAAATTGTAATAGTTTAACATTGAGCTGAGTATATTATCCCTTTTTTGGATCGTGGATGTAGGTCTATTGAGGGACCGAACCACGCTTAAAAATTCTTGTGTTGAGTGCTCTAAATTTTTTTCTTTTCTTATTTGTGTGCAGCGCTTCCGTTGCGGGCTTTACAAGTGCTTGTGGGCCCAACACTAGGTTTAAGGTTTCATGTCATGTTCAACAAAAAAGTTTCATTTTAACATCTTTTATGAAAGTTAAACTTATTTTCTTAAAGTTTTAAATGAAACATCTTCAGGATTTAAGTTTACAATTATTAAATGAATCACTAATATACTATACTTGGAATGGTTTGGAACCAAGTCTTTTATTTCATTAACTAAACCAAACCCTTTCATTTTAAGTTTTTAAGTTCTTAATTAGTTTAAATTATTTGTGTTTTACTTTTGGTTGTTGAGTCTATTTTTACAAGATTTTCTTTCAAAAACTTTCACGAATTCAAGCTTAAATTAAATTTAATCATTCTTAGTGAAGGTTTGTTTCAAACTCGCAAAGATATTTCAAATCTAAGTTTTCGTTAAAATTTTTAACAAAGCATTCTCTGTGAATTCGATCTTGGTCTTACCAAGTAAATACTCTACTGTACACTCCTATGTTTAAGAGTGAAATTATTACTTTTTGTGAGTAGTCATATACAAGTGTAGTTTTTTTTTTTTTTTTGGTATTTTACCAGAGACCATTGCATACTTAAAGCAAATAGATATTGGCTTTTATCTATGGTTTCATGTATATGCGCTACAGTGCTAGTAGTTCTAGAGTTACAGGCAATTTTCTTATATTTTCAGATCCACTTATAAATGTATTTGGAGCCTTCTTTTGCCAACCTTTTTCTTTTCTTTTTTTCTTCTCCTCCATCAAATTCTCAACCCAAATAAACCATTACTTAAAGAAAGAAAGAAATAAGTAAAAGGAAAATAACATTTTGTTATTTTTTATTTTCTGTTAAATATATTTAAAAAAAAACTATTTAAAATCAAAGATGTTTTCTACCAATTTATTTTTTTTAAAAAAAGAAAAAAATAATTAAACCAAACACACAAATTTTTCATTATATTGATTCATATAAGTTATAAAAAAATAAAAATAAAAAAAAGTTGCACGTATCACAACATGATCAAATTTTCTAAAAAATTATTTCACTGCTAAAATGAGTTTATGTCGTTGGGAACTTAATTTTTACTTGATTGATTCTATGTTTAGATGTGGTAAAAAAGAATAAATAAATAAATGAAATAAAGAAAATTAGTTTTTTTTTCTGTTTCTTTGTAAAATCAACTCTAAAAAATATATATTTTCTCCATAATTTATCTCTCATTTTTCCGTAAGTTTTCAATAAAATTTTTGTTTGGAATTTGGCGAAGAATGGAAAAAAAATAGTGACATTTTTATTTTCGTTTCTTTTTTTTTTCAAAAAAATTAATTGAATTTTCTTCTACCTTTTATTTTATTTTACATTCCATAATAAGAATTTAAAATTAGTTGGTCCTTACATATTTTTTTTCAAAAAATAAAAATAAATAACAATTATTTAATCTTTTCATTTCTGTTGTTTAGAAGGACTTGTGGGAGAGTTAAGCGGAAAAAAAAAGAAAAAAAAATTAAATTCTATTCTCATTTTCTCTCAAAAACCAGCAATCAATTAACTAAATAAAAGAATTAATTACACTGACATTCTTTAACTAAATAAAAGAATTAATTACACTGACACTCCTTTGTCTATATCTGATTTTTAATTTACCTTTTCCATGTATTAATCGTAACACTTTGACTTTCTTATCTATTTAAAATGGGTTCTGTTTAGAAACCGTTAAAAAGTCTGCTAACTTTTTATTTATTTATTATTCCTTAGTTATCTCAATCTATTTTTAATGTGATTATTACTCATATATATTCAAACTTGAAACTTATAACTAGAATTTGGAACAGTTTAATAAGATAAATCATTCAATTTTCTATAATAAATTAAATAAATAAAAATTTTTCTTATCCTACCCCCCGAAAAAATCCGAATCTAATTTTGATAAAAAATCTAATCAAATCAATTATTGATCTTAATAATAAAAAATTAAAATTTCTTCACTCTATATTTATTATATATATTCAATTTTAATAATAAATAATAAAAAATATATCCTCAAAATTTGTTTAAAATTTTAAGCTAAATCTAAACTAAAAAGGAATTAAATCAAATGAAAATGTTGCAAGATTAAAAACCCAAAATTATTAGGTTTAGTTTGTTTTTAATTTTCATTAGGTTTTACTCACCCTCTTTCTTAATACCAAAAATAAAAATATTTTCGGATCGAGTTTTTTTAGATGGAATTATAAAAAGTTTGATTTATTTAATTTATAAGTGAAAATTGAATAATTTATCTAACCTAACTCATGCAATTCTCTAGTAATAAGTTTCGAATTTGAAGGTGTAAGTAATAATCACATTAAAAACATATTAAGGTAATTAAGGAATAATAAATAAATAAGAAATTAACGGACTTTTTTTTATCGGCTTTCAAATGGAACTCTTTTTAAATGAATAAGAGGGTCAATAATGTTAAGATTAATAGATAAAGGGATAAATTAAAAATTAAGTATAATTAACCATATTTTCTATTAAAATCAGATCAAATTTCGGATGAAGCTAAGTCGGATTCATGGTTTTCAGATGGGCAATCTGAATGTAAGATTTGGACATTGTTGTTTAAGAATTATAAACTTGTGCATATCTTCTACAAAATATATATGTTAATTTGTAATTTTATATATTTTATTTTAATATTTATTTTATATATAATATATATGAAAATTTTTAGAAAATCTTGTTATTCTCTTGTATTTAATGTGAAAATCACTTATATTTTTAAATTTTAAAAATTTATCTTTATATCTTTTTTATTTTAGATTAAAATAAAGTTATAAACGGTGTTAAATTTTTAGGTGAAAGAACAAAAATAATTATTAAAAACTTAAATAGAATTAGGGAGTGTGAACGTAGATAATATAATGTACAAAAATATAAATAAAATTTTTAAATTTATTTAGAGTTAAAATTGTTAGAGTTGATGAATTTATTAACGTTTTTAATTGAAAAAAAAAACAAATTTTTAAAATTTAGCGACATTAGTAATTTTCACGATGGCAATACATAATTACCCCAAAAGTTTTTTAGGCTCGGTTCGTAGCTGTCATCACAGGACACTCTCATTCTCGACGTCTTCTTCATCTATCGACTACACTCCACAAGTGCTCGGACCAATGTTTTAAAAATTGAATCGAATTGGCCGGTTCAACCGGTTGAACCGAGAATCGATTCAAGAAATAGTCCGGTCAACTAGTAAAACCCGTTTGGAAGTTGAATCGGTGACCCACCGGTTCAACCGGCAAACCGACCAACATGAACTGGGTTTGAGGAACAGCCCGGTTCATGTAAAAAAATTATTTATGACTTTATTTTGCACTAGGGGCAGTGCCAGAATGGAGCGGGGGGCTGCAGTAGTCAAATTATTGCTGTTGAAGCAGAAAAAGGGCAGCATTTTGCTAAATCGGTAGCATTTTGGCATCCGAAAAAACGAACCAAAGGGAAAGGTGTAAAGCTTGTAAACGCAAAAAAAAAAAAAAAAAAAAAAAAAAAAAAAAAAAAAAACACGAATAATGTGTTCGGTGATTAAAAAAATTAATCTTTTTATAAAAAGTTACTAATTTAGTAAAAACTGATTTTAAAAAAGTTTAAAATGATTTTTTTTCATTTTTCATTTTATGTATAAATTCATTTTATATTTTTTAAAACAAATTTTAAAAACACAAGTAACTAAAATGTGTTTTGAGTTGTTTTTCTTATTTTAAAAAATACAAAATGAAAAATGAGCTCAAAATATTTTTTATTTTTGTTAATTTAATATTTTTACCCTTCAATGTTTAAAATTTTGAACTTTAACTTTTTAGTTGTTAGTTTTTTTTTTATTTTTTGTTAATTTAACATTTTTACCCATCAATATTTAAATTTTTTTATTTTTGAGTTCATTTTTTATTTTTTATTTCTTTAAAATAATAAAACAGCTCAAAACGTATTTGGTTACTGGTGTTTTCAAAATTTATTTTAGAAAATAGAAAATGAATTTACACATAAATGAAAAATGACAAAAAATCATTTTAAACTTTTTTAACGTAAAATAAAGAAAATCTCAAAATACAAAAAATAAAAAATGTTAAGTTAAATGTGTTTTCTGTTTTTCATGTTTTATAATTTTCAAAACATAAAACATATAAAATAAAAAATACAAAATAAAAGAAGAAGACAAAAAATAAAAAAGTAAATCAAATACTACTTTTAACTTCTTTTCCTTTTTAAATAAAATTTTTTTTTAATAGTTAAGTTAGTAACCAATTACAAAAAAAGTTAGTTTTTTTTTTCAAACTCAGTCTAAATCTAATTTTATCAAATGAATAAAAAATTAAATTTTTACTAAATTAGTGACTTTTTAAAAAAAAATAAATTTTTTTAATCACCCAACACACTACTCAATTTCATTTCAGGAGCAACCAGCGGGGTCCGCCGAACTTCACTCACCGCCGGCGTAGGGGTTGGGGAAGAAGGCGTCCCGTCCATCCTGCCCATGTTGGAACCCACCACCCTTCCTCCACCGCCGCCGGTGCAGCCGTCACAGATCCGGTCACCGCTGTTCAAGATGAAGTCATGGTCTCCCGACGCCTACCGCGACGAGGCATGGCTGAGGCGCAAGGGCAACCTCGGCCGACGAAACCGGCGGGCCAAGAGCGTCACCGATGAAGACCTCAACGAGCTCAAGGCGTGCATCGAACTCGGGTTCGGGTTCGACTCGCCCGAGATGGATCAGCGTTTGTCCGATACCCTACTCGCTTTGGGCCTTTACTACGCCGTTAACAAGCAGTCCTACGACAACGTTTCCAAATAATCGTCGTCTTTGCTCTTATCGACGTCGTCAGAGTGTGATTCATCGTCTTCCCTGGGTAGCCCCCACCCCATTGTTGGTCCCGGTGATAATCCACAGACGGTGAAGACGAGGTTGAGACGATGGGCACAAGTGGTGGCTTGTTCGGTGCGACAATCTTCTTCTGGCTGATGATGTTTTACTACTTTTATTATTATCAAAAAAAAAAAAAAAAACCAACCAACCAACTTGTTTGATCAGAAAGAATACTACTGTAACTGCCTTCGATCCCTGTTTGGTTACCTAGAAAAATATGTAAACCTCTGGCAAATGAAAAAATAAAAAGAAAAAGAAAAGGCTTGTAGTGGGGATTGACTTTTTCTTTTGTATGTTTTGTTCTTAATTGGTGTTGCTGAGATTTGCTTTTTGTTTTCTTGGATTCGTTTAGGCTTAAGATTTCATGTCTGAACTTTGATGTAAAAACGTCAAAAGTTGTTGCCTTTGATTTTAGTTATATTCTGTCTATTATTTACCTTTTTATTAAAAAAAAAATTAATTTCAATTCAATTATAGTACTAGGAACTCTATCTTCTTTATAAATTCAGAGACCTATAAGAAGTGAGTAATTAGTAGAATTCCATACTTGCATATCATGATTCATACGATGTGAACGTCTATGATCTAGTGTATGATTGGTTAAAGGTCCTGAGTACAGCATATCTGCTCAAGAATCCCCTCTAGTTTCAACATATGATGAGCCTCCTACACATTAGCTCTCCAATATGATCCCTGTAGCCATGGCTCGCGATGGCATGTCTTTTCGACTGCATGATTCCTTATTCTTCCCACTAAAAGATATCTCCTTGGGCAGCTTAGGAATAAACGCATTGACTCTCAATTTTAGACAAAAGAGAAGTTCGTTGTAAAGAATGTGATTCAGGATTGGCACGGCAGATCGGAGACGGATATGGTATGATTGAAATTCAAACTTTAAATTCCTTACCTATTTCTAAATTTGTCCCGAACTCCAAACAGATATTTTTTTAAACCTCCATCCCCGCTCCAAACGGAGAACGGATATATCTGCGGATATCCAAAACTCCAAATCATTTGTTAACCTTCGAATCTGTCTTTAAGTTGTATGTAATTTATTATAACCAAATAATTAATCTCCCAAATCAAAATAATACATAATAACATATTTTGTAAATAATGTAATACATTTCAATAATCTAGTAATATATTTAAAAATATTATAATGATTAAAATATAATAAAAAACATGAGTTGGTAAATTTTAAAATAAATAAATTTTAAAAGAATTGTAAAAAATAAATAAATATCAAAATGTTAAAACATGACAAAAAGTTTGTAAATAAATTTAATTTATTTTATATCTTAATCAAATAAATTTAAATTTATTTTTGTATGATTGCTAAAAATATAAATATAAATAAAATTTATTTTAGCTTTTAAAATTTTTTTCTTATATAAAACCTACAAAAAAAAAAAAATAAAAGCTGTAAATTTAAATTTCTAATTCTTTTTTGTCCCTATTAACTTTTTACATCAACCTAATTTCAAAATAGAATAACTGATTTTTTTTCTGACCATTCACATATAGAAAAAAAAATAAAACTACAAAAAAATTTTAATTTTTTTATAATAACAAATAATTTTTTAGAATAACATAGAACTATAAATTTTTATCATAATAAGATAACTCGTCTGCATAAGTAAGTTTTTTCAAAAAATTTAAAATGTAATTATTTGCAGTTATCAAACTATCTAAGAAAAAAATTAATAAGTTGCCTTCTCTATTTATTTTTTAAAAAATAATTTTCACTATAAAAAAATATTGAATGTTTCATAAAACATTTTAGTTAAACTATTTGAAAAATTTATTTTCTAGAGAACTCTTTTGAATATCAATATTGAAAAGTTTAAAAATATATTTTAGCTGAAAATGTTAAAAATACGGGGAAAACAATAAACTATTCAAAGTTCAAGAAAGAAGTTACTTAATGAAATAGTAATTTTTGTACTAAAAATAAGAAAAATAAAATAAAATAGCAAATAAAATATTTTAATTATTTTTTAAAATTTGTATCTAGATATTTTTTTGAAAACAATTGAGTTTACAAGTCATAATGGGGTTTGAAATTATATAAATTAATATAAATTTATAAAAATTATAGTTTCATAATTCGTGCAATAAGTAAAAATTTAAATTTTAAAGGGATTTATATAATTTTGTAGAGTCCCAAATGATATACCTTATAAAATTTTAAATTTACCTCTTTAAGTTTTCTTGATTTTTGCGTATAAAAGAAATAAATTGAACTTTTAAAACTTTAATTTGCACAAAAGTAAGAAAAAAAAATTAAATTTGTAATTTCTTTCCCAAACACATCCTAATTAATACAAAACGATGACAATTTTTGTTTTAAATTTATTTATCAATATTCATTTTAATGATAATAATAGTGAAGTTCAATAAGTCTAGAGTATTATGAATGTGAATATTTTTTGCCATGGTATAGTGACAAAGTTGTTATTGTGGTTTCAAATGATTTGGGGTTATTCAGATATTTTTCGGAATAGACTGGGACAAATCGAGGCAGATTGGGGTAGATTCGAAATAGATATCGGATTCGGGGTAAATTGGGGCGGAGGCAATGCCATCCCCATATCTGATCCAATATCCAAATTAAAAAAAAATTAAATCCAAATCCGATCCAATCTCCAAAAAAAATTCAAATTTCACATCCATTCAGATCGGATAACGGATCAGATTCGGATGGGTCAGCCGAAATGCCCATCCCTAGATGTGAAGAAGCAAGCATAATCGTTCAAGATGCAAGGTCACCTGATGTTGAGTTTTGATTGAGGAAGTAAAACTTAGCTTGATACAAGGGGAATGTCATGGTCATTCTTACACTTTCATACTATTAATATGTTTGATACACTTAATTATAATGGGTATTGCATTTCCCTTAGAAGAGTTATGACATTCCATTCCTTCTCTAAAATAAGTAATGTCCACTCTAATTGCCAAATTTATAAAAGAAAAAAAAGGGCTTTTTATGAAATATTTATAAACAAAATAAATAAATGTTAAAATGACAAAAAAAAAAAAAATCAAAATTTTATTGTTTTACCCCTAAGCCCACTTTTTGCCTAGATTTGCATTCTGATTTCCCAAAAGTTTGATAAATATTTCTCAAGTCACTTGTAATATGCATAACAATTTTTGGTATAACCCGAAGTCGAGCCATAAAATAGTTGTTTTACCTCTGGACCATATTTGGCCTAAATTTGTATTATAGTCATCTTAAAAGGTTTAGAATGATTCTTAGTAAGTTTCATATTAGGTTAGCAAATGTTGATAGATTCATACTTATGACTGCTTTTACTTAGTTCATTTTTAGCCCAAATTTGCATTATGAACATTCCAAAAGGTTAAAAAACGTATTACTTAACAAGTTTCATATCAGCTTAGTGAATTTCAAACATATTCGAACGTAGGCTATACAATGATCATTTTATCCTTGTATCCATTTTTTTCCAGATTTGTGTTTTAGACTTCTCAAAAGGTTGGCAAATATTCATTGACATATTTTTTAATAAGTAAGCAAATTTTGGCTTAATTTAAACTTCAACTAAAAATGATCTCTTTTAACCCTACGCCTGTTTCATGAAACATATTCAACTCTTGGGCTTCTCAAAAAGTTGAGAAATATTTCTCAACAAGTCTTTTTTCAACATTAAAAATTCTCAACGTTTGAACTCATAGACGAAAAATTACCATTTTATTCTTAGACCCATTTTAATTTGAAATTCACAATATGGGCTTCCTAAATGGTTAAAAAATATTTCTCAACATATTCCTTATCAATCAAACAAATTTAGAGCTAATCCAAATTTGGTGCAAGAAAATGATGATTTTACCCATAGGTCCATTTTCGCCCAAATTCATACTATGGGCTTCCAAAAATATTAAGAAATATCTAAAATTTTCTGAATCACACACAAAAAAGTAGAGAATACGAAGGAACCATAGAATTAACGAGAAAAACCCTATTCAGGGAAAAACCTCAAAATAATTTTAATAGTCTAATTCAAGTTATAAGACTCTATTCAAACTCTCAACAACACCTCGGACGAATTCTTTCGACACCTTACTTGAATCCTATGATTAACCTAGACCAAGTAAAAAACTTTTCAAATCCTCGAAAAGTACGCCTTAAAATCCTCCAAGACTTATATACTCAATAAAGAGTAAAAATTAAGAAAGATTTCTAAGCTCACAAAAGGAAAATTCTTTCTCTGATAGAGCTCTACAATGTGCCCCGTCTATTGTCTCTATTATATTAAGTTTGGGTACATATATATAAACGAACAAAGTTCTATTCAAACTAAGACTCATATACATAATCAGATTTTCTAAATGTAAACAAAATCTTTGACAGGTCAATCTCTTGAGCTCCCAGTGACGCGCCCATGAAGATGCCTTGACCCCTTGGGTTGCCTGCGCCAAGCCTGTGGGATCTACTAGAATTGAATCTCAGCTTTAGATCAAAAGGCTTCAACTGTAGCGCTCTCTGTGGCTTTCCAGCATCTTAGGGCACAGTATTTCCCTCTCGATGAGCTATCTGCTAGCCCTATTAGAGTACCACGACCTTACTTGAGAGTATCCTAATCTATGCAGAATTTGACTTGTTTCTAATTTTGACTTAGATTGTAATTACACTACTAGAAAAAGGGCTTTTAGCTGACCACTTTTATATTTGCGACTGCCTAGCAACTACCATCAAGGAGTCACAATTAGCTCGTCGCTAAAAATTATTGGCAACTGTCAAAGCAGGTCGCTATAGTATTTGCGACCTGCAGCTAGTGACCGCTGATGTGGAAAAGGGGGGATTTTTAGACGGTAGTGTCTAATATAATAACGCGGTCACTGTTTATCTCCTTGTGAAAGTTGGTCCAAGTGGCACCATATGGCGCAATATTAGCGACCACCTAAAGCAGTCCCTAATACCTGTAAGTGGTCGCTGTTTCTTCCCCAGGGAAAATTGGTCCAAGTGGCACCATTTGGCAGTGTAAGCATTAGCGACCGCGAGAATTATTTTAGCAATCGCCTGAAGCGATCGCAATAAATATATAATTCTTTTTTTTAAATTTTTATTATTTTCTATTATTGTAATTATTTGAATTACTTATTTACTAATTATTTATTATTATATTATTTATTTATAATAATTATTTATTTATAATTATTTATTTATTTATAATAATTATATAATTATTTTTTATTTATAAATATTTACTTCAAATTTAATTTAATTTAATTATATAAATTAATTTGCACATGTAACAAAAATTTTTTTACATAAAATTAAACAAGTTTCTACATTATATATACAAAAACAATATCAAATTTAATTACAAAAGAAAATTTTATTACATATAAATGTTCAAACATACAAAAACTAAAATATATACAAATGTACTGATCGTCAAATGATAAGCATGGCTCCTAATCACCCTAATCCAATCCAAGAGGGCCAACCATTATCATTCGGGTCCTACAATGAAATAATAACGAAATTAGAACATGATAGGAAGGCACAAATAAATAAATTTATAAAATTTTAATTAGTAATAAAAACGAAAAATAAAATTTGTAACCTGAGGAGGGGGAGGTGGATGCCTGTGACTCTAAGATAGTAGCTTCTCCATCTCAGCCATTATCTCAGCCCGAAGTAACGCCTCTTGCATGTCCATCTCAGCTTGAAGGGTCTGGAACAGGTCCTGGTCGCGACTGTCTGGCCTGAGAGGATGACGTTGCTCGTGCGATGGACCGGCGTGGAATGCCCGCGCCCTGTGTAAGTGTGTATCCATGACCGTCACATCCAACGATGGAGAAAAATATCTCGTCCCTCCTCTCCTCGGACTCTCTCTCATCTGGCGGCAACTCGTTCAGACGTACATTAAACTGAGCTTAATGGAAACAAGACGAGATGGATAAACAAGATAAGTAACTACATTATCTAAAGCAAAATTAAACTATATGTTCATTGGCCAAAATATAAAAATTAATTACCTGTATGGCCCGAACCTCCGGTGAATCAGTACGTCGAGTCGCCAACCACATGGCCATCTAATCAGTCCTCAAGCCCCCCTCCGTCCTTAATTGAAAGGCAAATTATATGTTAATAATTTATTATCATAAGACATGAAAAAAAAAATTTACGTGGTAGGCTAATGTTTCACCTCGTGGCGGACCTGAGTAAAGTGCTGAGTCCCCTCCTTGTGACTGGGGTCCTGCATTCCCTCGATTTTGCGAGTTCCTATCGGCCTCAGCCTATTTTTATTTTTTTATTAGTTTTTGTAACTTACGCTTTATAACTTCAAAACTTAAGGAAAAAATTTAACTCGCAATCTACTCACCTGTTCCTCGGGACTTGACCAAGTTTTGAAGAAAAAATTCAACTCGCAATCTACTCACCTGTTCCTCAGGGCTTGACCAGTACCTGACGAGCTCAGCCCACTGGTGGGGAAGGACGCCCGGTGGGACCCACTAGAGGATGTCAGGGTCATTTTCATGACCCTTCCAATATTTCTCTTTAATCTTATTCTTATAATCCTTCCACATCTTCCGATACTTGCCCTACATAACATCCTAGAGGGCCTGGAGGAACATCAACTATATTAGCTTAAAAATGACTAAATTATAGAATATTATTTAATATTACAAGTTTCAGCACAGAAACCACATACAAATGAAATAGGAAAATTTCATATTTGCATCTTGGCCCAGAGACCCTCTAATGTAGAATCCAGGAAACAGTGCCACTCGAGGGTGGTCAACGAAAATCTGATCGAATTCTAGACCAAATGTCTGAGCTGTGAAATGAGAGACCGTGCATCTTTTCCCACCAGATGGGGCGTGTCATCCCACTATATGGTCATCTACTATGACCCGCAATTCCATTGCAGCAATCCCTTCAAGGGCCCTTTATCAGACCTTGAAGGCCTGTTCGAAGTAGGAGAATCTGTTACAAATAAAATGTTAAGTGACAAGTTTTTACGGAAGAAATATTTATAATGAATAAGATAAAATCTTAAATTGATGAATTTTACCTGCCCTAGTATTGTCAGACACTGAAGGTGCCTGACTATGCGTCGAAGGACTCGTCGACATGAAGTGTGATGGCAGGACAACATCTACTGAGCTGCTGCCTGCACAGGATAGGCCGAGACGCTCAGCCATCGTCCTAGGACCAGTCCTCCTCCTAGAGCATCTGAATATGGCTCCCTAATTGTTCACAAGTTAAATTTATTACAATTTTAAAAAAATAAAAATTTAAAATCAACTTTGTTCAGATAAAAAAGTACACAACCCTGTATTAAGTATGTAAATCAATCGTATCTCATTTGACCATGTCCTTAACCTAATTAACATCTTCATCACTGTTGGACGATTGCATCCTAGTCAAGAGTTTGTTGGGCGAATGTATCAATATCTGGCTCATCGTACTCGATCTGATACACTCCATTCTCGACATTTTAACTGCAATTTGCCAATTAGGATCGGCTCGATCTCCAACATAATAAACTTGCTCTGTCATGGACGCCAGTATGTATGGTTCATCTTCTATTGCTATATCCTAGTATAACAAATTGTTGAAATTTGCCAATTTAAATTAGTACTTATCAGTTTTAACCCCACAAAGTGGATCGGCCCAGACACACTTAAATAATAAAAATCTCAAACTGAAATTATAAATGACTTCAATAATGTCGTTCAATTGGCCGTAGTAGTAACCACTATCAACAAATGGACAACCGAAGCCACTATTTTGTGCAGCCCGCCTGTCGTCTACTTGCTTGATGTGAAATTGAAATCCATTGATGTTACAAGCTGTGTAACGTCGAGTCGTCGTATAAGGACTATCAGCTAATTGGTTCATTTCATCGGTCAAAGCAGGATCGATAGTACTTTGTAATTTGTAAACCTATGGAATTCTCATATATTAATTGAACAAAAATTTTAAGCAATGTGAAAGAACATATAAAAGTATATGTTAATATTTAACACATACATAATTTTTAAACCAGTCGTGAAAACATTGATAATGGCACATTCGAATTTGACTGTCTGTTGTACGAGACATGTTTCGTTTCAGCTCGTTTATGTGTTTCCTACAATGCAAATCAAATTAGATTGAGAATAAACATGATAATTATTACAAATGTTGCATAATTTACTTTCTCTATTACAAAAAATGACTTATTGGGTCAATGGCACAATTGATTGGGTGTTAAAGAGCATGAACCAATGAGCTTGGGTCCACTCAATTTGGTTGAGATCAAATGATATGCCTTCCCCAATAGGACCTTCATTTATCTGCTCCGGCCTGGTTAACTTTGTTTGGACATCGTCGTTTCGATATGCGGCACAAAAATAAGTGCACTCGTCCATCAAATAATCTTTGGCTATGAATGCCTCCAGTCGAGCTTTGTTCCGCACATACTTCTTCAATGTGTTCATATACCACTCAATCGGATACATCCACTTGAATTGGACAGGGCCACCGAGTCGGGCTTCTTCAGTTAAGTGTATGGTCAAGTGAACTATTACATCAAAAAACGCCAGTGAAAAATTTTTCTCCAGATGGCATAGTGTCAAAGCAATCCTCTCCTATATACCTTTCAAATCTTTTATACGGAGAACTTTGTAACACAGTTGCCTAAAGAAGTTACTGAGCTCAATCAACGGCTGCACCACATTCTTAGGCAGACAATTCCTTACTGCTATAGGTAGCAACTGTTGAATAAGGATGTGATTGTCATGACTTTTCAAACCCTGTAATGTCCTTTCGCTCATGTTCACTCGTTTTGAAATATTCGAGAAATACCCATCAGGCACCTTCATGTCCTTCAGAATTAATAAGAAAACATCATTCTCCTCTTTTCTCATTGTGTACTGTGCAAGTGGCATGTATGCCCTGTTAGACTCTTTTTCCTGCAAGTGCAATGGAGTTCTCAATCCAATCTCTAGCAAATCATGTAGAGTATTGGCATTATCCTTTGACTTCCATTTTACACCAAGGATGGTCTACAATATATTATCGCAAACATTCTTCTCAATGTGTATGACATCCAAGTTGTGCCTGAGTAGGTTGTCTTTCCAGTAAGACAATTAATGTACTCACTGGGAAACCCATTGGTGAATGCAATGAACTGATTAATCCCCTCCATATATTCCGTAGAAATCTTATTTGGCAAATCAATCCAACTCTTGTCTATCTCGCTTAGAGTGTCTATGGAGTCCTAAAAAGAAAACAGACAATTACTCTAAAGAATCGTGCAATATGCAAAGCACCTAGTCTTAAACTTCACATTCTCATTATATGGTGGTTGGTCTTGTCCCATTTGAGAATGCATGATCCAACTTGCACTCAACAACTCGATGCCATTGTCCCCTAATTAGATAAAATTTTGGTAGCATGTCCGCGTGGTTCTCCAAGTATACGACACAGACATGACATCAGTCGTACTCTGTGTATGCACCCGGAGAACAACAGGACGTCAACCGAAACTCTATATAATATAAGACATTACATGAGTTGTTGAAGGCAAGATGGATAGTTGCATTCCCAAACTGTCCGAATTGGACAA
Organism: Vitellaria paradoxa; assembly: GCA_019916065.1. Lineage (NCBI taxonomy): Eukaryota > Viridiplantae > Streptophyta > Magnoliopsida > Ericales > Sapotaceae > Vitellaria > Vitellaria paradoxa. The sequence continues at coordinate 33,947,281 of CM034239.1, read as the reverse complement.
TTCAAGAATCGCGTATGTCAATCCCCACATGTTCATCGAAAGAACAACGAACCTGGTTGAAGACCTAATCCGTCGCCTAAGAAAGACCAAATGGGTGGCGTACGAGATCCTCGAATGGGTCTAAGTTTTACTAATACATGCAAATGAATAAAGTAAAGGAGTTCTAAATTTCTCTTTATTTCCTAACTTAAAATAAAGTATTTAGAAACATATTTGATTGGGCCCAAGTAGGATATTGGATTGGACCCAAGTAAGATTAGGGAGATTATGTATCAGTTATGAATTTCGAAAAATTGTATTTAAGTCATACTTTATAATCTTTTAAGGCTATTAGTCATACAAAAAAAAAAGTATTGCTTTTAAGTCACATTAATGTAGCAAGTTTTGTGTTTAAGTCACACTTTTGAGTGGGTCCCACGAGTTTGTTTTAAATACAGTTTCTAATATACCAATAATATCCTTTATTTCTATAACTAAGTTACACAAGTTATTTCTGGAAATTTCGAGAATCACGTGAAGATATGGTTTACCGAGAATCACACTTCTTCCTTTTTTTTTTCCTTCCTTGTTTTCAGTTTCATTATTTACAGTTTTAGTCGTGAAGATATGAAAAAGATAGAACTTATTTGGCCTATCTTCTTCATGGATTGATTTTGCCGATTGGCGTTTTGAGCTATCTTCAAAACAGTACCGGTACTGTTTCAAAAAATATGATGATATTGGCTCGTATGGTTGGTTTGTGTTATGTATCGATTGATGTTTTTTAGGCAGTATGAAAACAGTACCGGTCCAAAACAGTGCCAGTAATGTTTTCAAAATAGCACCATGAATTATAAGCAGATGACGAGTTTTAAGGGCAAGAGAAATCCATGGGACTGATCGGCGTTTTGAGCTATCTTCAAAACAGTACCGGTACTATTTCAAAAAATATAATGATGTTGGGTCGTATCGTTGGTTTGTGTTATGTATCGATTGATGTTTTTTAGGCACTATGAAAACAGTACTGGTCTAAAACAGTACCGGTACTGTTTTCAAAACAGTGCCGGTATTGTTTCCAAAATAGCACCATGAATTATAAGCAGATGACGAGTTTTAAGGGCAAGAGAAATCCATGGGGTCGATTGGCGTTTTGAGCTATCTTCAAACAGTACCGGTACTGTTTTAAAAAATATGATGATGTTGGCTCGGATCGTTGGTTTATGTTATGTATCGATTGATATTTTTTAGGCAGTATGAAAACAGTACCGATCCAAAACAGTACTGGTACTGTTTTATCGGTACTGTTTTCAAAACAGCATCATGAATTATAAGCATATGACAAGTTTTGGGCAAGAGAAATCCATGGAATTGATTAGTATTTTGAGCTATTTTGAAAACAGTACCGGTACTGTTTCAAAATTAGAAAAAAAAAATATACGTAGGAATGATGATCGATTTAGGTTTTTCCCAAACAGTTTTGATTTTGTTTCCAAAAATCGGTTTTGCTTGCTTTGTAAAGAAGATGGAAAGTCGCGGAATTAGGTTTTTCCCAAACAGTTTTGATCTTGTTTCCAAAAATCGATTTTGCTTGCTTTGTAAATAAGATGGAAAGTCACGGAATTAGGTTTTTTCCCAAATAGTTTTGATTTTGTTTCCAAAAATCGGTTTTGCTTGCTTTGTAAAGAAGATGGAAAGTCACGGAAGTTATGAGTGAAGTGTGCACTATTTTCGGATAAAACTGGTAGTTTTGAAATTTGGTGAAAAATGCGTGATGTCATTTTTTGTCTTTTTGTTGTGAGTGTGACTTATTTACAAACAAGTTTTTTAAGTATGACTTAAATCCTTATAAGTCCATAAATAGTAACCAGCCTCCAAAAACCCCTATGAATTTAACATATTTGATTGGGCTCAAGTAAGATATTGGATTGGGCCCAAGTAAGATTAAGGGATTATGTATCAGTTATGAATTTAACGTATTTAATTGGGCTCAGGTAGGATATTAGATTGGGCCTAAGTAATTAGGGATTTACATACTAATTTGACTAATTAAATATTATTAATTAACTACTGCTAATTATCTAATTAATTATAATATTATTACCTAATTTACCTAGTTATAATATTAAAATATTATTATTTTATCTAATTTTCTCATAATATCAATATTCGATTAGATTGGGCTTAGACAAGATTAAGAGTTTACGTATTAATTAGTAATTTGACTAATTAATATTATTAATTAACTACTGCTAATTATCTAATTAATTATAATATTATTACCTAATTTACCTAGTTATAATATTATTATTTTACGTAATTTTCCCATAGTATCAATATTCGATTGGATTGAGCCCAAGTAAGATTAGGGGTTTACGTATTAATTGGTAATTTGACTAATTAAATATTATTAATTAACTATTGCTAATTATCTAATTAATTATAATATTATTACCTAATTTACTTAGTTATAATATTATAATATTATTATTTTACCTAATTTTCTCATAGTATCAATATTGGATTGGATTGGGCCCAAGAAACATATTGGCTTGGGTCCAAATAGGATTACAATATGACATTGTAATATTATTATTTTACCTAATTTTCTAACAATACTAAATAGTGATTCGATTGGGTTCAAGATTTATATTGGATTGGGACCAAGTAAGATTCAGAATTTGTGTATTATTATCAGTTTAATTATTATTATTTAAAAAATTAACACTTAAATAAACTATCTAAAAATAAAAATCTACAACAAATAAAAAATACGATACAAAATAAATAAATTAACAACAAATAAATTAACAAATCATTATTCACTCATTATACGATAAATCGAATCAATATTTAGTATTTCAAATAATAAAAGTATTTTTAATAATTTAAGTAACCTAATCTAACCATTACAATATTAATTGAAGCAATTTAACTTTACCTAAATTAATTATATTATCAATATTCTAATTCATTATTTAATATTTTAACTAATATTAATATTTAATGAACCTAAAATTTATAATTTGATATTATTATTTACCTAATCTTAATATTTTTAATATTATTGTTTAATATTTGGAAGATCATAATACAATTTAATTTCCTTAATCTAACATTAATTAATTTATTTTAAAAGTTATACATTTATGTATTTATAATTCCAAATATGGTAGTTTAATATTCTTACTATTTAAAATTAATTTTATAATTGTTTAATCAATACTTCATAAAAAATCATATTAAATATTATTTTTGTAATTGGTTTAATGAATGATGATAATATATATAATTTACCAAAAAATTCTTGATAATTTATTCCGTTAGGAATTAATTTTCATTTTAATTTTGGAATTTAAGTATGCTTCTGAATTCAACAAATTAAACATTAACGTACTTATAATTTAAAATTTTTAGCTCAATAAAATAACATAATTTGTTGAAACCTTAAAAATACTTTTTATTTAATACTTTTCATAATTGTTTTAGTCAATGATAATAATATATATCAATTATTAAAAAATAATATTTTTAATAATTTAAGTAACTTAATCTAACCATTACGATATTAATCGAAGCAATTTAATTTTACCCAAATTAATTATATTATCAATATTCTAATTCATTATTTAATATTTTAACTAATATTAATATTTAATGAACCTAAAATTTATAATTTAATATTATTATTTACTTAATCCTAATATTTTTAATATTATTGTTTAATATTACGAAGATCATAATATAATTTAATTTCCTTAATGTAATGTTAATTAATTTATTTTAAAAAATTATATATTTACGTATTTATAATTCCAAATATGGTAGTTTAATATTCTTCCTATTTAAAATTAATTTTATAATTGTTTAATCAATACTTCATCAAAAATCATATTAAATATTATTTTTATAGTTTGCTCAATGAATGATGATAATATATATAAGTTATCAAAAAAATCTTGATAATTTATTCTGTTACAAATTAATTTTCATTTTAATTTTTGAATTTAAATATACTTTTGAATTCAACAAATTAAACATTAACGTACTTATAATTTCAAATTTTTAGCTCAATAAAATAACATAATTTGTTGAAACCTTAAAAATACTTTTTATTTAATATTTTTCATAATTGTTTTAGTGAATGATAATAATATATATAAATTATTTAATAAATTATATTTTCTTATTAGGAGTTAATTTCAATTTACATTTTTAAATTTAAAATTCAAGCATTCACTCATTTATAATTTCAAAATACTATAGTTCAATAAAATAACATACTTTGTCCGAAATTATTTTTAATACTTACAGATGTTTTTACAATTGTTTTAATGGATTAGGTGTCAAAAATTACTCTTTTCTATATATTTAAAATCATTTTGATTGTTGCTTTAATGAATGGTAATAATTTATATAAATCATCAGAACAATAATATATATTTGTTAGGAGTTAATTTAAATTTAAGTTTTTGAATTTAAAAATAATTTTAAATTTAAATTAATAAAACATTCGCTCGGTTTCAGATTTTTAGTTCATCAAAATAAAAAAAAGTCCAAAATTACATTTCTCTTTTTAAGATTATGATCATAATTGTTTTAACCAATATTCTCTCAACTTTTACTCATACTTATTTAAAATTATTTTTGTAGTTGGTTTAGTGAATGATAATAAAAGATATAAATTAACAAAAAAAATTATATTTTATTATTATTATTTTTGTACGCATTAATGTTATTATAAATTTTTTAATTTAAAAATACATTCCAATTTAAAAAAAAAATTAAACGTTCCTCAACAGTGTTGTTAAAATCCCGATTTAAATCTTAAAATCTTACGATTTTACAATATTAGAATAAGAAACCTTTTTCGATCTTATGTAAAATTTTAATAGTGATAAAATAGATAAAATCTCGATTTTAGGACATAAAATCATTAAAATCTCTAATTTATATACGATTTTACCAATTTTAAAAATTAAGTATTTTTTTTGGTAATTTTGTCAAATAAAATATATTTTTATGACTTTTTTTTCAAGTGATGGGCCACAATTATTTTACTTGTTATTATTATTATTTTTTTGTATATTTTTTTTATTCTATAACACTTTTATTACCTATGCTATACTAGTTGATGATTATGCGCATTGTTCTACCAAATTGACTACCATAAATTATATGTAGTAGTTATGATGGAAATCAAGAGACCAATAATAAAATATTACAAATACAAATTAACTCATACAAATAGTTAAGATAAAATGAAATCATTATTTTAATGTCAATCATATAAGTCAAAGGTGGTTGGGTAAACAAAGTATAGAACTATATATAGAATTGTTTTTGAACTTTGTCGATAATTTATTTTATTGATGTAAATAAGTTTTTGGGTATGGCATTTGCTTGATGCATTTCTTTTCTCTCTTCTATTATTAATAGAATACTTTACTTATCAAAAAAATAAAATAAAAAAAGAACCTTTAAATGAAAAATTGTAGCATAATAGATTATGTTTTCATATTATAGGCATTTGGTAAAATCTTACGATTTTGCGATTCGATTTTTTGAACCTCTACCGATTTTAAATAAAATCTTGATTTTAACAACTTTGTTCCTCAATAAAACTGAACAAATTTATTATTTTAAATAAATTTGGAATCACTACAAAAATAAATTGAAAAATATTTGATTGGTCTCAACACTACCATAATCCAAAATATTTCCAAAATCTCTTCCACTTCTACCCATTAACCTAAAAAAAAAAAAAATAGTAGCTCCAAAAGAAAAAAAAAAGATAGTAAAATCCAGCCAACAGTACACACTTACCCACCAAAAAAAAAAAATTATAGTACACTGTAAAATAAAAAAATGGTAGCAAGCAAAAATTCCAGCCAACATCAACTAACACACCAATAACAAAATCCAACCAGTATCCATGATCACCAGTATTAAAAAAAATAAACAAATGATAAACTAAAAATAAAAATAGAAACAAAAAATAATATACAAATATGCATGATGATCATCACTGTCACCAGCCAAAAAAAAAAAAAAAAAAACCAATAACAAACAATATAAAAAAAAAGTTAGTACATACAAAAAAATTCAAACCAAAAATTCATACCTGATCCAGGAATGGGAAGGTGGTTGATTTGATACTCAAAACAACCTTACCCCCCCAAAAAAAGGTGTTAGCAAAACTGGAAGAGAGAGAGAGAGATAGGGGGAGAGAGGGACCTGACGGTGGCAGCAGCGGAGGTTCGGCGAGAGGAGAAAGGGGCAGGGGGTAGAGGGAGGAGAGAGCGCAGGGAGAGGGAGAGAGTAAAAGGAAAAAGAGGGTGGGAGGGGAAAAAGAGAGGGACATTCTGCCTGAGTATAATTGGACTATTAGAAGCAGCTTGCTAAAGCCGTCGCGAGATGAACATTAGCGACCGCCATAAGTAGTCGCCCGAATTTTCTTGTCACCAATCCCTTGCCGCGCTGTAATTGCGACGATAAGGTTCAGCGACCGCCAGAAGCAGTCGCTAATAGTCGTTCAGCAACGGTCAAAAGCAGTCGCCCCAATTTTCCTCTCGCCAATAATACAATTTCTAGTAGTGTTATCACTTTGGAAACATTGTAGATTTTCTACACTTTTTGGTTATTCATTTCTTTTCAATTTAAGAGACGTGTATAATTGTAATATTTAATTCAAGGTTTGTTTGGATTTGCCAAAATTAAATTTTACAATATCCATCAACATGTTTTTTTTTTATGATTGTTAAAAACATAAAAAATAAAATTTATCTTTATAGTCATTAAAATATTCATGTTAGTAATGTTATATTACATTAAATTTTATTACATTATATTTAAAATTAAATTGTAAATCTGTGTAATACTTGAGTGGCTTTTGCTATTTTTTAGATACAAGTGATGAATTATTGAAAAACTTTAGAAAGCAAAAATTTTATAGTGAAATTTAAAGTTGCAAAAGTAAAAATACACACAATTATCACATTCGTATGGAAAGTATTTAGTTATAGGAAGTGAACAAAATGGTAAAGAGCATGAAATAGGAATAAAAATTAACCAAAGTGAGAACTGAATTAAAGGTAGTTATGGTAGTGGTGATGCACTCGTTTCATTGCATATGTTGTCGTGTGATGTTCCTCTTCCTTAAATTGAATTTGTTGTGTGATAATGTTTTTCCCATTATTGGTGTAAAGTGAACCATCCCAAATACTATTATTGTTCTCGCACGCTTAATTCTGAAGTTCAAATAGAATGCAGCATCCGACGACTTTAAAATGTATTGTACTTTGGAAAATTTGAATATTACCTAAATTACTTCATCTCAGCCTACCCAGGTGGTATGGGATAGGGTCGGTGGTAGCTCAAGCAGTCTCATTGACTCACTTGCATCACCACCTCGAATCTCAAATCAAGTGTGACTCATGTAAAAATAAGTAATTTCTTTTCCACATTTCTCTCGTTGATTCTCCTACTTATTTTTTAAAATGTGAATACCAACTCAAATTTTAATAAAAAATTATAATATAAACCAAAAAAATGCTCCCAAAAAAACTCACCCTTCAACCAAAAGTTGAGTTTGTTGATGTGCAGGGAGGTGGATGGTGGTTTTTAACTTACACATTTATATTTTGTACTAGCAGAGGCATCCACATATACTAGTGTCTATTCTTCATTTGTTGTTTCTTTTCATCTTTGATTTTCTCTGCTATGTTCTCAATAAGTTTCTATTTTACATATATTCTCTTTCCTCTACCCTTATTTATGGACTTTTAATATTTAAATTTAGGGAGTTGTTGACAATTCACTACAACAATTAACACCTTTAGCAATAAAAAATTTGGTCATTAAAGGTTACTTTTTGGTCACTAAAGGTGTTACTCACCAAACATAATTTGGTAGTTGGGTCTACAAAGGTTAGTCACAGGAAATATTAGCATTTAAAAATATATTTAGTCGATAAAGATATGCTCTTCGTCGACCAAACTTTGGTCGCTAAAGGGTAGAATTTTAGCGATTAATTGATTACTAAAAAGTAGGCTTTTGGCAACCAACATATATTTGGTCAGAAAAAGTTTATCCTTTAGCGACCAAAATTTTGGTCAGCAAAAGGCTGGTATACAAAAGTGTTAATTAAAAAAAATTGGGTTAATTTAAAAAAAATAAAAATTTACGTGACAACTTGCTATCATGATACCATGTGGCGCCTTGTCATCATGCCACATGACAACCTAATTTTTGTGCCATGTGGCAGTCTTATATATTTAAGATTTTTTTGTTATTGCTAAGAATCGAACTTGTACCATTTTGTCAAAAGTTAGTGTGGTTGATTGTTAGACCAAGCTATCATTTGCATATATGTTTTACTATTAATATATAAACAATTTTTTATCTCTTTTGGCAATCAATTGGTGAAAATGATATTATACATAAAATAGTTGAAAAGTTAAAAGACAAGCAAGGCATTTAAAATTAGAGTAAGTTTTAAATCAAAAGAAACACTAAAACAACTTTGGGGGGGGGGTAATTAACACTAAAATAACTTCTCTCTTTATATATACTAGTAATAACTTATGCCTACTGCACTTTAACAAAATTGGTATTAAGTTTATTATATAATTAAAATTTTGGACAAAAAGTTAAATAAAAAAAACTACGATAATTCATAGATTTTAAATTTTTTTTTTAAACTATAAGTCTATGTGTTTTTATCACTCTCTCTCCAATTAATTTTTGATAAGTACCATAAAAGAAAACATAAATTATGGTACTCTAATTTGAAAGGTTCAACTTCTTAGTAGCTTTAATTTACCTTTAAAATATGGTAAAATTTAAAACGCCCAAACTTTTGTAAGATAAATGGTAGTGGCTGTTCGTTAAAATAAGAATTGAGTAGGAAGATAAAAATATAAGAATGATTTCAATCGTTAAATGAAAGAAAAAATAATTCTTAATCGTTGGGTCTTAATTTGTGAGAGAAACATTTTCAAAAACCGTCTTATTTTATTATGTAGATTAGTCCATAATTTTTTATTAATTTTTGAGTACATAAAAGGCAAACATTTTTACTGCATTTGCATTGAGTGAAATGGGAAGAAAAGAAGAGAAAAGAAAAGATTTTAAAGTTTATCACTTGTTTTTGAATTTCTTTAAGAAAGAAAAAAAAAAAAAGGAAAGAAACAGGAAGAAAAGTAAGTTTTGAAATTTTAAAAATTTTATCTTCCCAACATTGTGCAGAAATAGAGAGAAAAAAAAAGTTAATTAATGAAATTTTCAAAATAACAAATTTTCCCATAAACTAAAGAATAAGAATAAAAAAAATTATAAATATATCTTAAGGTTAAATAAATTGACAACCCTCAAAATCTTCAAAGGATTTAATAGTAAAATAATATACAATTTCTTTTCCTTCCATTTCTTTTCAATTCATGAAATAAAAAAGTTATTATCTTTTCTTCTCTAAACTTATAAATAAATAGAAAGAAAACATTATTCTTTTTTTCTTCTATTTTCTCTTCTCTTCTAATTAATATATATATTTTTTCTTTTCTCTCCAAGACTCATGGCATATACCAAACATGCATCAAACTAAAAACATAATTCAAAACAACTTTGTCCAAAATAACACCTTTAAAATCATATTTACAAACAATGCTTTTAACTTCAGTCTGCTTTAGCGTCGGAGCATTGCATCTCAAACAATTCAAGTTTATTTCAAACAAAGTTTTCTTCTACTTTTGGGTTGTTTGGTGTACGAAAACTAATTAAAACTCATTAAATATTATTAATTTTTTATACTTTTTTTAAATTAAATGTCACCATATATTACTTTTACATCAAATTTCTGTACTTTTATTGTACTTTTTTTGTTATTCAAACACCACTTGTTAGGGGCAGTTTGGTAAAATTATTAATTATTAATTTTTGTATTTAGTTTTTATGTTTAATTTTTAGTTTTTGTGGTCAATTTTTTTGTTTTTAATTTTCATTTTCATAATAAAAATAAAAATAAAAACTTGAAAATACATTTGGTAACGATAGTTATTAGCTAGTAGTTATAATTATTGATTAATTAAATTCAATAAATTTAATTATTTTGACTATATTAATTATTAAAATTCATTCCACTAAAAATAAAAAAAATTAAGCATAATTTATTATAATGATTTTTTAAGAACAATTTAATAAAGCATATTTCATGTCAATTAAATTAATTAATTTGACTTAATTAATTAATTTGATTGATTAAATTTAATTATATAATTTTTTGTAATAATTTAATTCAATAAAAATAAAATCTATTCAATATAATTTAATTATATTATTTATTGAAATAATTTATATTAAATTATGTTTTATAATAATTTAATTAATTAAATTTAACTAAATAATTAAGTTAATTTAAATTAGTTAAACACACTCATTTTAATTATATTTTTATTAAAAATAATTTAATAAAATATTTTTATATTAATTTAACTAATTAAATTATAATAATTATATTACTTTTTCAAAGTAATTTAATTCAAAAAATAAAAGATATTCAATATAATCTAATTATATTATATTATTTATTAATAATAATTTATACTAAATTATGTTTTATATTAATTTATTTTAATTTAAATTAATTAAATGTATTTATTTTCATTATATTATTTATTATAAATAATTAATTCAATAAAAATAAATTATATTAAATATAATTTAGTTTATTATTTTTTTAAAATAATTTAATAAGATATTTTTATATTAATTTTACTAATTAAATTTAATTATAATTAATAAAATTTAGTTAATTAATATAGTCAATATATTTTGATTTAAATAAAATATTATATTATTAATTTAATATATTAATATATTTTTATATATTAATTAAATATTTTTATATTAAGTAATATTATATTTGGCGATTACCGAAGATGGGTGGGAGTAACGATGGCAGTAGCCGGATGTTGACGGCGACCAACAATTGGTGGTGGTTGATGATTGTTACTAATAACAGTTGGGTAAGAAAATGAAGATTGAAAGTAAAAACTAAAGAAAATACTTTTTTTATATTTTCATAATTTTTAAAAATTTTGAAAATAATTTCATCTTTTTGAAAATTAAAAATTGAAAATAAATTTATCAAACATATTTTTATGTTTAGTTTTAAAAAAATGAAAATAAAATAAAAAATGATCGTCAAACGAACCTTTAACTGAGCAGTTAAAAAGTGTTTTGAGATTAATGCATGATTGGCGCAAAAGCAGTCCTCCAAGAGACAACGCCACCTGAACGTGGGGGAAGGGATATGGTCCCGAACGTGGGGGAAGGGATATGGTCCCAAGGCTGGAACGCGGGTCACAATCGAAGCCACCGCGATCCACCATAAGCTCATATCTTGTTTTTTTGTTTTTTCTTTGATAAGTTAATTTTGGGTTGATGATAGAAAATGAGCTCATACCTTGTTGTTCTCCACAGTCTCCATGTTTTCTCCAACAATTAGGTGCAGTCCAACGTGAGTCACGCATTTTGTCCCGTTACATAACTTTATCGCCCATTGCCGCGTTGAGTTCGTCATCTGCTCCCCCGCCCATCTCCTGCTCATACGCACGAACACATTAACAGGAAGAGAGAGAGAGAGAGAGAGGGCTGCTTATAAATGTCAAATCCTAGTTCTCGCCAACGTCGTCTCACTCTCTCTCTGACTTCCTCTCCAACCTCTCCGACTCTTCCGCCAACGCTTCACCGTCGACCTCCACTGCATCGCCGTCCTCATCGTCTCCCTGGTGGTACTCCGACATGTGGAACTACATTTGGATTGCATTTCTGATTTCCTTGTCGAAGGAGTTGGGTTCTGCCAAGGCTCAATCGGCGACTCTTTTGCCCGGCGAGACTGGCTTTGAGGCCTCCACGCTGCAGAGTTGTCCGGCGGCTGACCCCAAGCTCAATTACCGGCCCGTGATTGGGATCCTTAGCCATCCTGGTGACGGCGCCTCCGGTCGGCTCAACAACGGAGCTAACATTTCGTATATTGCCGCCTCGTATGTCAAGTTCGTTGAAGCGGCTGGCGCTAGGGCTATTCCTCTTATTTACAACGAGCCTCCTGATATTCTCGACAACGTAATCAAATTTATTTCTTTCGATTTTTAAGATAAATTGACAAGATAGATTAGTTATTTGTTAGAATATCCTATATTAGTCACGATATTATTCTTTATATATATTTTTATATTAAAATATTATATATCTTACTTTTTAGTAAGTAGTTAGATGTGTTTTGATACGTAGATTATTACTGTACATAACTCTCATTGTAAACTTATTTAAAAGTATCTTTTTAACCTTTAGGATATATATATATATATATACATGATAAGACGTTGACATTATATTATTTTCTCTTCAATTTTATTATTTCTTGTCTTTTATTCATAGTACTGTCTTGATGAAATCAATTATAATACACCAATAGATGTCAATTTTTTTTATTGCCGTAAACTCTGGAAAGTAATATGTTATTGTTTTCTTTTGACAACTTTTTAGTTTTGTCTTTTTTGTTCTATTTTCGCACACTGTATATTCTATTTAGTTATTTTTTGATCTCTAATATGAAAAATAATCATATCAGTAGCAGCGAAATTTTTCAGCAACTCACCATCAAAACTTCAGTCGCTATCAATAACCACACAATATTCTACACTCACGACTTTTTCTGTTATCCAGTTCAGCTGTTTTTAGAATGCTCTTATTTCTTGTTATAATATTCTATATTAGTTATGATATTATTCTTTATATATATTATTTATATTAAATATTCTATATCTTACTTTTTAACAAATAGTTAGGTTTATTTGAGTATGTAAATTATTATCATATATATCTCTCATTATAAATCTATATAAAGGCGTCTTTTTTAACCTTATTTAAACCTTACATATTCTCTCTTCAATTATATTATTTATTGTCTTTTATTTTTTTAACGGTTGATCAATCCGTCTGGATTAATTGGATATCCGACCTCTGTGAAAGCCAGGAATAGGAGGAGAGGGTCAAAACTCCGTTCAACTTATACTTTTTGAATTTGCTTTTCACGAAAATACTATCTTTTGAACTTAATATGATAGTTCAGTGAACAAATGAACTTGTGAAGGCTGCTAGCATCCAATTTTAAATTGCTTTAGAATTTGTAGATTATTAATATGCCTTCGGAATTTAGAGTCCTCTGTAGCCTTTGCTCAAAGTTTTGGTACGCATATTTTTAGAATGGGTTGTTTTCCTCTTCCTTCAATTTTTATTTTTGCTAATATTCACTCTTGTCCCGCAGAAACTCAATCTGGTCAATGGGGTGCTCTTCACTGGAGGGTGGGCTAGCAGCGGTCGCTACTTTGAGGTTGCCACGGGAATTTTTAAGGTAATGGTCTGTCAGCTCTATCTAAAACAAATCACTACAGATTCATTGGAAATTTGTACAATAGACGGTATTCAGTTAAGTGAATAAGTGGTTTTAGTTTGAATAGATTCCACTGACATCCATTGAGGTTGACTGAAAAATGAGACAGCTTTGTTTTAAAAATTGCACCAACCTCCCTTGTTAGAGTTTGATGAATACAGTTTTAAGAGTTTGAAAGGAAATTACTAGAATGCTCTCATTTCACTAAACTAATTGAAAAATATTGATTCAGTCAAGCATAAAAAAAAAAAAAACTTGTATCCTCATAGCCCACTTCACATTTTTCTCATTCATTTATTTACTCATATCCCATAGCTTAACCATGTTCATTTCCACCATGGTGCTGCCCATCCCATTGACAATGCCACCATCAAGTTTGCCACCTTCCCTCTTTCATCTTAGCGACAAAATACAATGTCCACCAATCAATTCGTTGAAACCCATGGAGTACGGGCCCACCACCATCGAGCTTCACCTGAAAACTGTTGTTTTGGGTCACTTGTCTTCTTAGTTATCCCAACCATTAGAGCCTTTTTCCACTATTATAAAACCACCACCGCCACAACTACCAATTGCCAATGTTGACCCATTTCGACCCAAGAGAATTGGAAGGACAACTCTAGTGAGACAACCTTGCATAAATTACATTGGGTTTTCAATTTTTGGTTGAGAGAGACAGTAAATGAAGGTGATTCAAAGTAAGGAGATAAAAATGAAGGGATCAATGAGGAGAAAGAAGAAGGGCAAAGGGAAGGGTTATGTGCGGTGATGGTGACCAAAGATGGTGGTTGGAGAAGAGGTGATGGTGGTGGTAGCCAGTGGCTCTGGTTACCGGAGATGTAGCTAACTCTAAGAGTTCAGTGAATCTTCTGAGTTCAGTGAGTCTAAGAAATCTACGGCTTTTGCCGACATGAGTTGTGGGTCTTTTCTGTGCTGTTGGCTCAAATCTGTAGGCGGCATCACAGAGTTTTTGCGAAGAAGATGATGGTAATATGATCATAAGTGGTGTTCGGTCTTGTTGTGGCTGATAAATTGGTTACTCGGCTAGTGGCTTCTTGTGGATGATGATATGATGCTCACCACTGGCTTTGTGGATTGTATGCATTACTCTGGATATATACATACATACACATTATATTACATTGATTCTATGTATATGAAGGCATGACGAAATAGAAAATTAAATAAAATAATAATTAACGCATAACTGTCTTTAATGGTGAATATTTTGGTAACTTTATTATTTGAACGAAAGATTGTTTTATTCTTTCAATATTTATAAGGTCATTTTAGGTAATTCAAAAATTATGTAAAATAAAAGACCAAATGTTCTGCCTTCTAAGGCCAAGTCCAATGGTAGACACTAATTGATACAAAAATTTAAAAATAAGGGAAAGTTAGTGTAATTTGCAAAATGTTAAGAAAGCTTCTCATTTTTCAGTAGACCTAATTTTACTAAAGGGAGGTCAGTGTTTTACCCTTTGTAGTTTTTGTTTAAATAAAAAGTATATAAATGGTGTGTTCTTTAGTGGAGAGTGGCTAAAAGCGGTCAATGGCCATTACTTCAAGGTTGTTGAGAGATTTTTAAGTTTCTTGTCTATCTTGAACAAATCACTACATATTTATTGGAAAAATTATCACTTCATAAAGCCTTTTTTTTTTTTGTTTTTCTGTGAAGTATTTTTGATAACTAAAACTATATAGATGACCATGTGATAGGTTGGAACTGCTATACAAATGAAAAGTTAAAAGGTCATGTCAAGTGTTAAATCATCGTCCAAAAAGTTTATGTTGTTAGGAAATGAATTGTTAATATTAAGTGATTTCACAATTCCTTCTCTTGTGTGATCCTGATCTGACATAGAGTAGAGACTGTCAAAACAAAGCAATAAAAACAAAGTACATAATAATAAATAATGAATAATTATATTCTAACTTAGAACCTCATGAAACCAATACTTTGATACTATGTTAAATCACCAATTATCTTAAGAGTTAGAAAATGGGCTTAATAATGTGTATTAAGCTATTTCAATATCAAGTATTGAGCCCATCTATAAATTCCATGAGAGCTAAGGAGGATTTAAACAAAATTTCTTTGCATAAAAAATGGAAACCTTGTGCTAGAAATCTTTTCAATTTATGCGCATTTGTGAATGAATTACCGAACATGTTTCTATTGCTTTCCTTCCAAAGAATCCACATGATGCACAAGGGGGGCACCAGCCAACCTCCAAGCTTTGTTTTTCCTTCTTAATATACCCCGTGCATTTAGCACAACAGAACTTTAGATGCTGGCATGGCCCCTAGCCACTCCAAAAATAGTGAATGCAAAGCTCGATATGGTGTCAACTACGACACAATGTAACAAAAAATTATCTAGACACCTCCACTTTCTTATACATGCAACACCAATCAGTAAATCAAAAGCCTTTCTTAACTATATCATTCACCAAATGAAGAGTAGAGTGGTTCAAAAAAAAAAAGCAATCTTTGAAGAGATCCTTATCTTCCAAATATTTCTAGAAGGGAAGGAAGAGAAAACCTTTCCAATAATTGGATCGTACTAATATTTTATCTAAAAATGGTGTCCCCATTTCCTTTCGACTTTAACTTATCTAGCCTATAAGGCTGGAAGTACATCCCATGCAGAGTAGTAAAAACTCGAATTCCTAGTCTTGAGCGGGGCTAATGAATAGGGGATCCCAAACCTGCCTTTCAGCAGGCCTAAGTACGATTTTCGATGCTTTAGATTGTGTAACTGACCCAAATTTAGAATTTTGGAAATAGTAACCAACAGTTGATTAATGTTTCATGTTCAAAATTATTCATAATTGACAATTACTTTCTCCTTAATTACGTGGTGTTGTGCCTTTTTATTACATACAGAAAATTTTGAAGAAGAATGATGCAGGAGACCATTTCCCTCTACTTGCCATCTGCTTAGGTTTTGAAGTTTTGACAATGATTATCAGTAAGGTAAGCTACAAAAACAGAGTTCTTAATGTCAAATGTCTCTTTTCCCGCTAAACCTTTATTTTCTTTTTTCTAGTACATCCTTTTTCTTATTTGTTAAATAGCCACACTAATTAACATTGCTGGAATTTTCATTTGTTTTGAAATGTCAGAACCACTTTTATTGATCTAGATGCCTAAATTTGTTTCCATCTATCAAGAACAGGGTTGAATGAGAAGCTTGACCCCCTTAAGTTTGTCTTTTCATGCATATATAATTGTAGAATTCTTGTATAGACTAGGAAAATATTGCAAATGATCCTACACTAAGAAGGAAAGAATCAATCAAGGATTTATTTCTATATTTACAATATATTCTATATTTTTAAAACTATCCTCAAACTAGAGCATATATCATACATTCCAAGCTTATAACAAATGTATCTATCTTGAGACCTCTCAAAAGGCTTAGTGAATAATCAACTAGCTAGTCTTTAGATTGACATAGGTATTATGTACAATCTCCTCTCCCCAAATGATAATTTTCACCTTAACGTGCTTAATTCTTTCATGGAATTCTAGATTGGAAGCAATATGAACAAGTTTATTATTACATTATAATTCCATATGCTATACACGATGAACTCTCAATTCTTTCATCATATGTTGTATCCAAAATAACTTACATTATATATAAGGCATGGCTCTATACCCTGAATCTACACTTAATATTACAATACTATATGCTTCTTGCTTTTCCAAGATATTAGATTTCTACCAAGTGAATATTCAATAACCTAGTACTAGAACGGTTGTCTAATAGTGATTCAGTCCAATTTTCATTTGTATACCCTCAAACTAAAGTATATCCATTATCCTGATGTAACAAACCTTTTCTAGGCGCTCTTTTTTGGACAACCACATCCTAATAACTAGTACAAGGTAATCCAGAAACTGACTAATCACACTCATAATGAATGAGACATCTAGTCTTGTTACTATTAAGTAGTTTAGCTTCCCAATCAATCTCTTGTATTAATTAGAATTCTCTAATAAGTTACCCTTACCTGCAAATGATCGTATTAGGGTCCATCGAGCGCATATTGATTAAAGCCTAACATATCTATTTCAAACAACATAACCAGAACATATTTCCTACGTGAGAGAGCAATTCCTTTATGTGATCAGGCTACTAAATACTTTAGTTGTCCCAAATCATTAGTGTTAAACATACTTTGAAGAAATGAATTCAAATTTTGATATCCTATTTATCTTCACCTGTGATAATGTCATCTAGATATACTATGAGCAATATCCTCCCATGAGTAGAGTGACAATAGAACATGGAATAATCCATAACATATTGATTCAGATCAAACTTCCGTAGTCATCATGTTGAATTTGGCAAACCATAATCGTGGAGATTGTTTCAGGCTATACAATAATTTCTCGACATTGCAAACTAAACTTGACTTTCTTTGAACAAAAGCTTAGGAGGTTACTCCATCTGCACTTATTCCAAATCATCTTGACATTGAGTTGTAAAGAGGCCAATAATAGATAGCGGCCAAAGAGATGAGGAGATGAACGCCAATGATTTTAGTAACAGGAGTCTTGGATAATCCAATCTATATACCTGTGTATATCCTTTAACAATCAAATGGGATTTCAATCTATCAATAGAGTCATTAGGATGTTCTTTGATTGTATAGGCTCATCGACATCCAACAACTGATTTTCTAGTAGAAAGACTAACCAATTCCCAAGTATCATTGGCCCAAAAAGAAGACCTCTTATCCTGCACAGCAAAATGCCATCCAAAGTGGGATATAAAACTTCGTACACGGAGTTGAAAGTAGATAGTGGAAGATAAAAGATAAAACAAATGCATGATAGGAAGGAGATAAAGCATGATATAAGAATAGAAATATGATAAGAGGTACATGTACGTCTATCTTTTCGAATAACAATGGGTAGATCGAAGTCATTAACAAGTGTCGTAGACTTCAGAGAAGGTGATGGAGCAACGAAAGTTGTGAGAGGCTTTATTACCTGGTGTTTGGTATAAATGTGCAAATCAGGATGAAATAGGTGGGGCTCGAAGGCGAGTAAGGAATTTCTGGTAAAGGGAGGCTTTTATCAAGAGAAGATAATGGCTGAAACTCAAAGAAGAACTAGGTGAACTTAATGAGTGTGACATCAATACATATAAAATATCTATTAAGGGCTGGATTATAACATCTATTTTCATATTGTAAACAAGAATACTCCAAAAATTATGTTTATGAGCTTGACTATTTAGTTTGTTGACCCTATTGTCCAGTTGGTGAACAAAGCGACACATTCAAATATATTAGGTGAGGCATGAGAAAATGGTTGTTTGGGAAATAACAAGGAATGAGGGGACTAGAGATGTCAAATTGAAGAGGGAATGAGGCATCCTATTAATCGAGTGGCATTCAGTGAAGACATCACCAGCCCCCATAAACTCTAGGGACATGCACCTAAAATAACAAATAACACGTTGTCTCAATTAGATATAAGTTCTTTTTCTAAGCAATTTCTTTTTTTATTGTGGATTGTGAGAGCAAGATGATTGGTGAAGTATACCAGGAAGACATGAATTCATGAGAGGTTTTAAAAAATATTCTTTACATTGTCATTACGAACAATTTTAATAGGCACACTCCTTGAGTTTGAATTTCAATGCAAAAAGATTTAAAGAGAGGAAATAACTTAGAATGATTTTTCATTAAATCAAATCCAAGTAGCTCTTGCAAATGCATTCACAAATGCAACAAAGTATTGTAAACCAAAATTTACAACTATAAGACCTCGGATCCCAAACATTTGAATGAATATAATGAAAAAGATGTAAAATCCTTTTGTTAACTCTAAGGAAAAGGAAGCATGATGATGCTTTCGCTGCTAACATAAATTACAATCTAAGGACTATAATTGACACAAAATGGGAACCAATAACTTCAACCTAGCAAGAGAATGATAGAACAAGGTAGTTGAAAATTTTTTAGTGGGGAAACAACTGCAAACCAAGCTGTAAAAGTTTGCACAGATTGTGCTTCTAGGTATTAGATCCCTAAGCCTCATGACCTCCACCAATCTGCTTTTTTTTTTCTTTTTTATTTTTTTTTCATCTCTTGAATGATGATACAATTAGAAAGAAAGTATGCAACAGTCTAATTATTTCATAAACTTGTTGATACGGAGATTATATGAAAAAGAAGATATATATAAACTAAAAGACAAACAAATAAGGAAATGGATAAGTTGTACTAATGCTCCGAACTCAGGTTATTGGAACCATTAATTGTAGTAACAAGATGAATGGTAGATGAATACTGAATATTAGACAATAGTTGGGTGTTCTAGACATATAGCTTGAAACACTAGAATCAAGAATTCAAGGTGTAGGACGATAGGTAGAGAGAAGTGAGAGGATTACCGTTGTATGTAAAAGTAGTGGTAGGAAGAGAATATTGATGTGGAGAAACTTAAGAGCACTCCTCACCAGAAATAGTACTAGGTGAAGATGAAATCGCTTATTGTTATTAGGTAGATCTGCTAGAGGCAGGGGTGTTCAGTACTAGTTACATATGCCATTTGGGTTGGTTTATCATAAGAACCCAACACTCTCTGTAGAGATGTCTAATCATCGCATAATATGTATATTTTTACTAAGGTCCTTTGCCTTTGCTACTGCAGTCTCCTTAACTATTGTTGTTTCAAGTGCCCTGTCCATTAATAGTGAATGAATTACAGTTTCAGTAATACGTTCGGACTGAGTGGATTTAGACTCAATTGAAAGCTAATTTTTTGTTTTTTTTTTTTGAGAAGTAACCATTAAGGCTCGAGAGTGTCTAAGCAAAAGAAGGAAGGGAGTTCCTTTAAGGACCTGGGCCTAATTGGTTCAAATTAAGATCAAGTCCAATAAGGGAACTTGAATGCAAACCACATGTTATCGTGTTTTTATATCTCATTATATGAGTAATATTGGTTGAAGAGAATTCTACTTCTCATACATCCTCTTTAGTGGCAAAATATGCAACGATGGATTTTTTTTTTTTTTTAAGACTATTGGAGCTTAAGGAGTCGCCTTGAGACATTGTAAATTGCGACGTAGATAACTAGAATAGAGTAAGCGAACATAATTCCAAGTCTCCTTATAGATATTTAGGTGAATACACTTTTCTGCATCCTTTAGTTTCTATACAAATCTACAATACATTCACTATGTTAGCATCATCTTGAATCCAAGTATCACAAGTCCTTTAGGTTGATGCTAGAGCAAATTCAGTGAGATCTTTAGCTTGGCCTTAGCATTGCTTGTTAGGGCACCTTTGTTTGCCCTTAGACCCATTGGAGTTCTTCTAATTCAACTTCCGGGTAGTCAAATGGCTAAGGTAATTGTGAATTGATTGGCTTGGATTCTACTGAAAGGGTAGCTTCGAATAAGACACCATTATAGATCAATAAACAATGCTGAATAAGGTATCCTGGAATAAGATATTCTCAGTTGGAATTATGAATTTGGAAAAATATCCTCTGATGTAAAAGATAATCTATTCTTAGAATAGGATATTCCAAATTTGGAGTAGGATATCCTTATTCTGGTATGGTGAAATTGATTTGATTCATTGTTGCAAGGTCACATAAGGCTAGTAGGAGGTAGTTAGAGGTCAAATTCCAACGGGGTGATGCTAGGAAGAAGTTGTCGGAAGGAGACACCATAAATGATTGCTAGTGGAAATTGAATCCATTAAGCGACGTCGCTCTGCTTTCAAGGATAGACAGCTATGAGTAGATCTTACTTGCCTTGCTATGAAGCTCATGGAGGCCCCATGGAAATTTGTTCTAGTGAGGAGACTTCATTGCCGGTGAATCCATGGAGCCTAGAAAACCTGCTGGTATGCTTATTTTGCCAAAACATTGATGCACTAAAAATGGGTAAATGTTTTCACAGTAGCTTGCCATCATTTGTGTTGGAAGAGCTCTTCTAAATGCTTCAGGGACTTCTGAGGACAGTACTTGTGTTTAGGGAATGGTGAAGGCCTACAACGGGTGATGGAAAATACTCCAACATGCTTAGTTTGCGGGATCAAAGGCTTGTTGAGAGGGGTGGATCTCGATGAGAACTATTGGCTTGTTGGCTATTGAAGAGATGAGTATTTCCAAGAACATAGGGTTTCTAAGATTTTTGAGTGACAATGGATTGGGTTCTTGACACATGATAATATGGTGAGAAAATAGATTCCAGCAATAAACAGTTACAGCAGTAAAAAATAGCTTAAACAATTGAAGTGAAACCAACAAATAATAATTCTAGGCTCACCAAGAATCCAAGAACTAAAATCTGAACTTTTGATTATTCATGATGGTTGCATTCTCAAAAAGTCTACTTATAAACTCCTTAAGTAACCCTTAGAATCTCAGCCCTTCATTCAAATAAAAGAAATAAATCATAGCCATCCAGTCTCATTAAAAAGTTACATGCTAATCGAATAGCTTCTTTAAAAATAACAAATTAAACATAGGACTAAAATAAAAGTAAGCAAAAAATATCAAATAAAACTAACAAAATTTGCTCTTATCTTCTATGCTCCTGTATCAATCCCTCTGGGTAGGAGAAAATTTATCTCCGATGAGAAAACTTTGATAAATTTAGCATTGTATGTCTGGGTTAACTTTGCTGCAACTCTTCTTTAGTAATCCATGTGCTTCCGTAGTAGGTTTACTCAAACATCTTCACTAAAAATTGCCTATAAGGGTTGCTTCTTCTTGACATCACTTCTTTGATGATCTAATACATCTTCAATAACATCTTTTTGCATTGTGGGTAGTTGCTAATTTGATCCGCAATTGTATCTACCTCTCCATCAAACCCCTCAAATGAGTAAAAAGTCATAAACATTGAAGATTGGACTGATTTGTAACTTAGGTGGCAGTTCGATTATATAAGCACTAGAACTGATTTTCTTCACTACCTTCCATGGTCCAAACTTTCTCAACTTAAGTTTGTGATAAATTCCTCTAGGGAACCCTTCTCGCTTCAAATGTATATCACCAAGTCACCTTCTACAAATTCTTGCACCTTAGATGTTTATAGTTGCCGCTACATATGACTAATTACTAGCTTGATTGCCGCCTTTACTTTTTCATGGACTTTCAAATATGTCAACATAGGCCTCTCCATTTTCAAACTTTGGGGCATCAAGAACCATTAATCTTTTCTAGCATTAGGAAAATTGGTTAGCTTCTTTCTTTAGAGGTTGCAAAGTGAGATTTTTACCACCTTTCTTGAAGGAAGATGTATTTGTTTTGTATAATAGACCATGCTTTATCATACAACCATGGCCTCCCTAAAAGAATATGACATGCATCCATAGGCACCACTATACACCAAGCTTCGTTATCAATATTATGTCCATTGTAGATTTAACTAAACAATGAGAAGTAGTATTATGTACCCCTATTTTCCCTTTCAGAACCAAACAATCTTATAAGGATTAGGATGCTTTTCAGTTGGTCAATTTCACACTTTTCTACGGCGTCTTTTGAAATGATGTTCTCATACTACCTCATAAAAAATAACAATACAAACTTTACCACTACAAAAACACACGTGTTCAGAAAATATTATGTCTCCTCCAATCTTCTTCTTCATCTTGGCGTTGTCATCACTCTTCATACAACCAAGGACTTGTCCTTGTATTAAAAAATATCAATGTCTTCCTCACCATCATCAAATTCATCGTAAATTAGTTCCATTACTTCCTCTTTCTCATGTTCTACTAAATTGATTCTTCTTTGTGGACATGCAAAAGATGCGTATCCCTTTTTTGCACAAGTAAAACAACGAACCTATGAATTATTGCCTACCTTTGAGTTATTTGCACCAGCAGTATATTTGCCATCAAATCTTGCAATTGCCTTGCCTTTTTTACCCTTATCAGCTACCTCATTAATTTCACCACCCAGTTGGTTAGTTGTAGCAACTCCACAATCAAATTTTGAGATATTTTGTTCACTCCAAACACACTAGGCACTAGTTAAAACCTTTTGTATTACACCATTAGATCTGTTAGGCAAGGGCTCTTTTACTCCATAATGCCAAACTTGTTTTTCTGCCATTAAGGCATATTGTCGAGCATCTTCAAAGTTATACAAACGAATTACTCCCAATTCATCTCTGATTGATTGATTCAAGCCAGCAAGATAATGGGATGTCATTTGCTTATTTTTCTCATTCAAATCAACAATAATAGACAACTTGTTAAACTCTGAGGTGTACTCCTCTACAGTATTTTCTCTTTGCTTCAATGAATGAAAAATTTCATACATCTCTATACCATAATCTATTGATAAGAATTGCTTTCGTAGCTTTCCTTTCATGTGCTCCTATGTGCTGATTTTTGGCTTTTCTTATCAGCACATTGCTTTTCAACTCATTTCCACCATTGAAGTGCAACACTCTTTAATTTCAACTTTATATACAATATTTTTCTGTCTTCACCCATAGTCTTCCATTCAAAGTATGTGTCCAAACTTGGTTCCTAATCTAATTAGTCTCCCATGTGCATCGTTTCAAAGAAACAACAACTTCTATCTTGATTCCACTACTATGTAAATCAAGTGCACGCATTGAACGATCCTCCAATCTGCCTCGTTGCGCATATTTTACACCTTCAGCATCATGAAAAGGATTTTTTTCATCTATGCCAATGCTCTCATCCTCAAGACTACCTTCCAATAAGGTTCACGGTTGCCTTCTGGTATCTCTATACAGGCTCCTACCAGTTCCTGTCGCTAAAGAGCTTATACAACTTGCGCCAAATCTTTAATTATATGCCTTATCTCACCATCTTTGTCTGCTAATTCTAATTTCCTCTACCCCCACGGCCTTTACCTCGACCAACCATGATGTAGATCTAGGGTTCTTAGGCTTTGATACTAATTGATGTGGTGAAAAAAATAGATCTCAGCAATAAACCATTGCAAATAAAAAAATAGCCTAGACAATTGAAGTGGAACTAACAAATAATAATTTTAGGCTCTAAAAAGTCCAATAACTAAAATCTGTACTTTGATTATCAATAGGGAAAAAAACTGATGGCTACCCCTCTCAAAAAGTCTACTTATAAGCTCCTTAAATAACCCTAGAATTCAGCCATTTATCCAAAATAAAAAAATAAATCATAGCCATCCACTCTCATTAAAAAGTCACATGCTAGTCATATAACTTCTTTAAAAATAATAAACTAAACATGGACTGAAATAAAGTAAGTAATATCAAAAAATAAAATAAAATAAAATCTGCTCTTATCCTCTATACTCTTGCATTACATGAACCCAATGTATTAGGATTTTTTTATATAGGCACAATAAATAAAATAAAAAGATTTCAAGATCCTACTCTACTACCATGTCTATAAACAAGATTTGAATCTTTGCATGAATATATACTTATAGAATTCGGTATATAGTAGGGAAAGATTACAAATTATCCTATACTATGAAGGAAAAAAATCAAGGATCTATAATTACAATAATTCTATATTTCTAACACCATCCGCTGGTACTTAACATTTGATTTAAATGTCGAGGATGTAGTTACTTTGGGCGTATCATATGTCTATGTTAGAAGTTGTCTCACATCAACATGTGAAAAAAGTTATTTCTTTAATAAAGACATGAATTTCTCTCACCTTAACACCTAGATTTTGAGGTTGAGACCCCTACTGTTATATGTTGTTAGAGTTCTTAACATAGTATCAAAGTGGGTTTTCAACTGGGCCTTACCACAATTGATGTAAGGCATTTCGTGAACCTTGCATGCCAATTTAGAACACATAAAGAAACACAATAAAAAGAGAATAATCACTAAAAATTATATTATTAATCAAAAGCTCCCCACATCGTAGGTTTATAATACTTAAATAGAAATCCTAACTAAAAAATAAGAAACTAAATAATATAAAATAAAGAAACTAAATTATTCCCGTCATTGGATTATTTTGAACTTCTACGTAATATAAATAAACTACTCTAAAAAATATTTATAAATATAAGTAAATATTCTAAAATAATTCTAAATAAAAGAAAACTATGATATTCTTTGACAAGTACCCAAAACCAACATAGGAAACTTCCAAAATAGAATCCTATTACCATCATCCCCCTGCATCATTCTCCTTTTGTTGGAAAGAATTCATCCTCGAATTTAGACCTTCATACCCCATTGATTTTTTAGGATGAAGACATCATTAAGTCACAGAAGGAAATAATTTTCCACTAACATATCGACTAAAATTTCCAAAAATTTCTTCTTCAATTGCATAGTTAGCGAATTTTCATAAAATCCATTTAAGAATGGGTCATCGTAATGAGATGTCTTGATTAATTATTTTCCTTGATCACTTTCAATTTCAAGCATGTCTTTTTTAATTGAGAAAATCTTCCTTTGCAACTCTTCATTTTTAAATTAGCCTTCATCATGAAAATATTTTTTGGTGACCCAAATCTAAATTCATAGAAGTAGAAATTCGCAATAGATCATCATTATACTTATCATATATTGGGGGCAAATTCCAATCCACTTGAGATTCAAATGAATCTTCTACCATCTGGGGTTCTTCGTCAAAAATTAGGTTTTTACTCCAATCAACAATTGAATTAAGAATCATTGTTGATGTGAATGGGAATTCCTCTGATTGTAAATTTTCCTGAAACTCAGGATTACCAATCTTCAATCCTGATTCCCACTAATAAGAATCATGGTTGTTTATCATGACTTTCGGGTTTCATCTTCTCTTAGGCTGGTAATCAGTGAAAGAGTTAGTGGTTTCGTCCTCTGACGCTTCCTTCTCTACGGGATGATTCATTGGACCAGGCCAGTGTTGATGCCCAATAACTATAGTAGCCATCTGTTGGGAAAGTCCACCGAGTACTTTCTCCAATTGATCAAAGCGTTGCCCGAACTATCGAAACCCTTCCTCCATGTTTGTATTACATACAATGTCATCATAATCATACACATCCTTGATGTGAGTAGTTCAAATAGTGCCTTCACCATTCCTCCCTATAACCCCACCACGTGCCATGATCAGCCTGACACTCTGATACCAACTTGTGGGTACTTGGGCTGCAGTTAGGCAACCTAAAGTTGTTACACCATCCCTCGGCGCACAATCCCATACACCACGTCATCTTTAATTACAAATGGAGCGATCAACGGTAAGCCATTCACGATAACAATCCTACTTAGGAATATACATTTTCCTTGGACTTGGAACAAGGTCTGGGGAGTCTTTTAGTGAATTAATAACCAGTGGAATCGTTGGATATTCAATGGATTGGAGGCTAGAACCAGGGAACCGTTGGAATTTATTCAGCCAATCTAGAGAGAGAATTAAGTGGATGACCCTTACCTTACCCTTCCTCAGGTACGTTGAATCAAGGCTAGAAAATCTCTTAATGAATTAAAAGCCCTGATTCTTGCCTAAAAGACTCCTTCCTCACCTTATAAAACTTCATCTTCTGGAGGGTTTAGCATGAGACATGAAGCATCCAACTCACTACTATCCTTACTTCTCTCTCTTGTTCTAGATCGCCCTATTTCTCATCTCTTCGTCAGACTCCGGTGATCTCACCATTTCTTGATATTCAACATAATTTGCAAAAAAAGTTGGGCTTAGTCTACCTAAACCCCCCATAATTAATTCTACTGGGAAAAAGTGTTGACATATTAGTAATGGCTAATGATCAAGGTAATAATGGAGACAAATCATGAGATAGAGAGTCATCTTCAGAAATAACTGCCATTGCAGACCAAGTAAGGATACTTATAGAGCAAGTTTTAGCTTCCTAGCAGGCCCAGTCTGTTGTGCAGCAAACACAGCAAGTAATGATGGAGGCTCTCAAAGCCCTCCAACAAACTTTGACGCTGACCAATCCCTCAGTCTCTACCATTCTATTCTCTACACTTGAAGAATTAAACCCCATCAAAACCTTATAAAATTTGGCGCATCAGGGTATCCGTCAAACTATGCTGTCCTAAGTAAACCCCACAACCTTAAGCTTTACCCCAAGCAAAACACCCACTACTCAGCAAACTCCAGTCAATCCAAGTCGAACTTTACCTCCTGTTGAATAGAAAACCCCACCAATCTTACTTTACCTACCTTTCCTCAAACTTCACTTCATCTTATTCCCATTACCCTCGCTCAACCCCAGGTCCTTTAAGGACAACCCTATTTGTTAATAGTGAATCAATTGAAGTGTCATGTTAGAGAATTAATCCAATAGGAAAGTGGTGCTAATCACACAGAATTAGACTTAGATTTACGTCTCCTTTACCCGATGGCAATTGCCAGAATGCCATACCTTGAAGGTTACATCGTGCCGAAGTTTGTAAAATTTGATGAAAAAGGAGAAATATGAGGGAACATGTTATTTAATTTATTGATTATCTGGGAATACATGCTCAAGATAGTAATTTGCGGTTAAGGTAGTTCTCTAAGTCCCTAACTCACAAGGCCCATACTTGGTATGCCAACCTTCCAGTAGAGTCAGTCAATTCTTGGGATGATCTGGTAAGAAAATTTTATGTAAAGTTCTTTTATGTGGAAGAAAGATTGACAACGCTTCATCTTATACGAGAAACTAAGAAGTAAGTGGAGGATCTTTTGTCATACGTTCGTCACTTTAGGGAGAAGGCAATAGATATCTAAGATCCTCTCTCAAAAGATCAAATGGTGAAGATGTGCATAGAAGAAATGAATGCAGCGTTTAAAATGCACTTAGTCAACCATTAGATCTCTGGCTTTTTCGATCTTTGCCTGGCCGTAAGAAATCTCAGTGAAACGGTAAAAAGAATGTTCAGAATGTTCAATATGCCTCCTATGCTGATGTCTCATAGTAATCATGATATTCCATGGAGGGGAAAGATGCATTAAGGAGATGGAATATACGCTACAGAAGTCGAAGAGGCAGCGCCTGCTTATGGGAGAAGTAGGGACCAAGGGAAACGGTTGAAGACGGATAAAGGGTCAACCCCTTCCTAGCCTACATTTCCAATACCGATTTGTAAGCACTTCTTAAAGTATGGATTGTAGATGGTGCGGTTAGTCTGCCGAAGCCCAGAAATCCCCCAACAAAGCAGAAGGAATGGAAGCTTGGATTTTACATCTACCATCAAACAATGAGGCATCCTACAAGAGATTGCTAGGCATTTCGATCTCTGTTTCATATGATGGTAAGGAATAAAGATTTAGAGATTACCTCGAGAGATATCCTTAAAGATCCATTGCCTTAGCATAAGGAGAACAGGAATGCAATAAAGATTTCTCATTATGAAGAGTAGGAAGAAATTCCTGTATGTGAAATAAGTGTACAAACACGAGGAAACATGTTCAGAATTTACGATGTTAGAGCAAAAACTAAGAGCAAGACTTCTGGGTTTAAGAAGTTCTTCAATTAGTTGGGGTTGACTAAAAGTACTAGAATAAAGGCAATCAAAGCCTTGCTCAAAATGGTGTACGACAACCAAGAAGAATGCGTGGAGTCTAGTGGATCAGTGGGAAGAATTTTTAAAGAAAACCTGTTATCTCTTAATGTCACAAAAGAGGATAGGCAAGTCCAGTAGTCACACAACTGTCCATTGTATGTTCTAGTAGAAATTAACAGTATGAAATTTTCAAAGGGATTCCTAGATGGAGGGCTTCCATCATACTCCCCTCGCAACGTTTCAAGTCGCGAGAATCCCTAAGGTGCATTTGGTAAAGGAACCCATTACTATTAATGGGTTCAGAAGTCAAGAAGATGGATCATTAGGATATGTGCAAGTGACCCTAAAAGTCGGAGAGATTGTCGCTCCCACGAAATTCCATGTTATTGGTTCTCCCACCTCGTATCATGTCCTTCTAGGACGCGTATGGTTACATTGATTCGCAATCATCACTTCCACATACCATCAGTATGTAAAGGCTATATGGAATAACAAGGTGATTACAATTAATGCATCCCACAAGCCATTTCGGGTAGATGAAGCATCTATGGTAGATACAGTGTTTTATTCTAAAGCAAATGAAAACCCAGAACCGGCACCACTCAGAGGGATTCCTATTCCTAAATGGCCAAATGAGGAGTAACACAAAAGATTGCTGCAAGAGGTTGATTCAGTAAAACCCTAGGTGGTTAGACACAAGTAGACTGATGGGAAAGTAATTTATCAGTTATGACAGTGTGAAAGGTCAGGAGCTAGGAAAGGGAACCTAACTTCCAACCAAAAGATAAAGAATGTATGTTTTTAACTCCTCTTTCTACTGTCCCAAAAAAGAAGAAAAAAAATGGAAAGAAATACAAGAAAACAATGGAAGAAGTGATGAAAGTCACCCAAGGTCTAAAAGAAGTATGAATAGCTCAGAATGCCTAGAAGACGGCCCATGACCACAGAAGCAAAAATTGGAGGAAATTTACTAAAGAATGGGAGATGCAGCAACCTATCTTTTATGCAGAGACTTATCTCAGACAGAAAAAGTTGAGTTGATAATTTTAATAAAAGAGTACTCGAATGTTTTCGCATAGACTTACTCTGAAATAATTGGGTTGGATACGGACATCACCATACATCACTTAAACATTATCCCTGATGCTAAACCCATCAAACAATGAATCGGATTCTACCAACTAGGTGTGAAGCTCAAGATAAAAGAAGAAGTGGAGAAATTATTAGTAGCAAAATTCATAGAATCTATACAGCACCCCTTATGGCTATCAAGTATTGTACCTGTGATTAAGAAAAATGAGCAAATCAGAGTGTGCGTGGATTTTCAGGATCTGAACAAAGCATGCCCTAAAGATGAATTCCCTTTGCCAAGCATTGACACGTTGATTGATTATAGCTCCGGGCACTATATGTTTTCATTCATGGATGGGTTTAGTGGATATAATCAGATTAAGGTGGCCCTAGAGGATGCCTAGAAAATAACCTTTCGGACTCCCATCGGTAACTTCTTTTATACTGTTATGCCCTTCGGGTTAAAGAATGCGAAGGCAACTTATTAAAGGGCCATGACAACTATATTACATGATATGTTCCATAAATGTGTTGAGTTTTATATTGATGACTTGGTGGTAAAGACACAATAGGGAACATCCCATGTGGAGATTTGCGAAGAGTTTTTAATAGATGTCGCAGGTATAAACCAAAAATGAATCCTTTCAAATGCGCTTTTGGGGTAACAATGGCTATATTCCTGGGGTGTATAGTACATCACCGTGGAATTGATGCGGATCCAACAAAGGTGCTAGTAGTAACAGAAATGCCGCAACCAACTAACCAAAGGAGCTTAAGGCATTCCTCGGGAAAGTGTCATATCTACGAAGGTTTATTCTAGCCTTGGCCAAGGTAACACAACCCTTCAATATGTTACTGAGGAGAGATGCAGAGTCTGAATGGGAAGAAGAACATTTTAAAGTGTTTGGGAAAGTGAAGAATGCCTTGACTTCCTAATGTAGAGTGCATTGCTATGAGCTTTATGGAGCATTGAGACAAGTATGGGTTTGTGCCGACATCATCTAAATTAGTCCAGAAGGGCCCAATTTGATGCAAAACGGGCCAACGAGCAAAACTCATTGCTTTTTGCAATGACCTACATCGAATTTTGGGAAATACCATCGTTTCGGCCTTCAAAAGGGTGATTTTGCTGTTTTTGGAAAGATTTCTAGCCCCGTTTTCTTGACTTACACGAATCCGATTTGAGTTAGGATTTTTGTGACATGTTTCCTTAGTCTTATAGTTTCCAGATTTTGGTTTAATGTGAATTTTGCTATTTTGGTAACTTTTATAATTTTTCTATCTCATTGATTTGTTTTCCCTAGGGAGTTAGAATTCTTTTAACCTATAAATAATATGTAAGGACTTGGCTCTAAATAGTTTTATTTGATCAATAACATTTTTAGAGATTATTTTCTCTTTTATTGTGTTTCTTTGTGTGTCTGAGTTAGCATACAAGGTTCACGAAATTCCCTGCACACTTCCTCTCTAACCATAGTACTACCACAACCTGGGAACCCTTATTGCTTTATTCGACTTCCACCAATAAGTCAACAAAAGCACTACTGGCTTAGGAGGTTGAAGGACAAGAAAAACCAGTGTATTATATTAGCAAAGTAATACAAAGAGCAGAGGCGCGATATTCTCCAATTGAGAGACACTACTTGGCCCTGGTATTTGTGGTACGAAAACTTCACCACTACTTGTTAACGTCACCAGTCACCTGATAACCAAATGTGACCCTTTCTAATATCTTTTATCTAGACTTGCTTTATCTGGGAGGGCAGCAAGGTGGCTCCTACTATTAGCTGAATATGATATCATTTGCAAAGCACCATGAGCTGTAAAAAGTCAAGTTCTAGCAGATTTGTTAGCAAAGTTTCCCTCAGAAGAGTATGAACCACCCTCAGAAGAATTATAGGGAGATGATTTTTAAGCAGCGGCTGAGGAAGAGAAAGAGTGGTCTTTAGCTTTGATGGATCTTCCACTTTGGAAGGAAGTGGTGCAGGAATTGGCTTGATTTGTCCCTCGGGAGTTAAGATTGATTTATTCTACAAGCTAGAATTCTGACGTTCCAATAATGAGGCGAAGTATGAAGCACTGGTGGTAGGACTTTTAGCTACGTAAGAAGTAGAAGCAAACAAATTATGTATCAAGAGAGACTCGAAGTTGGTCATTAAACAAACTAGCAGAGAGTATGCCATTAAAGAACCTTCCTTGGCATCTTATCGAACAATCATTTAACGGTTGATTGACAAATTTGAGCACATCTAAATGGAGCACGCCTTGAGGTCTAATAATAGATATCCAAATGCATTGGCTACTCTTGCATCTAAGATAAAAGTTAGGAACGAAATAGTTAGCATCAAGGTGATGACGAGAACATTGCTATGCTCAGTAGCAGATATCTTGTCGAAAGAGACTATGGGAGATTGGAGATCACCCATTATTCGAGAATTGAAGCTACATGAAGGTAAAATCTCGGTAACCCAACTTAAACACTATACCCTATACTAGTGATTATTATATTTTAGGAGCCCAGAAGGAAGTCTAGCTAGATGTTTAGGGGATAATGAAGCTAGAGAAAAATTAGTGAAAATACATGAAAGAACATGTGGAGCTAGAGAAATCAGTCTTTACAAGGGAGCCCAGAGGCAGGGCTATTTTTGGCCATCCATGGCTAAAGAGACCGCGCTGGTACAACAACAGTGCCCCAGATATCAGGAGAATCCGAATGGAACAGAATGCAATTTTGTTTCTAATTCTAGTGATTGGAGATAATATTACATTAATTACCTAGTAAAGGGATCCCTTCCTACAGAAGTAGAAGATGCCGTGGTAATCAAAAAAAGAGCTTCTTTCTTCTTTGTGCATGAGGGCAACTGTACAGGTGCGGATTTGAAGGGCAAACCTTACACTATTTAGCCAGAATGGAAACACAAAAGGCCCTTGAGAAGGGACATAAGATAGAACATTAGGGAGGGAGGAAACTTTACACTCATCTACTGTATATGAGGTATTACTGGCCAACGATGGAGGAAGATGCGAAAAATTACACAAAAAGGTGCCATTCTTGCCAAATACATTCCCACCTCATTCATGCCCCATCAGTAGATCTTAGAATGATGGGCACTCCGTGGTCATTCCATACTTGGGCTATGGACTTAATTTGGACTCGTCAATCCTTATATCTAGATCATTGCAATGACAGAGTTATATACTAAATGGGTTGAAGGAATTCCCTTACGAAAAGCCACAGGACTAGTGGTGTTGAACTTTATCCAAGAATACATCATCTGTCGCTTTGGGATCCCTAACGTAATATTTTGGATAACAGCACTCCTTTTGTGAACTCAAGTGTGGGGCAGCTTTGAGCTTCGTATAACATTCCCACCATAAGTCTTTTGTGTTTTACCCCAAAGAGAATAGGCAAGCTGAAACTATGAACAAAACATTGCTCACCATACTAAGTCGAATGTTGAAGGATTATCACTCTAACTGGGCTCATGTGCTACCAATGGCTTTATGGGCCTCCAGGATGTCCAAGAAAAGATCTACCCAGATTACTCATTTTCTTGGTCTATGGCACTGAGGCAGTCCTTTCGGTTGAAATAGTTGTACCCTCAGCAAGGATAGCTCTCTGAAGTGAAGTAATCCCAAGACCAGACATGCAGATCTAGAAGCTTTGGACGAAAGAAGAGATAAAGCTAAAGAGAATTTGAAGTACCAAAGCCGCATCAGTATAGCTTATGATTCATTGGTGAAACCTAGGCAATTTGAAGAGAGAAATTTGGTACTGAAATAGCAAACCACGTAATAAGGGGACTATCAACACCAAAGTTACACCTAAATGGGAAGGCTGTATGTTATTAAAACAGCTCATGGCAACAATGGATTGTTCCAGATTTTAGACCCTAAGACATGCAAGTTAAGTGCCCCAGTTATTATTAAATGGCTCAAAGTTTACTATCCTTGACGTATTGATCTCATTATTTAATAAAAGAAAAGGGAAACTTGATTCATATAAAACAAATTCACTTGAATTCTATCTCCATAGGAACCCCTAAGGCATCTTTCATTAAGGCTTCATATGCTTGGTTCAAAGTTCTCCAGTAGAATTCCATTCGCGGGAATTCTATCTCCATAGGAACCCCTAAGGCATCCTTCATTAAGGCTCCTTATGCTTGGTTCAAAGTTCTCCAATAAAATTCCCTTACGGGAATTTTATCTCCATGGGAACTCTTAAGGCATCATTTATTAAGGCTCCTAATGCTTGGCTCAAAGTTCTCCATGAGAACCTTAAGGCATCCTTCATCAAGACTCCTTATGCTTGGCTTGATTTTCCCCGCAAAAGTGACTTGTTTCATAATTTTCAGGATCATTTCCACGAGGAAATGTTCTATTTTATAATGCTAAAAAAAAAAAAAAAAAAAAAAAAAAAAAACCTTCAACAGGAATGTCCTATTTTGTAATTCCAAAAGATCATCCACTATGGGAATGCTCCAAGTTTATAATTAAGATCACCCTCCCCCGGGGCAGAAATGTCTTACTTTATAATCCTTTGTGGGGTAACTTATCTTATAAATTCAAAAGGATCATTCCTGCAACAGAAATGTTTTATTTTATAATTTCAAAGGGTCATTCTCTTACGAGAATATTCTAATTTTGTTTATAATTCTAAAAGAGTATTCCTTGCAGGAATGTATCTTCTTCATTATAGGAACATTACTTTGTGAAGAAATATTCCCCGCGAGAATGTTATTTTCCTTCATTCCCTGCTGGAATAACTATTCGTCCCCCCCAGATCTCTACCGTAGGAAAACTATCTTCTCATATCAAGGTAGATCATGCCTCAAGCTCTCGCAAAAATGATACTTCCCGAGCCCTCATGAAAAGTGAGTCACACTAAACCATTTATAGTTAAGGGTTTTGGTGTGAAAGCCCATGGAATAGTTATTCAAAGAAACATTTGAGGGATGATTAAGTATTATTTGTAGCAGTGCATTTAATGTTCGCCAGCTGAAAACAGAAATGACTTGTGTGCGTGCACTGTTTCATCAGTAGTGCATGCACTAGGGGACTTCTATGGGTACCTAGATTGCAGTTAGACAACCCAAGGTTGTTACACCATCCCGCGGTGCACAATCCCATATGCCACATTACCTTTAATTACACATAGAGCAATCAACGATAATCCATTCACGTCAACAATCCTATCGTAAGAACATACATTTTCCTTGGAGTGAGAACAAGGTCGAGGAGTCCTTTAGTGAATTAATGACTAATGGGATGATCAGAGATTCAATGGATTGGAGGCTAGAATCAGAAAACCATTGGTATTCATCCAACCAATCTAAAGAGAGAATTAAGTGGATAACCCTTACCCTTCCTTAGGTACATTGAATCAAGGCTAGATATTCTCTTAACAAATTAAAAGCCCTGATTTTCGCTTGAAAGACTCTTTCATCACTATATAAACTTTCCTCCTTTGGAGGGTTTGGCATGAGACATCAAGCATCCAATTCACTATTATCCCTACTCTCTCTCTTGTTCCAGATTGTCTTGTTTCTCATCTTTCCACTAGACTCCAGTGGCCTTGCCATTTCTTGATGTTCAACATAATTCCTAGAAAAAGGTTGGGCTTAGTCTATCCAAACCCCTCACACAACTGATGTAGGGAATTTCGAGAATTTTTTATGTCAATCCAGAACACACAAAAAAAAATAATAAAAAGAGAATAATTTCTAAAAATTATATTATTAATCAAAAGCTCTCCAAATCGTAGGTTTACAATGCTTAAATAGAAATCTAACTAGAAAATAAGAAACTCAATAATATAAAATATGGAAACTAAATTATTCCTATTATTGAAATATTCTTAACTTATACCTAATATAATAAACTATTAAAAATATATTTATAAATATAAGTAAATATTCTAAAATAATTTTAAATAAGAGAAAAATATAATATTATTTGACAAGTACCAAAACCAACATAGGAAACTTCAAAATAGAATCCTATTACCATTGTCACCTTGCATCAGTAGTCCATGCTATGCTTATGTTCATGCGGGTCAGCGTGAGGAGGGTTGTTAGAAGTTGTTCTACATTGACAAATGAGAAAAGCTATTTCTTCTATAAAAGATATAGACTTCCCTCACATTAACAGTTAGGTTTTGAGATTGAGGCATCTACTCTTATGTGTTGCTGAACTTCTTGACAATCTACATGTATGGTTCTAATTCTAGTAAAAAGTGTTTTACTATTCCAATTTGATTTTTTTAAATTTAATATTTTTTTTCTTCATATTGACATATTGTTAATGATGATAGGACAACATTCTTGAATCATTCAAAGCAACGGATCAAGCATCTACACTTCAATTCATGAAAGACATAAATATTGAAGGAACAGTGTTTCAAAGGTATGTGACTTTGCATAATTAATTTGACAATTGAATTTGATGTGATTTAGTTAGAAAATAATTTTAATTTTCACTATTCCATTATTCTTTTGACTTTTATTCTCATAATTCAGTACAGTATGGTTGCATTAAACCTTCTATGACCACTCAAAGTGGATTAGATTTTTAATTTTTTTTCAGCTTCATTATATTTGATTTTTGAATGATTTGTTGAAAAATGCTTTCACTATTTAGAAATTTGGTATATTTTAATTTGTTGATTGGCCGGGAAGAAAGATGAACCAATATATATTGCAGAGTGAGTTGAAGATGGAACGTTGTAATATTTTGCAAAAATGAAGCTGAAATTGGTATCAATCATATGCTTATTTAAATCATACAGTTCTATTAGTGACCAAGTAAATGATATCTAGTTTAGAGATGGTATTATTATTTGCTAATTATAATTATGTATCTCAAGGCTTTGGCCAATAATGTAACTTCTCTTGTTCTGGTAAGGCTATCTCATAAGAAAGATCTCTTATTTTATTTGTTGAACTTTCACTATTCAAATTTCTTCTGCATGTGCTATTTTTTAATGCAAATATCTCAACCTTGACTTTTTATGCAGCATGAGTTCGTTGAACTATCATAGTCTCGTATGCTTAGAATTATTATTTTTATTTTAATTCAACTTTTTATTCATGAGGACTACTTGTTATAGATAAGAAGGCATGTAAAAAAATATATAAAAAAATAGCGCCTTGTTTATTAAAATAAATAAACAAATAGACTGGCTGCATCTAACATGTATGTGTTTTAATTCCATCAATGATGACACCTAAAATCATGGTAGTCCATATAAATTGTTGAGTCATTGGGAAAGGTGACTAGGGGAGAATGGAGATATTAACTACTCAGTGTGGCTTTGTCACAAATAAAATAGGCATCTATGCTAATATGTATGATAGCAGTAGCAAATCCTAATAAATGCTTTTTATTTTTCTTTTCAATTAAGTTGGCTATTGGCCTCTCGGGCTATTTTGAAGATAAATTCTCATGTCTTCTGCAGGTTTCCTCCAGATTTGCTTAAAAAGTTAAGTGTGGATTGCCTTGTCATGCAAAATCATCGGGTGAGTTTTGAATAATTGGCAGCCTCTTTTTTCTTTTGGTGGGTAAGCCGGAGCTTGGATTAAATGGAGAAAAAAATAGTACCGCCCTGTAAAAATTTGTGCGAAAGAAATACGTTAGTGTTGATAGCCACTGTGTACACTAGGCTAGGCAAACGCTAAATTGCTTGTCAAGACCACTTTTCACAATGCTGCAAGTTCAATAGAGTACAAGCTACATTTTTAATCGAGAAGCTCTAGCACTATTATCAAATTGGTTTCCTTCTCGGTTTTGTTGTAAGTAGTATCATATTTCTTATCTTTTAGTCTTGTTTTTCTTTGAATGTTGTTTCTGGATGAACTGTTTGGACTTCAATTCCAACAGTTTGATGTCATAGTGAACCTCCTATATGAAGGAACAATTGGGCCGTAGTCCCCATTGTGCATTTATTAAATCCTGAGTTGCATGGAAACACTGAAATCCTCACTCGTACTTGGAACTTAACCAGATACGAGGGATAATTTCTTTATCCTTTTGTGTTCAAATACACCACAATAATCTCTCTGTGATTAATGGATTTAGTTGGAAATTTTTAAACGAATACAATTTTCTAAAAGTAGGATGCTATGCTCAAAGCCATGAGGCAAATGCATAATGTTGGAATTAGTGGGCCAGGTGCCATACAATATAGTTTTTGTTTTTGATTCGGTGAGAACCCACAGCCTAGTTCTGGTGTGCACTGGTTGTGCCATGTAATTTTTTCCCATGGCGGGATGGATGGAAAATGCTTTCATTATCTATAATGAACATTTCATGCTGAAAGATCATTCCAATAAATACTGCTCACTGATAATTGCGCAATACCTCTTTCTGAATCTCTATTATTTGAATGTGGAACATGTGTTTTTTTGTGTGAAGTTTTACTCGATAAAACTTCCTAGATAGTAGGATCCCAATGGGTACTTTAGGCCTACATAAGTGTAGGTACTTGAGCCGCGGCTGTATGGCTTAGGCTTGCCTCTTTCTATCCCCCGCGGAACAATCGTACCTCTCTTACACTCTTGACCCTGCGGGAAAATCATGTGGTATCATTACCGCAACAAGATCTTCCACAGAGTGTTCCTCTCGATTCAAAACAAGGGCCAAGAAATTCTCTAACAAACTAACTGTATGAGATTATTGGGAGTTCAGCGAATTGGAGATTAGAATCAGGAGACTATTAAGGATTTGCCCAACCAATTTATAGAGAGATTCCTGGTAGAGAATCCTTATGCTATTGTGGTGCGTTGAGTCAAGGCTAAATTTTCTCCTAACGGATTCAATATCTTGACTCCCGCCCAAAGAGATTCTCTTCTCACTTATATAGACCCTCCTCCTCTAGAAGGTCTATCATTCATCACTCACCATTTTCACTAATTACTACATTCAACATTTCTCTCTCTCTTTTATTCTAGATTACTTTAGTTCTCACTCTTCCACCAAACTCTGGTAACTTTGTCATAGTTGGTAATTAACATAATTTCCAGAAGGCTAAACCCCCCCAAGTCTACCTACCCCTTTGTCCCCCAACAATAAGAATCATAATGGGAGTGAAACAACTAATTTCTTTTTTTTTTTTTTCCCCTTTCCCTTATTAAACCTTTTGAAATTGAACTTCCCCTCATTAAACCTTTTGAAATTGAACACTTGTTTATGCTCTTAAGTCACGTTTGATTCATGAACTAGATAAGTAATCATGCACTAGTTTTCTTGGGATGAATAGTCCTCGAATTAATTATCCTATCAAATTAGTACTATCCCATGTTTGGTTAAACATAATAAAACACCGAATAAAGTTTTCTCACATTTGTTCACATAATTCTGAACTAGATTAATCGAATAAAATGACAATTATGCCATCACACTTTAATTACTTATCTAAATTATAATTTTACCATTTAATCACAATGTTTTGCTATAACAAGTTTAAAGATGTTTGAAAAACTTGTAATTAAAATTATAAGCTATAAAATTATAATTAAGAAAATTATTAAAATTATATGATCCCTTGATTAGCTACGGGTGAAATTAAAATTAATATAATTATTTTAAAAGCATATAAAATAAATTTAATAAATTTAATAAATAATAAAAATAATTAAATTATTTATTTTTATAAAATTTATCATAAAATATATAAATTCTTCTAAAATTTATTATTTAAATAAATAAAAGTATACTAAAATTTATTCTAAAATTATTTATTACAAAAATATATAAACTTATTTTACAATTAGTTTATTTTAAAATTAAATTAAAATATATAAATTATGAAAAATAAAATTATAAATTACAAATGAAGAGCCCTAAGAGAAATTATGACATTTCAACCAAGAACATATCTTTAGACTAGCTGAGCCACCCCTTCCCCCAAGACAATTTAGTCCCTTGTACAAGGGACTGCAAATCACACTCGAGTAATTACTTCAGACTCACTTTTTTCAATCAAACACAAGACGCAGTAGGATATCAAGTCCAATTTGACCTTATTCCTAAAAATAAACGGAGCATCAGAGTTAAGGCTGTTTGATGCCTATGATAGTTTTCCAAGTCAAAAACCTGCAAATTGTCTATGATTTGTGCCATTAATTCTCTTTCGATGATTCGTTCTTGGTTTTGGGTTAATGGTGCATTTTGTGCTCCAAATTAAGTAAAGAGAGGAGGGATTCTCCCCCTTTTGAGTAGTAGGTGATACAACGTTAGAAAATATTTGAAACATCACATTGAAAGCAGCTTCCTAGACTCCTCGTTCCTAGTGGCTATGAATGGTAATAAAAATTACATCTGTCCAGTTCCCATTGCAATTGGTTTACACCTTATTCTTAATGATGATTTTGAGGATCAGCTATCATGTAGCAATGGAGGCTTTTGAGTTGGATGCTGTTGACAAAGAAAAGAAGCACACTCATTTACATTGATGAGCTGGAAGGATGTATTATCTTTGGTTCAAAAAGTTTGGATGCTTGGTGGGATACTAGGTTTATTGTCTAGGTCATTTTTTAAAGCATCATCAGTTTGGGATTTTGTGCTTGAGGACTTTGAAAAGAGTGTTGTGGGCCGGAATAGGTAATTTTTACATAAGGTTGCTGGATCACTCTCATTAAGAGCATCTTCTCTCTTGGTTATTTTGTTTTTCATTTGGCAACATGGGCCTCCATTGTTGAGAGACTTTGGCGAGTTCTAGATGGACAACCTTGTGGACAGGAGGTGTGCAGGATGAATTTTGATATCATTTTGGAGGACTAGGATATGTTGGATATATTGTGAAACGAGAGGCATGGGTGGTGGACGCACATATTACACAATGGTGCAATAGTAGCTTTTGAATGAGTGGAAACAAAATACAGTAACCAAAAGGGAGGTGCAAAGATCATTTTTTCCGGAAAAAGATTTTTTTTATTTTATTGTATTATTATTTTTCGTGTTTTTTTTTTGGGGGGGGGGGAGGGGCTGTGCAAAAATCATGAAGTAATGTTTTATGACACGGCATTGCACACAAGGGCTGGGGGAGGGTGGATTTCTCAATATTTATAGCTAGGTCTTATGGTTGCAGAGGGTCAGGTTTTAGTTGGGTCTTTTGTGCGGGGGACATTCTTGAGCAATAAGTTGTGTCTCTTTTACAGATTCTAATGAATAGCGGCACTTGTAGTGTAGACTCTGTGGATTGCAAAATTCTCTCTGTGGCTTACAGTAGATGTTGAAGTTTAGTGCAGCCTGCAGAAAAACAATGTGGCACAAAGAATTTCCGGTTTGATGTCATTATTGTTGTTCCGCTCAAGGAAAAATTCCTAACTTGTTATGACTATGAGATGTAATTGGATTATGAATTACACAGGTAAAATACAAAACTAGTTCTTCGTATGGCTCTTGTTTTATTTTATTTTTGTTTATAACCTTATATGTTGGTTAATCTTAATGGGCATGCTTATCTTTGCAAAGCGCATAATAGCCAATTTTTAATTCCATTGCCGCAGTATGGTATATCTCCAGAAAGGTTTTGGGAGAATGCGGACCTACGTAGTTTCTTCAAGATCTTAACAACTTGCGCGGATTCAGATAACAAGGTATTGGCCACAGGCAATTTGTTGTCTTTTATTAATTATCATCAA
This sequence comes from Vitellaria paradoxa, assembly GCA_019916065.1. Taxonomy (NCBI): domain Eukaryota; kingdom Viridiplantae; phylum Streptophyta; class Magnoliopsida; order Ericales; family Sapotaceae; genus Vitellaria; species Vitellaria paradoxa. The sequence goes on along the minus strand of CM034239.1, from coordinate 33,905,661 downwards.
TCTGTATAATATTTCAACTAGATTTTAATGTCCATTATTTTTCCCTATTGATAGAACATTCTAAAATTTTGAAAATTCATTTATATCAGGTCTATGTATCCACAGTTCAAGCACACAATTATCCTGTTGCTGCCTTTCAGTGGCATCCAGAGGTATTTTCTTTCAAGTGCTGCTCATCATATTTTTATTGTGAATTGGAGATTCATATTTTTGTTTATTACGATGCAGTGATATGTTACCAGTATCCATAACTATTATTACTATGTTTTGGGTTAGTTATGTTGACCAACCTTAAGGATTGGAGAATGGGAAATGGTTGATTGATTGCCAGGAATAGCTTAGAACAAATCGTTCATTTTCTAATGGAACCTTAAAATCTCATATCACAGTTTTTAACAAAATCCATGCAATTTCTTATTCAACTGCTACATGATTAATATTTCTGTGAGCTTGGGTTTTGATGTTGACACTAAAGTAGTCTCTTTTGAGTAGTTTTTTCTTCACCAAATTCTCTTAGGAGAGAAATGAGTTCTGGAAGGGAGAGGATTGTACCATAAGAGTGGCAATGAGGTCAGCCACTTCTAAATATATCAATAAAAAAAAAAAAAAAAAGTTATGGAGTAGTTCCTAAAAATGGGTTTAAAAAAATGAAGATTCCCCCCTACAACACGGGTAGTTCAACGATAAGAAGTAGAGATCTCAGTTAGAACCCTTCGACATTACCTCGCTCCTGGTTTTGATGGGATGGATTAGGAGCACTAAGGTATTAGTCCCATCAAAGGTGTGTACAGATCCAGTATCCGAAATAAAAATAAAAAATAAATAAATGAATATTTTTTTGGTAGAACCATAATGGAATTCCCCAAAATGTTAGAAAAATCATTTTTCAATGAACACTTTTTCCACTAAACTATAGTTGCTATAATGTGATTACTGTATTAAAATGGATCAAAACTTCAGTCTTACCCAACCCAAATGCGATTATTGTATGCAAATGGATCAAAACTTCATTCTAACCTAACCCAAATCAAATCTAATAACCATTCTTTGGATCTAGAAACTAAAAGCTTGATAATAAGTCAACATGCCCAAACTCAAAAAGGAAAGGTTGGCTTAACAAATACATTTCTTGTTCCTAGTCCTTGTTTATAGTATTTTTTTTTTCAAATTATACATTCATAGGAAAACATTTTCTAGCCAATTATGAACTTGTACGCCATAAAAACTTGCTATGAATCTTTGACACTCAAGTGTTTCATTTACAAGGCAAATAATGATATTGCCATGCATAAAAAATTGAGTAATTAGGACAAATCAAGCATCGTCACATGTCATGGAACCCATTAATAGAATGAGCAAGTTTGTTCAATTAGATTATTCTGCTTCCTAGTTAATTACTTTATTAATTGTAGGAACTTGGGCCGTGGCTATGTGGCTAGGCTGGTCCCTTCGAATCCCCCGTGGCACAATCATACCTCTCCTATACTATTGATTAGCCACAGGAAAACCTAGGTATTTCGTTACCACGGTAAAATCTTCCCGAGGAGCATTCCTTTCCTCGAGTTGGAACAAGATCTAAGGAATCCTCTAACAGGTTAACCAAATGCGGGATCATTATAGGATTAGCAAATTGGAGGCTAGAATAAGGGGATATTAGGGATTTACCCAACCAATCTAGAGGGAGATTCTTGGTAGGGAATCCTTATTTTATTGTGGCATCCTAAGTTAAGAACAAATATCTTCTTAACGGATTCAAGGTCTTGACTCCCACCTAGAAGGGTTTCCTCCTAACTTATATAAACCATTCTTTTTTGGAGGGTCCATCATATATCATTCATTCACCACCATCACTACCCTCAACACAGTCTTTCTTTCTCTTGTTCTAAATTGCGCTAGTTCTCACCCTTCTGCCGGATTCCAGTGACTCCGCTATAGTCGATAACTAGCATTATTTCCGGAAGGTTAAACTCCTCCAAGTCTACCTACACTCCCCACAATAATAAATAGTTAATAATCAAAGAGAATTATAAAATTATCATGAGGTTATCCCTCCACCACTATAAATAGAATGACTCCTCAATAGAATGCAATTACATATATGGTGCAAGATAAATCTATAATGGATTATAGTTTTTGATGTAATGTGTAAGTGTCCAGAATGGAGGTGCACCACCCTTCTCTGGGTAAGGTGGCTCTACCCACTGACCGCGCTACCCACACTAGTCGCACCCCCTCCACTAGGGGCATTTAAGGTCAACAGATATTCCAGACTTCAGACACTTAACCCAAAGAGTAGAAGTAAGACCTAGGGGTCATTTGTAAAGAATTCACTAGTGTGAACTCATCCGCAGGACCATCTGGGGACGAGCAGCTTAGTGGTTAGAGTTGGGGGATCCATCGATGCATCATCAACTAGCTCGAGGAGAGAGAAAATCACTACATGAAAAATCCTCCACATTATAACCACCCCGTACCTATACGGCCACAATCTTTGTACCAGTCGACCAAGCAGGTGCTACCACCACTTAGTTGGAGTACCCTCACCTACCAATGTATTAGGCATTGTAGACTAAGCCATTTGGTCAAAGGATTATTATCCTTGGCAGGTGTAAGTTAGTCTCTTTGTTCTGACTCGCTCCCTATAAATGCCCTTATCCACAACTCCATGGACAAATGACCTATTGCCCTTGCCCTACATTTCACCCAAAACCA